>JBAJMU010000010.1:9476373-9624198 GCA_037952995.1 Hyposoter didymator
TTTTTTTTTGTTATTGGCTTCGTTTTTTTTTTTTTTTTTTTTTTTTAAGGAAAATAAAGGAAACACTTTGTCGCCGTTTCNTTCTCCTCGCTTTCTCACGTCCTCCTCTCTCTTCGTTTGTATGAAATATCGTATTACAAAGGTAAAGCCACACGTGCTCATACGTACGGGAGGCTTTTTTAATGTCGTAGGTCAAACCACCTGAATATTTCTCCACGTGCTCATTAATAACTGTCTTCATTAAGAAAATAGTTCATTCCAATTACGAGCAAGTTTTTTGTTCACGAGAAAAACGAATTAATTACGTCCAACAAAAATTCGTGGGATCACAAGTCCGGGGAATTTGCACACAGGCATTCTCTTCGTAATTACACGATCATTTTCATCATCGGTTAATTTTTCGTCTCAGGGATTTATTCATTTGAATCGATTCTTTTTTTNTTTTTTTTTTTTTTTTAAGGAAAATAAAGGAAACACTTTGTCGCCGTTTCATTTAGTTGGTAATTTTTATTTAATTATTCGTGTGTGTGTTTTTTTTCCATGATAATTAGACCGGAGTCGTGGAAATGACGTGGGTGGTCGCCGATCACTCTGCAGCTCCCGGTACCCGCGAACTGACTGTCACTAAAGGACAACAGGTCGAGGTTCTCGAGAACGGAAGTAGCCACGCCGGTGGCAACGATTGGACATTGGTTCGACTGCCCCTGGCCCCTGGACAGTCCGATCCTCCGCCCGAAGGTCTCGTGCCAACCAGCGCCCTTAAACAACCACCAACTACTTCATGCAAAACATCCCCGTCCAGAAAAGCACCGTCTTCGCAACCAAGCACCGTAGGAATTGCTCAACAATCGGTAACCGCGCCTGAGGATGCTGGTGAGTTTTTTCAATTAATTTCCACCCAATTTTCCGAAATTTCAAAAATTTTCAACCTCGCATTGAATTTCCATGATAATTTTCGCGTCGTGCAACTTTTCATTTATTCCTCGAGCTAAAACGATGCTTTTGGCGAGTCTGTACCTTCCACTGGAATAAGGTCAGGGTCGTCGAGACCCCGAGACACAGGAAGAAGTTGAAATAATCGTGCACACAGTTTCCGAGGAAAGAAACGATAAAAACCCGACGACGAAACTCCTCGAGAAAAGCCACACGCATGTTGAAATAACCGGAAAATCATTATTTCAAAAAAAAAAACGTCTCGCTCTCGAGGAGCTTCATAAAAATTTGCCTGGACCATAAAACCACTGTGCTTAATGTCACGTACGAAATAATGACTCATTCTTTCAATTTGATAATCAGGAATAGAACTTTGCTGCAAAGACAACGTGACTCGCGATACTGAATATTTAAGAAAGGTGGCGGATGGCTCTCGGTGTCCAACGCGATCCGGTGGCCTGGTGGAAGCTTTGACAGGTACTTAAACATGTAGGAGGAAAGGTTATCACTGTCAGATTTATACTCTCGCTCACGTAGCAATTTACGATGGACGGCGGTAAAGTAAAAGGCGGCAAGAGAGCACGTCTCGGAGTTGCAGAGTTGAGCTGCACGGAGAGCGCGAAGAGGGAGAGAGACAGGATCTGCATCGTTAATCCCGTCGTAGCGATCACAGAGTGGCTGAAGCTTAAGAGGAGCAATTAATTCCTCCGGGTGCGAGGCGAGGTCGATCGAATTTGTCAGCTTGTCGACATCAACGTCCTTGTCGTCCTCGTCGTTGCAAATTCTGGATGAGAGTGTCGAGTACCTTTTTTTTTCCCCTCACTGCTTCGATCTACGATCCTGTCGAGAAACGAATATCTAAAGAGTAACGACCAAGAGGCCGGAGCAAAGAAGCAGCAGAAAAACTATGGCGAGAGAGAAAGAATAAATTCTCGAAGGGTTGTGCACTGATCAAGGGGTGAAAAGTGAGATCAAGAGGAAACACACACACGCGCGAGAACGAGTAGAAAAAATGGGGGAGGCATGGGCGGGATGGAAAGCCTGGCAGAGACAGATCTGTGGAGCCAGAAAAACACATCCTACGTATATAAAAGCATTAGTCCCTGAGTGTGAGCGTCAGAGTGGATCCTCGTTCAAGATTCGAACGAGAGCCTCCTCCCGGACCTCTCCCACCCTCCCAATTCTCCTTCGTCCTTCCTATATATAAATCATTCGTATTATACACACCGATTGGTGGAAACTCGGACCATGGGCGAAAGTTCATCGTAGCATTGACGATATCCATTGATAATCCCTGATCGATTTCACCAAAAAAATCAACTCGCACAAATCTTTAAAAAAAAACACTAAAACTACTTCGAATCTTAAAAACTACGTCTCAAAGCTCTGGGAGGTTCAGAAGGATATTTCGTCGATAATTTTCGAGCAAGAATGTTCGGAAAAATGAGCAAAAATCTCGTGGGAAAAAAAAACAACTCGCCAGGACTCATGGCCCATTTACAAAGAATTAGAAAGCTCAAAAGTTGTTCCACGCTTGACGGTTGTTTCGAAATAGGGGAAACGTGGTAGCTGCTCAAAATTTCTAACAATTTTCGTCTTGGCTGTGTTTGGCTGTGTGCGAGACGCTCACAACGCTTCTCGAGGCAGTAATGTACGTTTATGTTCGTCATATATACAGAAGCACCGTAGCCTGCTCGTAGGAGAGACAGGGCGAACGGTAGCGTTCTCCGCATTCGATCAATACGCACGAGCGCGTGTCCTTGACCAGTTCGCAGCCTCCGACCGGCCGGCAGCCGCGCGACCTATCGCAATTCTCACCCGCCCTTCCTTTTCCATGCAAACCCATGCTTTTTCTTCTTTCTCTTCTCGTTTTTATTCTTTCGCTATTCTCGTGCGTATAAATTCGTTGCAACGTACATTTACCAACTACGCAACTCTTTCGTCATCGCAGACGTCACTTTTCCACGTGGCACCTGCTCCCAACGCGTTTTAGCTCGATAGGCAATTCTTCTCTCCAGAATTGAGACCGAGCACAAGGCCAAGGACGATTCCAACGTTAAACTATTATTCTAATGACTCTTGCCTGCTTCCATCTTAACAGATCGACGTTTATCCAATTCTAGAATCGTACGTGACCAGCACGTGCCTATTAATGTCAAACACATTTTTTCATCTCGAGTCCAATCGCCAAAATGATCCTCGCTCGGTCCCAATGAATTTTTTCGTTTTCGATAAACAAATTTCGAATCTTTCGACAAATTTCTCAGTTTTCGCAGTGGGAGGATCTCCTCCCATTTCTGTTGATTACTCTTCCTCGCAAAATGTTGTGAACTCATTCATTTCTCTTCAGAAACGACTGGGAAATTTGAGGTTCGCATCATTTTCGAAAAATTCTTGGTTTTTCGGTGGGAAAACGATCTGTCGGTTTAATTTCCACAATTCCATATTTTCCCGTCGAAACGGAGACGAAACGAAACGAAAAAAATGCAAATGATTGAAAATAAAAAAGTGACTTGGAAAATAAAAGCTCGAAAGTAGAAAATAGCGAATTTAAAAAACGCGATAAACGGGATTTCTCCTCTTGACACGAAACGGCGTGTGAAATCGATGCCATAAAAAATATGATTGATCGTCAAGAGATTTTATAACCGGCTGGAAATAAATCAAGTTTCATGAATATAGAGGAGCGAGTAGTACATGCAAAAGTAAAGAAAGGAAAGCTGCTCATTGGAATGAGAATCGCGACGAATTCAACGTGTCTCGATGCTTTTAATCGAGTCGCCAAACTCTCGCTTCATTTTTTAACACACTGAGCACTGCGTCGAAACTTTTCGTTCATTGGTATTATAAAGGAACGTCGTTATTGGTCGCGTCGTGGTCGTTGTGCGTAACACTCTTCTTCGCCCTGAAGAAACTCTCTTCGGGAGATGGCGTTATTTAATAATATTTATAACCGCCTCGCGTCCACCCAGTTTGCGTGGAGATCGTTTCGCGTCTCGTTTCCCACCTCGGACGCCCTCCCTCGAACCACTTTACCGGGAGCCACACGTCGTTGCTTATACGGCGGAACATCGTCGATAAAAATATTCGTACGTTATCGCGGCCACGAGTAAAAATCGAACAACTATCCATTTTTACACAGACACACAGGCACGCACGTCGTTGCACACAAATGCGTTCGTGCCGAGCAATCGAAATAACATACGTCCACAATAAATTAAAGGCGCGAGTGAGTAATTTCTCGAGATAAGAAAAAACGAGACTGTTTGAAGCAACGGAAACGCCGGATTCATTAGTTCGAATTTATTTCTCGTCGCGCGAGGATACGCTCCGTTTCCACTTAATTTTTTTTCCTCCTTTTTATTTTCACACTTCGCTTTTTGTTTGCTTGTTTTTTATCAACTCGAAGAAACGAATTTCTCGTCGCAACAGTGTTATGTGATAAAAATCCGTGATGAACGAACATCGCGTCGTTACCGTCATCAGAAGTCATTCCCTACCGCGTTTCGCATTCCTCCATCGAGGTCAGACTCTTTATTGTTCGATCATCTGTACAGCTTGCTCGTTTTTTCGGCTTTTTTTCGATCGAACCGTTATTACGGAATTTTGAAACTCGAGGCTCCAGTTTTTTCGCACTTTGCTCCGTAACAGGGAAATTCAACAATTTTTATCGTCGCTATATTTTTTGCGATGGATTTATGCCTCGATATTTATGATCCTCGAGTCCAATTTATTTTCATCGTTCGTGGTCCAGTCGCGTTTTCGATAAATATCAGAAAAACTGTCGTCGCCAAGTTTTTACTAAATTTATCGAGAAAAATGTTTGACTTTGAGTTTTTTCAACGAAAAATTGAAAAACAGGAAAATCGTGATTTTTGCCGTTTTTAAATATTGACGTTGCCGTCACCGACAAATTCTATTTCACTATTTTTTCAAACAATTCACATCCGACTTAACAAAGTATTTGTCCTGGATTAGTCATGTTTTGTATTGCGATGGCTCTCGTGGACTCGCAGTTGATTCGTCAACCTGTCAATCGCTCGTGTTTGCCGTACTGGAAGCCCCGACACGCCTCGTGCACGCTGTCCAAATCAATTATCCTTTTAGCACCTTCGATCCTAGAGCTCAACAATATTCCAATTTTTTTTATTCCGTTTATTTCCCACTGTTTGTCATCGCGGATGAAAAATCCTTCAGCTTCGATTTTTTCGTTCGCACTGAATTTTGCAGCAACGAAAACTTTGCGTTGGCGAACGAGCAAGATTTTTCCTTCTTTTTCAAGTAAAAAAAGCAAAAATTCGACGAGGCTCGTCAATTTTCCAAAAATCCTTAGAAAATTATGAAAAAAACGAATGGGAATCGATGGCCAGGTGGGAGGCTCGCGACTAGTCAACAAAGCAAAGAATCCAAACGTCGTGTCCATATGCGAATCCGGTCGAAAGTGAGGCAGTGAATTGCCAAGTGGTCTTTGAATATTGACACAACGAAAAGTGTTGCGTCGAGAAGAAAAGTCTTCGTTACAAACGAGTGACAAAATAAATGAATATTAAGCACAAGTTCGTTCGCGAAACAGTGCAAAAAAGCTTTTTTTTCCTCTCAGAGTAAAACTGGAGGAAAAAATTTACGTACAAAAGAGCCGAGTGGTTGAACGTACAAGCGAAACGAAATAATGTTTGCACGAGGAAAGAAAAACGTGAAAACAAGAAAGAAGAGTCGTTGCAGCACTTTCCTTCGCGTTGACGTACAAACGAGCGAGCTCCAGTCTTTCTCGATGTATACAAATCGTGAATGCGCGTATTATGCATAAATGCACGTAGAAAAATTTTATCAAAGACCTCGAGATTCCTCGAAAATGATGAAAAGTTCTCAAAACCGTTGAAATTCATGGAGAATCTCTCGAGACATTATCTCGAGGCGTGTTCACCCAAAAAATAACATCGAGCAATTTTTCACTGAAAAAAAAAACGTTTCATTGAATTAACAAATTCCCTAAAATTCATTGAAAAATTATGAGGAAATCTCTCGATATTTAATCTCAGAAACTCCGGATCTGAAATTCCCAGATGTGTCACTAGGTCACGGTACACTTTTCGGAATAATTATCCACGTATGTTTGAGACGTGTGTCTGTGTGGATGTGTGTGGTTATTCGAGACACAAATGGAATTATCGGCGTGCAACCACAAGCGAGGACACCGAGCAATGTTCAGCCGGAAACTCGTCGCCGTCCTGACTTTCAGGCGAAAAGAACACGTCCAGGAGATTCTCTTATCGCCCTACGTTCGGTGACCGAAACAAGGCGTCAAAGCATTCCTGTTACGTTCGACTTGGTCGTTTTTAATCGCGAATTTGCATCCCGAACGATTATTATTTCAAAAAATGTCGTAAATGTCCATTTTCAAAAAGTTTAATTTCTCGATTTTTGCAAATTTTTCGAATTCAGCATTTTGGTGAAAAAATGGAGGAAAAAATCTTGCTCGGTATTTCGATCGTTTTTACTGACCCACAGACGAAATCCTCAAAGCGCTCAGAAGCTTTCGGACCCCGGAATATTCTTTGATAGTCCTTCGGCAATCCTCAAGTCGAAAGTGGCGAAAAATCCTTTTTTTTTCTCTCGCAGCATCCGATGCTACAAGTGGCAGGGCATAGGTATACTGTTTGATTAGTTTAGGTGCGCGGTAGCTCGCTCAAGCGGAAGATGAAGTATGTGGAGCGATAATCGAGTTGGGATTAATTGGACGAAACGAATTAGCAGGGCCGAAGAATTTCTCAAGGACACGAGTGAAAATTTTGAGCAATTGGAAATGCAACTGGAACTTTTTTTTATCGTCGTAATGATCGTGAGGATAATTATCGTCTCGATGATTTCGCATCGACGAGGATTTGCCGCGAGCCACACTTGCTAATCGGGTCTTTCCTCACTGTTCCAATATTGGAACATTTGTCGACGTTGCTTTGGCAGAATTCCAGCTTCGTAATAACGCCCGCAGTGACGATCACTTTGGATCCGGATCTTCTTATTCGAAATTCGCATCGATCGTGGCAAAAATTTAAAATGGCGGAGGGAAAAATAATAATAAGAAATCGAGGAGAACGAATCATGGCATCGACGAATCGAGCGTTTGGATTTTTTCTCGATAAGCAAGCCTCCACTTTTTTATTAATTAATTCGCCTTCGCTCCAAATTTTCAAAGACTCCATAGATTTGCAAAGTTTTCGAAATCCTTGCAAAAAACGAGAAAATCAAAAGCAGCGTCCATTCGGCAGACAATGCGATGTTGTTTATTTGTATTTCAATGTTTAGCATCCCTCGGGTTGCTGGTTACAACGAGTCGTTTGTATTTCTCGAATTCTGGTCAATGTCCAACTACGTACAGTCCTAATCCGTTCAATTTTCTTTACTCGCATTAAACGCTACTTTGAGAATTTTCCGAGCCTCAACAGCATCAGAGATCGAACTGTAGAAAGAATGACAAATTCAAAAACGTCAAAATGTTGTTACAAATGACGAAAAAAAAAAAATATCGATTATTTTTTTCGGAGTAACGAGACTCGCGATTCGGAGGCTTGGTAAAATGCATTCGCGTTGCATAACAAATAGGATTCGAAGGATGAGAGAGGCCATGATGAGCAAACAATGGATTTGCTTGTCACTGTAGCATATTAAATATATCGCAACTTTACGAGGGAATTGTCTGCACTCAAATGGAAAATGGAATTTTCAATAGTGGCTAATGTTGCTCTAATGAATATTATGAGCTCGAAAGGATCGATAACGAGATGTGGCGACCTTTTACGAGAGACTCTTGTATCACAACGTGTTTGTATATATTTATGAACGTTGACAGAGCAAAGACGGAAATAGCTCGGCGTGTAAACCGAGCGAATTTCTAGGACAAGATTGATTTTTTTTATAGTTTTCCTATTTTTTTTCTTCCACCATTTTTAATATTTTTTTCTTGACGTTCACTCGTTCAGAGTGTTTCGTAGAAAAATGTTCTCGAGGCAGAAATTCCCCCGTTGCATTGCTCGACTAATAATAAATAATTGGAGCGAATGAAATTTTGATTTGCTATTTTTCGCGTTATGAAAAAAATCTCGCGTGTTTTCTGTCGCTAACCACCCCTTTCGTTCTACTTGCATATCGACCAGTCACGACCTTTTATTTCCCAGAATCAGAGGACGTTCTGCTCTCCCTCATTTTTCCCTCCATTTTAATAAACTTTACGCACGCATTCCCGCCGCAATTATTTCAAACTCGGTATGTTCTCCCAAGGCAGCACGGTCCATTCCACCGATCGAATAAAAAAGGGGAAAAAAAAAAGACAAATAAATGTGTCTGAGGGCAAAGAGAGCAGTAAAAATGTTGACGAGCTTTTCTCTGCGAAGGATGAGCTCGAAAACAGAAAAGAGGAAGAGAATTCCATCCCAGGGACTGCACAGCGATTGAATGAAAAACCGGTAATCCTTCGATGCTTTTTTTTTCTCTCTTTGTCACTCCTTTTCCATCTCGTTTTTGCCCCCACCCCCTGCCGTGGCCGTGCATTCGAATGGAAAGGAAAGCAGTGTTGAAAATTCAATCAATTTATTATTCAGGATTCAATTTCCCAACGAGAATCCAGTTATCGTTTTACCCCAAAATACATACATACTCTCTGCCCATCCAGGCCATTGTTTCCCCACGAATTCACGCGACGTTTCAACAGACAAAACTTCGCTCCTTTTTTCCCAAAGAAAATTACTCCCAATGCTACAAACTGGAATTTGGAAATTCCAACTTACTTCTCCTGACGCCCCAACCTCGTCCCTCCCCCCGTGCACGAATCCCACCTTATAAGAAACTTAAATTACCTCGTAGTCCAACTTCACAGTCTTCTTTCAATTACGCTCGATGGAAACAGCGAGACGGTCGCCTCGTTCCTTGCAGTCGACACTTACCAACCTCGATAAACTTTCAATTATAAAACTTAACTCAGCATCCCTCGTCTCAGGGATCGAACCATGCATTTTTCAATTTTCTTAAGATATTGCTATCGCGAAACTATTTTATTACGAGTTCTTTCGAAATTTTCTATCAACGTTCTTGCCACCAAAACTAACAGTTTTCTCCTTCGAAGAAAAATTTTCTGACGTTTTTTACACTTCGAGATATTTAATTTCCAATTTTTCTATTTTTCCCATCTAAACGCATGTAAATGGAAGTCACGTTTTTGTTGAAAAGTTGCAAGAAAAAACGAAAAGAAACGCGATTTCTATTTAAACGCGTTTAGATGGGAAAGATAAAAAATTGAAAATTGTTTTTCTCAAGATTTCTTTATAAAAAAGTTATTCGTTTTAATGTCAAGAATATTCACACAAAATTTTGAGAAAATCATGAATGAACCCATTTCGCGATACGAAAGGCAAACTCTCGCTGAACGCAGTGAATTCAAAAGATCGCAGAATGCATTTTTCATCGGTGGGTAAATGCATCTTCGACATTTCGTTGTTCCCATGTCGATGCGATACAGATTGAGCACTGCGTCACGTAATATACACACAAAAACAGCGTGTGAACAGTTTTGCCTAAAAATACACAACGCCCCGTAACATCGAGACAAACGCAACACAGACACACACACACAATCCTGACGTCAGAGCCATCCTCGAGACTCTTCATTCTCGCTTTAATAGCACCGACCATCTCTAACTGCGACCTTTAACTTTCGTGATATAGTGACTTGGAATCGAACCAAAAACAGTGGGAATTAGCGTCGAGGAAGAAGCTTCAACGCACACATGTTCGCACCAAACTGAATCCAAGATCGGGGGACCAACTATTTCCGAGAGCCCCGGATCACTCTTCCTCGTTGTTTCGAACGCTCTCGTTCTTCCGAAGCCGCGCAGTTTCCTCAACTTCCGCGTTCCGGTCAATATTTTTTATCATCCCCTCCCTCGGCCCTTAAAAATTTACGAAGCTTTCGCAGATCGCAAGAAAAATTGGAATCGTTACAATTATCGTCGCTTACGAGCAGCCACTCGAGCAAAGTCCGCACTACGCTCGCGAAAATCTTTCCTTTTCACGTGGGAAAAGTGCGACGACGAGCTCGACCAACGAGCACACATCGAAACGGTCATTGCCATCCCGGTATCGTCTGCTTCCGGGTTCAAGTATTCGACGGACAGCAAAAACAAAGTGGTCATTGTGGGGGAGAGCGCTAGACGAAACTATTATTAACAGCAGCCTCGCTGTGGCTCCATAAAACTTATACTTTTGTGACAGTTCGCCGGATACATGGTCAACGATACGTTCGACTTCCCAAACCGTTGGATTTCGTCGTTCAAAAACAAGAAACGAAACATCGTTTAGAGTTTTTCCATTAGCTTGGAAATCAGTGATTTTCCGACGTTCGATCTCGAGCTCTCCCACATTTATTATCGAAATTTCGTTCGAGTGCAAAATTAAAAGATGGAAAGGAAAGATCTACAAAGCAGGTTGGACCGAAATAAGGAAGAAAAGTGAAGGAGCGAGAGAAATTGAATTCACGAGAAAAAGAGAATCGTTTCCGACGAATTTTTTTATTAAAAATCAAATTTATACAAGTACGTGAGAATCAGTTGCTTCGAAGATTCCCCGAGATTATGGCTACGAGGATCTGATGTGACAGACACTTTTTAAAACGTTAATAACACTCCTCTCATTTCTTATATCAATAACCCGGAGCCAGAGAGAAAGAGAGAGGAAGTTAAAAAGAAAAAAAAGTGAAAGAGAACGTCGACGAGGAGCGTAATCTCGAGAAAAGAGAGCGTCGACTGTCAGGCTAAACAAACTTTTCCCAAACTTCTCTTTGCTGTTTTAGACGACTAATCGAGGTCCAAGTTTCTCGCCCGCATTTATTCGCTGCTCTTTGGACAGACATTTGCGAAGCTGGCAGTATTCTCGGAAGAGTACTTGTTTCTCTCCTCACAATCCTTTTTTATTTTCATCATTATTATTATATTTATTAAAGCAAAGATGGTGTGAAACGAGATTGACGCGTTGAGCCAATTGTCGAAGATATATTTCCAAGAGAAATGTCTTCGGGGACGGAAACGACGAGATAGAAAAATTGCCGGTGGGCGAACAAGAAGAAGAACGGTTCTTTGCGAGAGAGTTTGTGAAACGCAAACTTGGCACAGAATTTCGTTCGAAACGTGACACGCAGAACCGACCGATTGCTCATCTCAAACAATATTTCCTTCACGACCACCACGATAATGACTGCATTCGTGAACTACGACAAACACAAGTGAACGACACAAAAAATACAAAAATAATATTGAAAAAAAAAAAAAAACTAAACGCGTTTGGGATTTTCCCATATTCGAGAATTTTGCCCTCCAGCTGTCGAGCCACTCAGTCGCGTCTCCGAGCCCAGAAATGATACATCTTTTCGTGCCTCGTCGATGCTCTCCTTTGCCTCGTTCCATTTTCTACCGGAAATAAAGTTCTCGCTTCTAATGAATTTCCGGTCTGTCAGTGACGTTTTAGCACAATATTTCTGTTTGTAGTTCAAGTGCGAGGCTGTTGTCAACGAACTATTTGAATTAACTCTTCTCCCTCGCGATAAACAACATCGAAAAATGCATCAAACCCTCTGATCGCCAAGAAATTTCTATTCATTTAGTTTTTCCGTCATGGGAATACTCCGAAGTGCGAAAAAACATTACGCTCGTTTACCAAGTAGGCGATTCCGACGCAATCAACTTTCCTTGCTGTGCTTATGCTCTGTTAATATTGTCGTTTCATCCCAGACACCTCTGTGCCATGTTTCAGAATCCGTCTCTACCGAAGGAAATGGATCCACAAGTACAAGTTCGCCTGGCAACAAGAGACGTGGATTCAGTGGGTGAGTTTATCATTTTCCACAATTCAAACAAATTCTCTAAAAAAAATCCACCAAAATTACGTTTTTTTTTCTGCGATTCCCAAAAGTTCAGTGGACTCGGAAAGTCGAATAAATCTTTCCTTCCATCCATTGTTTTGCTCAACACCATGACCACAAGTTCGCACTCTATTTTTCCTTCCTTTCGCCTTTTTCATTCGCATACACAGCGATAAAGAAAACCAGCCTGTCGACATGTTCACGAGCCCTTGCGTTCCACACGACTATTTATTTTATCTCAATTCATCTGTCTCTCGTGTCTCACACTAGATTTAAATCGTTCGCCCAAGTATCGTCATCGCTACGTAAATCTCAAGTTAATGCATTAACGCATTCGCTGCTTCTTCTCTTTGCCCAGAGCGAAGCGCGATCATGGATTGCTTCTCGAATAAATAATAAAAAATAAAATTGAACAGAATAATGAAAAAAAAATGAATTTTTGAGTAAAATCGAAATTAAATATTCATTTTTTTTCCTTATTTCGAAAAATAAGGAAAAAAATTCTAGAAAAAAACGAGCCAATTGATTTTTCTTTTTTTTTTTATTTTCGTTGATTTTCTTGTCAAGAATAAAAATGACGTTCTCTCTTTCTTCCAGAAGAAAATGGCTGCCACAACCCTTACGAAAGCTCAGCCAGGGTAAAGTCGAGAAGGCGACAAGCACAGCATCGGTCGATCGTCCATTGCCGTTGCTCAAAAAGACTGGCTCAGACAAGCGTTTCAAGTTGCCAACCGGCGACAAATCCGGCAGAGCTGTTTCCGAGGGCGAAGAGGAGGAAGAAGTTGAACTTGACGACGGCGAGACTCCGACATTCCTCGAACAAAATGGAGGCGAAGACGGCGAGGACGATTTCGAGCTCCCACCGCCCATGAAACCAATCACAGAACCGATACTCGTCGCAACCGGAAATGGTCCACCGGGCTCAACGATACCCGATGAATTGCCTGGCAAGCGAGTACGTTTTACATTTTTCACAAATTTTCACCGAAATCCAAACTTGCGGCTACTTGTTCGATCATTCTTAGGCTGAGGCCACGTGTCGATATCGATATTTTATGACTAACCAACGGTACGTCAAAATTTCTGCCTCCAAATTACGAGAAATCGATTAAAATCCAAACTTCGATGATAATCTATGAAAAAGTCACTCATTTTCTTCGTTTCGCCCATAACGAAGAGATTGGCCAAGCCAAACGGAACGACTGGCCGAAAAAAAGTAGAATTTTTCAGAATTCCATTATTTTTGCGGTAAATTTGACCAGCTGCTTCATAAACATTTCTCAATCGTTGAAGCCTCAACGAATGATTGTGAGAAATTGACAAGTATTGATTTTACAGATTGGAAAAGAAAATTCTTAGCCCAATCGAAAAGTTCAGTGGTTTTTGCCAAAAACTTGCAGACTTTCAAATTATTATCATGTCTGAATGTCTCGATTGTTTAGTCATTCATTCGCGAAAGGAATATCTCGAAAATTTGCTCTAGTTCTCGAGATGCTAAATATATGTTGACCGAGCTGGAAAGCATTTTTGTTTGTGTTTTTTTTTGCCTCGTGCTATGGCGATCAGAGACGCTCACTAGTGTATCTGGTCTCGGGATACTAATCAAAATTAATATTGCACAGAGTATCTCGTGCTTGAAGGGGAAACGGTTGGGAGGTGGAGGGGGAACCGCGAGGGGAATCGCGTGCGCGGTGTTGGTCAGAAAATAAAAAAAAGGAACGAGACTCGATGTAACAATAATTGTTTGCCCGCTGGGTTTTTTTAATTCTCGTTGGTTCGTAATTGAAAACGAGCATTCTCGCATTCGCCTTTGCGGCGATAAGGTAGCAAACGCGCATTTGATAAGCCTCGGAAACTGGGAGCGTTGCATCGTCGCGACACACATATACAAAGGAAAAGAATAAAGTTTTAACGTGTGTACGTCGGCCGAGACTGTACGTTAATCATTGGCCCCGTGCTCCGACGAATAAACATTTAAATGACGAACGCAATCATCCAAAGTTATTGTCTTCTCAGCTCGCATTCAGTTAAGAACGCCTCTCTTGATCGTTTTGTTTGCAGACTGCCGAACGATCTATCAAGACACTCGACGGAGCTACTACCGCTGACCTTGCTGAGATCGAGCAAATAGTCAAGGAGAGAATGGTGAGCTAACAGCTGACTTGCATTTTCATTTTAACGAGATTCTCTCATCGTCGTTAATAATTTCTTCATCATCAACCATTTCAAACTTTTTCTAAATGGCTGTAAAAAAATTCAGTGAGAAAGTTGACTCCGCGGTTTTCTTATCGTCGTTTATTCGGATGGGCGAATTTTTATTGAGATTTTTGTGAAAAAAACTTGAAAGAAAAAGGGAAAATAATTAAAAATGGAATCCTCGTTGAAGGAACAACACACGGAAAATCAGGAACGTCACAGCTTGATGAGGACTCCGGCGCGATCATCAACCGGCGAGGATGGTTACAGCGGAAGTGGTAGCGCCTCGATAACCGAGGAGGTTGATCCGGAAGCAGCAGCGTTGGCAAAACGGCAATTCGTCTTACGAGAGTTGGTCGAGACTGAACGAGACTATGTCAACGATTTAAGGCAAATTGTCGAAGGTTACATGGCTCACATGAGGGATCCGGAGAGCGATGTTCCGCTGCCCGAAGACCTTCGAGTCGGCAAGGACAAAATGGTCTTTGGCAATCTTGAGGCCATTTACGAATGGCACAGAGAGTAAGTTGAACGTAACGTCCTTTTCGAACGTTATTTCTGATTGCTGAGTGATTTTCAATATTCTAGACGACTGAACCGACCCCCACCATCGTTTCCAATCCGCCAAATGTATCGAAACTGCGTCAACCTTAATTCTTTATCTCTTTCCATAGTTTTTTCCTCAAAGCTCTCGAGCGTTGTCTCGAACGACCAGAAGAACTTGGTCCGTTGTTCAAACGATATGAAAGAAAGCTTCACATGTACGTTGTATATTGTCAGAACAAGCCAGTCTCGGAATACATCGTATCCGAGTACATCGACACATACTTCGAGGTAAATGGCCAAAAATGAAAATTGCCTCTTCTCCGATTTTCTTTCCCCCGATCTGCTCCAATCGAGACATTCGCTTTGTCCCCAGGAATTACGAGTAAAGCTCGGCCATCGACTGCAACTTTGCGATCTGTTGATAAAACCAGTTCAAAGGATTATGAAGTATCAATTGTTGTTACGCGACGCTCTCCGACTGACGGAAAGGACACAGAGACTCTCGGAGATCGAGGATCTTAGAGCGGCCGCTCACGTTATGCGAGTCATTCCAAAAGCAGCCAACGACATGATGGACGTCGGCAGATTGCAGGGTTTTGACGTGAGTCGCAATTCCAAATTTTCTTGTTTTTCATTGACAACGAATTTCGAGAGTGAGAAAAATTTGTGAATTTTATTCCATAGGGAAAAATTACAGCGCAAGGAAAATTACTTTTGCACGGACCGCTCCTGGTAAGCGAACTGTCGAACGTGCAAGCGCGAGGCCGCGAGTGGCAAATCTTTCTATTCGAGCAAAATATAATATTCAGTGAAGCAGTTGGCAAGAAAACTCAGTTTACGAATCCCGCCTATACCTACAAAGCTCACATCCAGGTAAGTCCCCAAAAAAACGATTCCACGTTTTTAAAAACATGAAACTCAGTCCAAAAGAGCCTGAACGATGCAAAACAAACAAAAGCAATCCTTACGACGCTGTCAGTGAATAATGACGATAAAAACTTCCACAGGTGAATAAAATGAGTTTAGAGGAATGTCCGGAGGAGAGTGAAAAGTTTATAATCCGTTCGACGGATCCGCTGACACCGGGTGTAGGATTTGCATGCAGCGTAATAGACGAGAACGGTCCACGTAAGCAAGAGTGGTGCGACACCATAACGTCAATATTGCAGACACAGCACGATTTTCTCAAGGCCATACAGTCGCCGATCGCCTACCAAAAGGAACTTACCAAATACCCACAGTAAGCCTCTCAATACCTTCCACAGAACAAAAACAAAAACCAAAATAAAACCACCAACAACAAGCAAAAAAGCAACAAGCTTTATTAATAAGAACAAACACCTCACTGATTCTCTTTCAACACTTATAAACCTGTGAATAATTCGTTCCAACAATATTTTTGTATATTTTATATATGAGGAATAACGAAATGCTGTAAGGTAGATAAAGCAGTAGTAGTCTAATCCTGGGACCCTTTAACCACCTTACTTTCGAAGGGAAAAGAAAGAGAGAGAGAGCGAGAACGAGAACGAGAACGGGAGAAAGAAAAAAAAAAAAGATGAATAGACAAAAATGAAGCAAAAGAAAAAGTAAAAATCACAACGTCCCATGCGACACGAATCCCTCTTTGAGAATTATTGAATTCGCTCCTGTAGCTTCTTCGAAGTCTTCTCATGATAATTACTCTCACTTAAACTTGTTCTCTTGCTCCCCCGAGCCTATAACATTTGCTAATCCGTTCCAATGTGCATATATACATATTACCAACGTATATACATATATATATACATATATAATCTATATTAAATATATATTTATATATATATGTGTGTATATATATGAAAAACCTATAAATATATATATTGGCGTGGTGAGAGGGGCGCTTGCTGATGAGAGCCTATCGTATCAATAACATATTACGACGAAAATGTACGATATATTTATAGTAATTTTAATAACGTTTATAACACCGCACTCGTCGCAACAGGCGACAGTGTATTGTAAATAATACATATATTACTTGAGGATACCAACAACAAACCAACAACAATACAAAAGAAACAAAAAGAAAATCAAATTATAACCAACTCGTATGAGCGTAACACTTTGTTTAGAATAAATCATCAATTGATCAAGAGAAAGACTCACTCCGATGCATCGTAATCTCCTTTTTATTATTACCCCTTGCCTCACACGTAGCAACTTTCTAACAGCACACTCGGCACCTCGACTAATCGCTCGTTTTCTCTTCTTTTTATCTGACAACTAAAACTGTACTCGTGTCCCTCCACGTGTTCCCTCGATGTTCTTAACCTTCTTCGATCCTCCTTCGACCCCTTTATTCGCTTGCTTTTCAAATCCCCAGCGTTTTTATTCTCAACGTGGTACGTTTTGTCTTAATTAACTTTCTTCCTACCAGCACCGACATCCCTGGGATTTCTTAACGCCTAAAGTAACACGAGACGTCTTCTTGACATCGCTGCGCGTTATACGAGAATTCTCATTTTTTTTTTTCTTTTTTTAATTTCGTCTTCTGTGACGATGGCGAAAAATGAATCACAGATTTTTTTCGCTCTCGTGCGAAACCAGGAAAGCATTTTTCTCATTTTGTTGACTGACTTTTTTTGTTTGGGTTTGTTTTATTGAATTTTTCCAACATTTTTGTCGGTTCGTTATCGATGCAGCGAAAAAAAAAAATGAAAATGAGAAAATCTCTATAAGCGTCGTCGATCTTTGGCATGATTCGCGATTCCTGGGCTGCACACGGACTGCCTTGGGTACTTTGATCGGTAACCCGAATGAAATAATTATTTTCCAGCCACGTTTTTGAGCATTATCGAAATAATTGTTTCTGCCAAAAACGCTTATGAACAAAGTTCACGAGAAAATAATAATTGCATTTCGGGAAATTAACTAAAAAATTTATTGATTGATATTCAGAAAAAAAAATAACGAAGAATTCAATTGAAAGAGCATGAGCGTCGTACTGTGTTTTTTGTTTGTTTTTTTTGGACATTTATTTATGATTTGCTGGCCGTAACAGCCGTGGCACGACGCCGGAACCATCGGTGACTAGAGCAGCGGTCTCGATACCACCGACCCTCACGGTTACCGGATCAGCCAATAAAGACCGAAGAAACGGACATTCGCGAAAGAATCAACCGGTTCAACGAGCACACACTGGCGGATTGGAGGGCGAAGCGCCTCGTACGCCTAGCCCGACCAAGAGTAAATTGAATTTCCTCGAGGGATTCAGGAACACGTTACGCGCTCGTTCACCAGTTCGCACCAATTCCATTCCGGTGAGCGAGAGCTTATTATTTTCGCAAAAACATTTTTTTCATTTATTCATTCATCCATTTATTTATTCATTTATTTATTTATTTNTTATTTATTTGTTTATTTATTTATTTATTTATCTATTTATTTATTTATTTATTTATTTATTTATTTATTTATTTATTTATTTTTATTTATTTTTTATTATTTCGGTGCACGCGGGCTCGATTCTCAACGCGCGTCTATAGAAAAATGGAACGAATTTGGAGAGCGATGAAAAAACGATATGCATTTTAATCTCCCAGCCTTTTTCACGATTCTATACTAGAATTCTTTTTCTCATTTACTGTTTTACAGCCAAGGGACTCTTCCGCTTCCTCCTCTTGATGCCTATCGCTATGGGCTCTCTATTGCAATGCATTGTGTCACTGCGGCAAGAGAGCCTCGTACTTCTATTACTAAACAATATAAACACACGAGAGACACTCAAAAAAAAGTTGCTTTTTTTTTATTTATTTATCAGACGACAAAAATGAAACGTGAGAACAAAAAACACGAGATCGAACGAACACACCAAAGAGACTATCAAAGCAGCCCCCTTAAAAGTACAAATAACTCTAAATAAACGTGCGTCAATGATGTTTTGTGTCCAAAGTGCCCTACGCTAGTTAAAAAAATGAAAAAAACAATATATTCATATCATAAGCGTTTGTAAAGAAATAATGAGAATAAATTTTCAACAAATTTCCATTTATTTATCCGACGAGACGACCGAGGAATATCGAATGCGCTTCTCCATGCTAGACTAACCAGCACGTTGGGGAATTATTACGAAAGGTAATGGGCGATGGTGATGGTGATAATTCTTTAATCAGCGTCTTCTCTACTCAATACACTTTGCTATTTTCTCTCTGCCTCTAGCCTCTGCCTCAGAATTCACACTGAAAGAATTATACTTGATCAATTTATGTCAAAATTACTGAATCCCGTACACGACGTCTCCAAGATCGTTGTCTCGGCAAGAGTTGATCTGTATTTTCAAACAAACAAAAAAGAAAAATCAGTTTTGCAGATTTTCAGGCAAACTCATTTTTTTTTTTACATATTTGTGACATTGGGAATTTTTTTGCTCACTATTTCTTTGGACTGGGGAGTGGGAAAAATTTTCGTGAAATTTTCAACTGCCGAACGCCAATTTCCATGGCTTTGAAAATTGAGGGGATCGGGAATTTCATTTATAATTCTTTTCGTGTAATCGTGGCTAATTCTATTGAACGCGCTTGGCAATAACGACAGTGGGCGAGCATGAAGTATGGGAAGAATTTGAGTCGCAGCAACGGTGAGATTTGAGTGAAAATAAAATAACGAGACGGTCGCATGCGAGGGAATAAAAATTTTGGACGGAAACGCATGAGGATCTGATTGAGGGATATGGAAAAAAAGGAGAGAAATAGTTTATAAAACGAGAAGGAAAACGGGCATTTCTCAGGTGGCTCCAGGAGCTCGCGTAAGATTAGCAGCCGATTGGGGAAAACTACACGCCGGTGACGAACTCGTAGTTTCCCATCTCGATGGTCCTGGTTTGGTCGTTTCGCCGCTCGATGCGAAAGAAGAATTGTGGATACCGGCCAGTCTCATTCCCAATTCTTCCTTCTCTCGAGCTTGGTCCTTCAGGCCAAGGAAAACTGATTCCGAGAGAAGCAACGTCGCGACAACCAAATTACTCGACAAAAAAGGTCCGCCCAAGATTTTGGGAGGCTCCTCACCGGTCAGAGTGACTGCCGGTGAAATCGCGAGACTTTCCGTCGAAGTGAGCAATGCCGACGGGGCTGTTATCACTTGGACCAAGGAGGACGAGAACGAACACGACGTTGAAACCGACGAACGACATCAAATACGTCAGAGCACCGGACTCATGTATCTCGAAATCTCGCGATGTCGATTGTCCGATTCCGGAGTTTATCGTTGCACCGTTCAAGCCGAAAATGGCGCTTGTTCAGCCAAAATTACTCTCTGCGTTTTGGGTGAGTATCAGCGACTTTATAATTCCGCCACAATTTTTCGTACGAACTTTTGACGAGTTTTCTCTAAAATTCATTCGCCCCAAAATTCACGACGATGAAGTTTGCATCGTTGGGATGCAACGAAATTTCATTATTTTTCGTAACAGAGTGCAAAATTTGCACACAGTATTTGTCAACGATAATGGAACATTCTTTTTTGCCATTTCGAAACCGAATTTATTAGAAAAATTTGGACAAACAGATTAATTATCGAAATAATTAATTAAAAAATACATTTTTCGCTTTCAACGATGCAAACTTCAGTATCATCGAAATTCTTATATTTCGAATTTTCAAAAACGTTTCAAAAAATTGAGAAAATGTTTCCACCGCGTGATTCACGACTTTTTTTCACTGCGTGGGTCACTACCGTATTTTCGTTTTACTCACGATGTCACAACGGGTCTGTATGACCCGGACACCCCGAGCTCATGGAAATCTTTCAAATTTGGGAAGAAAGAGAAAATGGGAAATAAATTTTTAATGTTTACCAGGGACTGGTGGATCGACCTGGGCCTACGTCCTGAGCACGACGAAGGTGAAGGTCGATTGGGAAAAGCGTGAGGTCGATATTTGCGACATCGAGTACAGAACGATCCCATCGTCGATGTGGTTGCCAATCCTGGAGAACGTTAGGAATCCACCGGCAATAATCGAGCTCTCATCAGGCGCGTCGTACAGTTTCCGAGTCGTTGGTAAAAACGGAAATGTCACATCGCCTTCGGCAGTTGTGACGTTACCCGTGGACGAAAGTATCAGCTGGGAAGCTGAACAGTTTATCGGTCGATACTTGGAACTGGACGAACTGGGAAAAGGACGATACGCTATCGTCCGAAGGGCCAGGGACAGAGGGACTGGCCAAGAGGTTGCACTGAAGCAAACGCCTCGACATAAACAGTCGAGAAACCTCACACGTGCCGAATACGATTTACTGGCTTCTACGCACCACGGAAATATCGTCAGAGCGTTCGCACTCTTCGAGAATGCTCCGCAACCCGGAGTGGACACTATTGTATTGGAATTGTGAGTAAAACCCTAAAAAATGTTTCCGAAAGCTCAAGTTTTTCCAAAATTGACGTGGCATTTCCAAATTATTGCAAAGTCGACCTTGAAAACCTTTTTTTCTGGTTCTACAGTGCTGAATAAAAGTTACTAACAAAATTCTGATGAAATTTCGTCGATATTTCGTTACAGAGTCCGTGGCCCAACGCTCTTCGTGTATTTGAGTAAAAAGACTGATTACACAGAATCGATGGCGAGCAAATACGCGAACCAGTTGTTATCCGCACTGCAATGGCTGCATCAAAGAAGCAAATGTCATTTGGATGTAAAGCCGGAGAACGTGCTGGTCGATCAAGACACCGGTATCGTGAAACTTGTGGATTTGGGAGAGGCAGTCAGGAGGCCAGTGGACGAGGTTGTTCCACCGGCAGACTTGGAGTTCGCAGCTCCGGAATTGGTGCTCGGAAGACCCACAGGATCCTACACGGATATGTGGGCTGCTGGTGTATTTATTTATGTACTTTTAAGGTAATTTTTCATTCTGTTGAAAATTTCACCAACTTCTACCCTCCGGATGGAGATAAATCCAACGAATTTCATTTTCCAGCGGTTTGTCCCCGTTTCTTGACGACTCGCTCGAAGAAACTACTGCCAACATTTTGAAATGTGATTTCTGCTTTCCCGACGAATATTTCGAGACGATATCGAACGATGCCAAGAATCTGCTCAGCCGACTGTTGTGCCTGCGAGGAGAAGAACGTGGCGATGCGGCAACTGCTTTGAATTCGCCCTGGTTTACGGTAATTCCCAATTAACATGGAAAATAATCATAAAAAATAATAAATAAATATTATTTATTCAATTAATTATTTGATTAATTATTTAATTTAATTAATAATTTAATTAAATAAATAAATAATGAAAAATAATAATTATTGATTCGGAGCAACGCACAGACTGTCTTTTCCGTTCTAAACGTTTTGCCTTTTGATTGCAGGTGGCGAAAGGTGCTACGATACCCGCAAAGCGTATGGCAGCGTTTACCGATCGTCGAGCTCACTGTTCGAAGCCCCATCAAGATCACAACGATACTTTTTACTCGTAATATTAAGAATAACCATAATTACTCTGTTTAATTATCGTTATCATTATCGTCGTTATACAAAAATGAAAACTTAACTATTCGTAATGATTTTCAAGGAACCGACTAGCCTCAAACTCGTATGTAAATAAAATGTATTTCAATTTGTACTTTGCAGCGAAACAAATCGCTTCTTGCGACTTTGCTCGAGCAAACAGAAACGAAATACTTTGCGAGATATTTTGTGTACTTATCCGATATTTTCGAATGACATGTACATATTTTTGTATGAAACGTTGTTATTACAGTTCTTGATGACACAATTTCTCTCTCGTCCAAAAATCGAATTCGTTCCGGAGCTTCGCTCGTGCCTGAAAAAAATTTTATCCTCATTTTTCTGTCTCAAGATTCTTCAAGAATTTCGATCATCAGCTGCTCATTCTCGAGACATTTATCTCAAGCAAACGGCTCAGTATTACGAGGTCGTTGTCAATGATTACGTTTTTTTTTATCACACTCGATCGATCAGTTCGATTCGAGCCAGGGAAATACCCGATTCGATGCTCTCGAACTCTTATCGTCAAATTCAACCACCGCATTCTCGTTTTTTGTCGTCGATTGCAATTTTCGAGGCAACGCTACAAAGTGCAACTTCCGGTTTCACCTTTTTCGATGTTTTTGGTCGTTTTTTTGATCGCGGGCTTTCTATGGATATCGAGGAGCACGTTGACCTTCGATCATTCGTCTCTCGCGTCGGTAACAAACGATTAGCTGCCTGCAAAGTTTTGTCTCTCTTTCTAAAGATACTTTTGAAAATATCTCACTGCTAGCCGCAACGAGAACAACTGCCGTGCTCGTCATTCGACTCTCTGCAGCGATCGTGTTACAGAATGCTACAGACGAGTGGCACATCGCGTCCAGCGTTATCAACGACGTCAGCTATGCAAGGAGAATATTTCCGAAGGTGTCGGATTGCGAGGAGCGACTGAAAGAAATCTTCCATCAGCGACGAGATTCGTCAGAGCAGTCGTTGCATCAACACGGACAATTATTTGCAGATTATCGATTTGCCTACGATATTCGTTGCTGAAGAAATCGGAATCTCGTTCCTGCGAGGAAATAAATTTGACGAAATAATCACGAAATAATTGCATTTCGTTTTTGCTGCTCTGAAAATTCAGGATTTCCTTGCCCGTTCCACGAAAACAGTTATTCACGGGATTCTCGAACACACCGAGCCTCGGGTACTCGGAGGTTTTTCCTCGATGTCTAGGCGAGCGAAAATTCGATGAAATCGTGTAACGACGACCCGTTTGTTCGATCGGTACTTCACTCAATACTCTCGACGATACTTATTCTTCAATGTCTCTATACGTCAGTGTGTCTATAAGCACAAGGGCATTCTATAGATAAAACGAACGTCCGTTAAGGTCTTGAGTCATTTGGCTTTTTTTACACGAAATATGTTTCGCAAGATGGCAAGGAAGTGTAGAGAACTTTGTCGGCTACACGTGGGCGACGAATGTTCGTTTTTTGAGTTACTTTTCAAGATGATTGCGATCAGTCACCTCGAATTTTCGAAATTAAATTAAATCGGCGTCGAATAAATAATCGATTTCGAATCCTGCAGCTTTCTCTCTCGCACTCACTTTGCGAGAAAGCGACTGTTCCATCACCTCAATTATAGAAATCCTGATTTTGGCTGGAGGATTTTTCGTTTTCACTTTTTTTCGCACTCGGGACGTAAATTTGTAAAAATAACAATCGTTTAGTGAGAAAATCCAAAATTTTGGATGTTGACAAAGACGAAGGCCGTTGCGAGTCGAATTTGCAATGGCGATCTACGAAAATAACTCCTTTTCCGAAGCCATGGGAAAGGACATGGGGAAATTTTTTTTTCTAGGGATTCAAGGTTTTGCAAGATTTTTATTAACATTTTGTCATCATTTCGGGAATTCGATGTTTATTTTCGCATTTTTTATTTTCGTCCGTTCATAACCGCAAAAAAAAACAAACGCGGACGATTCTCCAATGTCAAAGATTTTCACGTGAGTGAGAAGAACGTAAAGGTGCGCGCGTTTAGCAATAATCTATTCTGTGCAAGGTCCGCAAAGCATGGATCCTTAGGATGTATAAATAACACCTCGTAGTCGTCGACGTTGCTCCATTGAACTTTGGCGCTCGCGGGGCTCAACATTTACTGGACACTAGCCAGAGTTACGCAAGTTAAATCTCGCTCGCTCGCGCGTTCTATCTCCTCGCACCGCTTTTGACCTCAATACCTCGCGGGTAGAATTGACCTTGCGTCTCATTACCGACGAGGTAACACACAAAAACAACAATAGGGGAAACGCACCTAACCTCTCATTAATTGTCTTTCACTTTTAAGGTTTTTCCTTCATTTTTTTCGCTCCCAAGAATCGCAGCTTTTTATTTTTTTCTCCACGGAATCAATATGCAGTTTTTTTTTTTCAAATTCCTAATAACTGAGTAAGTGATTAGCACAACATTGCCCACCGAACATCGAAAGCATCCAGGATGCAGTCGCAGCGAGAGGTTTTCCTTGCCGAAAAAACAAAACCAAGATGGCGTCGTTTTTTCTCGATCGACTTTCAGACGTTCGCGTTGCTCGTTTTTCTCTAAATTGTTGCAGATAATAAAAAACTCTTGTTCATCCTTTGGTTTGTTTACTTTATTTCATTAATAGCTACGAAATGTGTCGATGATGCTTCAATAGCCAAAGTTATACGAAATGCACGACGAGGACAAAATTATGTAACGCTGTATGGAAACCAGGAATTTGTTCGGCATTTCGTCAATGAATTCAGACGTAGGATAGAAGGACAGTTCTTATGGGAGCTCTGAAGACAAACTTTCTGCGACTCGA
The DNA here is from genome assembly GCA_037952995.1 of Hyposoter didymator. NCBI lineage: Eukaryota > Metazoa > Arthropoda > Insecta > Hymenoptera > Ichneumonidae > Hyposoter > Hyposoter didymator. The sequence goes on from JBAJMU010000010.1 coordinate 9,501,264, forward strand.
ACTGCCGCGTGGCGGCGTGGCGGTCGCTGTGCGGCAGCCATCTCTCTCTTTCCCATTGGGAAGCGCAAACACATTCGAGCTGAGCGCGTGGGGTCGAGTGTTCAAACCTCACCTCTCCCTTTTTATTTTATTACTGATTACGTGCGGGTTTTATAATTTTTTTTTCATAAATGACAATTTTTCAGACCGGAAACATCGTATGCTGAAAGAACTTTGATTGTAGATATAAAACATCAATATATATTAGGCTCTCTTCACTGTTTTTGTACCGGTTTTACAGTTTTACATCTCGGTGATTACAGTGTGGTCTAGGAACTACCGTCACTGACAACAGTTGTATGGGTTGCGGGATCGATCCCTGCTGGATGACTTTTTTTTTTCATCATCATAATTCTCTTTTTCAATTAAAGCAATCCCACTTCAATTCAATTTTTGGATCCATTCCCCCGTTGTCTTCTAAATAATCCGGTTGGAGGCGGAAAAAAAGTTTTGATCGAAAAAATCTAAAATTTTTTATTTAGTTAAAAACTGGAACGTTGTTTTGAAACAAAGTAAAAGCTCTGCGATCAAAACTAATTAAAGAGTTGGGAATGGTTATTATTTTTCTAATTTCTAAATCGCTTCCATAATTGAATTCTGTAGTGGGAATGAGTTAATTGAAAAAGAAAATCCAATGATTACGAAAAAAAAAGTTTCGTCATTAGGGTTTGAACCCTGGATGTCCAAAACAGTAATCGTCCACGCTGCCAGCTGGACTGTTTTGAGAACTTAAAAGTGTTAAGTGTAAAACGGCTACAAAAATTGTGAGCCATGCTTAATATATACATTGATATTTTGAATATACGATTACGATGTTCTCAGCGTTCGATTTTGACGCATTCTTTTTTCTTAAGCTGGAGCATCATGCGTTAGAACACACATCGTTCATAGACCCCGCAAAAAGAACTCTTAATTCGGGAAAGGGAAAGCTAGCTCTCACCAACACGCACATTGCCCAAGCGCCTTGCAACTACGAGAGCGAGAGAGACAGAGGAACGACGCTAGCGCCCCTCGCGCCGACAACTCGAACCGAGCTGGGGTGCCCCCAGCTCCGTTAAAATCGGCACACAAAATCCTTATGGACTGGCCTTCTATCCTACGTCTGAATTCGTTGATTTCGTGCCCTCTGGGAGTCGCGCAAGTTCATTCGAGTACAAATTCTATTTCCCTAAATTGCCTGAAGGGGTCGGCAGAAAAAATGGACTTTTTTTTATGTTCTCGGTTTTTCAAAAAAAATTCTCTTTCTTCAAAGACTTTATTTGCTTCGATGAGTGAAGAAATATTCCCAACATTTGTTTGGATGCAATCCCACGAGCATAACGATAACACTCGATATAAGTTGTAAACCCTCACGCTTGCCAATGATCGATCGTTGCACACAAGGGCGGAGAATCGCGAAGCTCTAGCCGCTCCCATTCGCAAATTTTCGTGTCGTACGACGATCCCAGAAAACATTTGGCAAAAGGCGAACAATACAACTCTTGTAAATAATTACGGGATTTTGAAAAAGGGAGAGTCGACGAATCATGGAATTTTTATTTTGTTTCGGGAAAAAACAGCGAAACAGCGGTGCACTGAACGAATAAGATTTTTCTGGTGACGACGAACAGGCTGACGAACACTGATCGTTCGATTGGGAGTCTCGAGGGCTGGGAAATTAATAAATAGCAACACGAGAAATTTTGTTTGTCAATAGAATTGCAACGCGTGTCCGGACGTCATAACGTCAAGAGACAGTCGAGTATAAATTATTTTTATGCTTCGCGCTCACGAAAAATCAATTGGTAGTTTCGAAAATTGGAAAAAATCGGAAAAATGTAAAAGAGGTTATGGAAAAAAGTTGAGTACTCGCGAGCAAAGTTAATTCTTCCATTGTTTTTTTGTAATTGTTGAAAAACATCGATGTTCTCCAATTCCCATGACGTAAGCGAGGAATCCCGAAGCTTTTCGTCGCGTCTCGTGAGAATTGAGTTCAACGAAAAGCTTCAATGGGAGAGCACGAAACGAGCAAATGAATTTAAAATTGGAAAAAACAAGGAAAATCTTGGACCTTGTGAATTTCACGATCACGGTTAACCGTTGGAATCCGGATTCAACGAAATGTCTAGAGTCGTATAGTCAAAACGTTGGATTTTCGTAACCGTTCTAGAGTCGTTGTCGACCTCATTGACCCTGACAAGATACTCGCACGCTATTGGCTCGTCAAGCGGAAATGGCGTAGAAACCCGCGAAAACGCGATGATTCGAATGGAAATCCATCGCCGCGGTGTTCAAAACATAAAAACTCTGAATACTCTGAATGGAATCATTTTTCAGCCGAAAATCAAAACGCCAATGAGTAATAATCAATAAACTTTGCCGTCCTCGATGTTTTTTTAATAAATCGCAATTATTTTGAATAGAAAAAAAGAAAACTGCGAACCCTGCTCGAAGACGGAAATGGAAAGGAAGTAAAAGTTTGTATTTTTCAACGAGCAGGATACAATCCGTTCGATCGAAATAATGAACAGAATACATAATTTTATTCGCAGGATCGAATTATAAAGAAAAAAATGCTTCGTTTGGTCCGAGCTCGAAATACTTGAGTTTTACTTACTAATTCGAAACATCGTCCGATGAAAATATGTTTGCACATGAATGACAAACACGAAAGAGTAAAAACAATTCAAAAAATGTACAACAATGATTTGACTAGCGTAGGAAGAGAACAGCGACGAGGCAGTGGCTATAATATACAAAGTTTAGTGTCAGGGTCTCGTATTCCGAGGGAGAGACGGATGTATAGTAAAAAGATGAGGAAGAAGAAAGACAGAGTTGAGAAAATGGCCAAAATCGTGCCAATAATTGCGGCACAAGCGCGTCTACCTCGTGCGCCTCGGCGCATGCGCAGAAGCGATTGAGAGGGGGGCACGTGATCGCGTTCTATTCTTAGCGGAGGGTCGGTTCGTTGAGAAGAACACTGCCTCGCTCACTCGTCGTCCGGCGCGCGTCCGATACAGGAGTCAAAAGTCTCTCCTTTCTTCCTTTTTGCTAAGAACCCCTTGTTCACACACACATACACTAAAACCCGAACACACAAAATGTCTAATCTCGCGGACCCCGTGGCTTTTGCCAAGGATTTTATCGCCGGTGGTGTTTCCGCCGCTGTGTCGAAAACCATCGTTGCGCCGATTGAGCGTGTCAAGCTGCTGCTCCAGGTTCAGCACATCTCGAAGCAAATCGCTGAGGATCAACGTTACAAGGGTAAGTCCAACAAATCAATCCCCCAAGCCCGTTACTTCAAAATTCCCCGGAAGGAAAATGTCGCCGGAACTTTTTGAATCATTTAAAAAAAGAACTGTCGAGTTGAGTGGTCGCGGTAGATGCGTGGGGTGTGTGCTCGTGCGTCACGAGCAGATCGAGACGAAATTTTGAATCATTCTACAAAATCGTTCCAAATCCAATGATCGCTTTCCAAAGAATATTCGAAACTAGCGACTCGTCAAGAGTTTCGAATAATTTCGCGTTCGAGTCGAAAAAAGCGTGCCTCGTGTTCTCGAGGGACTGGGAAAGCCGTTATCTCGGCAAGAAGCAATCGGTCCCAAGCCGCGCGTGTCAAAGACAAAATCAACTCGGGTCAATGTCAAATCTGCCATTAAAAGAAAGAGCGGAAGCATCTGAGGCGAAGGGCCAGAGGCTACGCGAATTCAATTTTATGCCAAGCTTTCGTTACGTAACCGAGCCAGCAAGGTCTTCGCGATCGAAAAGCTCCGGTCTCGTGATGTCTCGCGAATTTATCAGTTTCTCGCTATACGTCACTCCCCCCCCCCCCCCNNNCCCCCTCCCCCCCCCCCAGCTCGCGTTGAGCTTGCTCGCGTTTTATGTAACATTAGCATCGAGCTTTTTCGTAAAACCTTACATAACAGAGATCATACTTCTTGAAAAGTCGACTCGCTGTGAGTTGGCGCTCGTGGTAACGCGGGCGGGTCGATAATGCTCTCACCGTCAGATGGCGCCGTCCCTGTACCTCCACGACGAAATGCTACTGCTCCATGGTCTTGCTCGAAGAACTTTCGCGAGCAAGCCGATCGATGACGATGCCGTCCAACATGGCCGTTCATTCACAACCGCCATGAGGACGTAACGTCTCGCAGACTTTCCTCGTTTCCTCTCTCCCTCCTTCGCAAATTATTCTCGTCGTCTCTTCGGACAATTCCCTTCGAATAAGAAACTGACATTTCAACCGGATTTTAATAAATAACCGGCGAATCTTATTTAACGAAACAAATCGCGACAATTCTTGCCTCCGGATGTCCATTCATCGATTTCTTTTTTAACCGAACGTTCTCGAACGCGTTTTCCACGAAATTTGACAGATTTCGATTTTCGAATTTCAAAAAAATCCTCGTGCTTCTCAAATTCAAATAAAAAGTGATTCGATCGGCTTTTGTTTCGATTCTCTCGTTCCCCATTCTTTGCTTCTCAACACCATGAAAATTTTTGACTTTTTTTTGAATCATCGGTTTCGGAGTTTGCTAAGGAAATCGTGAACAATCCGCTCGCCCCGTGATAAATACAAAATTATATACGAATGCTGTACGTTCGCTGGTTCAAAAATCTTCATTGGCGTCTTTCGTTTGTCGAAAAATTCATTCCGAACATTCGAATTTTTCGAATATGAATATTTTCGATTTTCCAACAAATAGATCGAAATCCATCGAGCCCGAAAATTGCAAAACGATCAATTCTCCGGCGTAAAGATCGAGAAAGATTTTCGTTCCAATGGAAAAAGCTTGACGAAACATTTTTTACGGTTAGGTTGACTTGACCTAATGTAACATTCGATTCCACCGGATCCCGAACCTTCCCCAAGCGGCGTTGCCTCGAAGCTTCATTACCAACCGAAGGTATTTCTCGATCCGAGAATCCTCGCGAATTATCATGCTCGCAAAATCCAAATGAAAATTATTCAATTTCCTCCGCGAAATAAAAAAAAAAAAACAAATTTCCAATGTCCCGGAATTTTTATATTTTCGAACCAACGAATGGGATCATTGGGATTGGCTCGAGGCTTTCTCACCGATCAATACCTTCTCGTAGCTCTGCAGGGATGCACCGACGAGTACAAAAGCCAATGTAGGTCAACCGGCGATTCTTCTCCATTCTTTAATGCAATCAACGATCCCAATACCATTTTTTTTTTCAACTTTTGAGTTAAGCCATTACTATCGCGATATTGATTTAGAATTTTCATAAAACTTTGTGTCTCGACATTAACGAACAATTTTTCTATAAGACGAAAAATTTCCTGACGTTTGAAATATTTAATTTTCAATTTTTTTAATTTTTTCCATCCAAACTCGTGTAAATGAAGTCGCGTACCATTTGTTTTTTTCTCCTTGCACCTTTTTAACGAAACGCGATCCAAATTTACATGCTTTTAGATGGAAAAACTGAAAAAATTGGAAATTCAATATTTCAAATTCTAAACGTCAGAAAATTTTTCTTCAAAGGAGTTTTGGTGCCAAGAACGTTAATAAAAAGTGTTTGAAGGAATCTTAAATACAGTCGTTGATCAAAAAAGCTTTCTGAAGCTTCGGAAGTGACGATTCCGCAGCAACGATTCGAGAAACATTAAAAAACAATTAGGGACGTTTAGCAAGTAACTGGGTGAAAGATTTTCGGAGTAATTGAGCATCGAAAAATTCTTTGGGTCTAAAATCTTGCAGGCAACGTGAGGGTTTTCAATAAACTTCGAGACACGTGAACGATTTTCCCCATCGCATTAAAAAGTCATTAGTGCGTTAGAAAAGACATTCCGAAAAGCCGACAGTCGTATTGTGTTCGCGATGCTAAAATTTCTCTGGCTAATTGTCAAGAGACACATTCGCAGGTAAAAGCGAAAAAAAAATCATTAAAAACCCATTTTTCGAGTCTGCACAGTCTCTCGTAGAAATTTTTGAGCGTTGCTCAGTTCGATGGTCGAATCTGCCTTGATTATGCTCGAATTGAGAATGCGGTTACGACCGGATTCCCTTCGGAACCGTGTCAGTCGCAAGCGACCGAAACCGCCTAACTGGGGCGAATTACGTTCATGTCCAAAGATTTTTTTCCTCTCAGATAAACTTTGACCTCCGCACGATGGTGGCTCCTTTAAAAATGTTTGAAAATTCAGACTTTCGTCATTTTCGTAGAAAATCTATGAGAGAATATCAAAATGCATAATTCTCATCCGTTTTCTTCGCTTTTCATGAAAATTCGCTCGGGAAGCCCATTTTTTTGCCCCTATCGAGAGTTCGACGTATCGGAATTTGTACTCTTTTTTTTCTGACGTACGTTGACGACGTCACTTATGTACAAATCGTTTAGCATTCAGGTTAGGTTGTTCCGAAGGTCACATTTTTTTGTTATCATTGTCACACGACAGACGGACGCCACTTCTACATCGAGACCAATATTTCTTCTTATCTTCTTCAAACTTTTTTTAATCTGTCTAATCGAGACTCAAGGATGAATTTTTCGAAGGATTTATAGCGAGAATTACGAGACATCGCATTTAGATACTGGAGAAAAAAGATTCGCCGAGTGTTTCAAACGTGAAATTAAAAATCGATAGTCGTTCGGACGCTGACTCGATCGCGATGATTTTTTCCCATCGTTCCCACGAAACAAACGAACGAGACGATTCATGTGAATAATGTTTCTCTCCCTTTGCAGGAATGGTCGATTGCTTCGTCCGTATCCCAAGAGAACAAGGATTCGCCAGTTTCTGGCGTGGTAACTTGGCCAATGTCATCCGTTATTTCCCCACGCAGGCTTTGAACTTTGCCTTCAAAGACAAGTACAAGCAGGTCTTCTTGGGAGGTGTCGACAAAAACACGCAGTTCTGGCGCTACTTTGCCGGAAATCTCGCCTCTGGTGGTGCTGCCGGAGCAACTTCTCTTTGCTTCGTCTACCCACTCGATTTCGCCAGAACTAGGTAAAATTTTCATACATAATTACACTAATTATTCCGATCCAACGGTCTTACGAGAAAAAAATGTAAAATTGAAGGAAAAATGAGAGGAAAATTGAAATAATTCGAAGAGAAGAAGATTTTCGCTGCTTCCGGCAATCGGTCACTTTCTAAATTAAAAAAATAACCTTTTAGGACGGAATTGCACTGATTATCCGAATCCGAGCGTTTTACGTGAAGGAAAAAGTAAATTTGAACGAAAAATGAGAGAAAAATCGAAATAATTGGAAGAGAAGAAAATTTTCGCTGCTTCGAGCAATCGATCGCTTGTAAAATTAAAATGCATACAATTTTAATACGGAATTACACTGATTATCAAAATCCAACGGTCTTACGCGAAAGAAAAAGTAAATTTGAACGAAAAATGAGAGAAAAATTGAAATAATTGGAAGAGAAGCAAAAATCAGACTGTTTCGCGAAAGAAAAATCGAAATCGAAAGAAAAAGGAGTAAAAAGCCCTCGAAACGTTTTGCAGCTGGCAATCTCTCACTCACGACCGTTCAAAAATGATGTAACATTCAATTAACTTCTGCAGGTTGGCCGCTGATGTCGGTAAGGCTGGAGCTGAGCGTGAGTTCTCCGGTCTTGGAAACTGTCTGACCAAGATCTTCAAGTCTGACGGTCTTGGTGGACTGTACCGTGGTTTCGGAGTATCCGTACAGGGTATCATTATCTACCGTGCATCCTACTTCGGTTTCTATGATACCGCACGTGGTATGCTTCCCGACCCCAAGAAGACGCCGTTCCTCGTATCCTGGGGTATCGCGCAGGTAAGAAAATGGCATTTTCCTCACTCAATAATTCTCAAACTTGACGCATTTCTCGGGTCCCAGAGACCCTTGATGATAAAAACTGAATTTCAACGAAAAATACGTTTTCTACTAATTTTTATTTTCAATCAATGAAATTTTTAAATAACAATTTTCATTATTCAACAAAAATTATGAACTCTGCTCCGGAAAAAAAACGGAATTTCGCGGATTTCGTCGGAAAATTTTAATCACAACGTTGTATTTGTTGTCGACAGTGCGTAACGACCGTTTCCGGTATCGTGTCCTATCCCTTCGACACAGTACGTAGGCGAATGATGATGCAGTCTGGTCGCTCAAAGGGCGACATTTTGTACAAGAACACGCTTCACTGCTGGGCTACGATCCACAAAACTGAGGGTACTGGAGCATTCTTCAAAGGTGCATTCTCCAACATTCTTCGTGGTACTGGTGGTGCCCTTGTGCTTGTACTTTACGACGAGATCAAGAACCTCCTTTAAGAAACCGAATAACGAAATAATTCCCGGGCAAACTAAAAAAAGAAAAGAAAAACCAAGAAAAGTAAACCCTCCCTCGTAAGAAATCCCCTCACGTTCATCGAATACCAATGTCCACCAATCACGACTACCATCGACAACACAAGAACCCTTCCCTCTCCTGCCCCGACCCGAATCAACACTAACAATCGTTAAAAATGGGAAGAAACATAAAAAAACAACAACAACAACAAACGAAACAACACCGAAAACGCCCGAGTCCTTGGACGCGTATCATATTCAAACAAAAGCAACGATTTCATCAATCAATCTCTCATAAGATGACAAGGTTTGGTGGTGGCTCGTGAGAAATATGCAGTCGTTTCTTGGCACACACACTAATTCGTACGTATCTATACAAATATTTGGTATTCGTGTGAATACGTACGGAGGACGAGAAAACACAACAAGTAACCGTGGCTCATAGCGTTAGTAAATTGTCTTTAATTTATTGCCGGATTCAGTATTTTGCGGCGAATCGCGGTGCGCCAAAACATTTTTGAAAAAAAAAACAGCAAAATAAATATATCGAACGATATCCACTTTTCACCAAATCTAAATCAACACTTTTGAGACGATTCACACGACGCGGATGAATAAAAACTCGTTCACAAAATCAATCCTGTTAAATTATTTTCATTTTTATTTGTTCAAACTCGTTTCTTTTACAAACGACACTATCCGCGTACGTTGACAGTTTGGGATATTTATTGGCACGTCGTCCAGAGGCGACTAGGGCGCTCCAATCAACAACCACGTGTACTTCTCCTCAACAACGCGAGAGTATACCGACGTTGTTTTTTAAGATTTAACAAAAAATCATGAAACATTCAACATCCAGTCCCGAATCGGTTATTGATTTTTCGAGATTTCGCCTTTTTCAAACGTTCTCAAACGATATCACAACTTGAAGGAAATCAGAAAGGAAGAGACTAGCCGCACTTCGTGAATACAAGATCAAACTGAGTAAAAAACCGATTCAAGGGACGCGCGACGCAGAAAATCAAGTTTTTAATAAACTATTATAAAACACGATCATCGACGGCGATGGCGGGGCGCGTAGACCTGGGCTGTCCCCGCCCTTATTCTCGGCCCATTGTAGATAATTAATAAAACTCGTAATGATAATTAAATGCAAGAAACGCGATCCATCTACCGAACGTTTTTCTCCAACGTCGCGGAGGATACACCGAGTTTAGGGGGACGATTTAATTGAATTGCTAATACAAGTAATGCAACAATACATCATCGCGAATAAAGAAAAATAATTCTGCAAAGTTAAGATGCCAGAACGATTTAAAACAAACAAATCTACTTCGCACTCCAGAATAAACTTTCGTGTAAGATAAACGATACAACCGTTCATCTCAATGTGTATGCATCTAATCTGTTCATGTTAGGATGTATACAGGTAATGCGGTAAATCAATAAAAAAATGAAAAACCGAACGACTTTATAGCTTTTTTTCCATTTTTCCCCAAATTCTCACTCTGAATTCGTTTTTTTAACGTTTTTTTTATTTATTAATGACGATTCATTTTCTGAACGATGTGGATTTCGTAATTTCGAGTTTTCCCCCATGACTTGTTGATTTTTCGAAATTTCGACTTTATCCAACGAAAAAGAAACATTTTTTTAAATATTAAGTATCAAAATATTTTTGAGGCGACAAAATTTCCTCGTCGAGTTAAGAACAACAGTTTCCCTCACGAACGTTTGCGTGAAAAAACATTGAAACAGATTTCGTTATCAATATCCAGTCCGCCGCTTGCCAAAACACGTGTCGCACATCGTTTTCTTTGTCTGGCTCAACAACCAAGTCCCACAGTCTCTAATTACATACAAAGGTCACAAGTTCGAGGCCAAAAACGAGTTTTTGATGAATACTTTTGTGACGTATGCTTTGGAGAACGCGAAATGTATTGCTTGCTGATGCGACGATATATATTCGGTTACGTAATTGATCTGGACAAGGCATTTCAATGCGATAACGTTCGTTGTGAAGAAAACAACGGAATAATAAATTTTCCAAACCCAAAATGCACGAGTCCCCAAAAAATGAAATTTTTGACGTAATTTTACATTTTTCAACGACGAACCGTCGAATTGCAAAAGTTCACAATCCAACTCCTGGCCAACGAATCGATGAATCTTGTAAAAATAATCTCTATTCTATAAAATTAAGGACAAGGAACAAGGAAATTAAAAAAAAATGAAAATTCGTAAAGAAAATTGATTCATGATGCGAAATGACCAATTTTTTTTCTTCGATCGTGTCATGGCTAAAAGATTTTGCAACTCTACGTTAATGACTTGGAAAAATTAACGATTGCCAAACAAATCGATTGCTCATCAGTCGGGATCGATTGTTGGTTTGTTTTCGGAGAGGATGATTCGTGTTTGTGAGAAAACTGTAATGAATTGCTTAACGAAATATCGCTGAATTCGACTACAGTCTCCTCGGAAAGAAAAATAAAATAAAAATTGATGGAAAAGATATTTTTATAAAGAATAAAAAAGGAAGAACATGCTGGAATGGTCCGAAGTTTGTAGCAACAATGAATTCCCAAGGCTAGAAGTTCTGAAACAAGGAAACGAGAGAAAGCTGTTTTACGAAATAAAACATGAGCCACATACGTATCCTGACAAGTTTATCTTTTAATCGTAAAATCGATCCTGATAATATGTTTTTCGTTATTTGATTTTTCAGCACATTTCAGAAGAAACAAAAATATCATAAGCGTGCGTTTCCAGAAAAATCGACAATCCCACAATTTGTACGTAAAAAAAAAAAAAAAAAAAAAATTGTATAACGAAGTAGAACGTGCACGGAAATTCCGTAAAATTTAGTCATCACCTCGATTGGCATTCTTCGTTAAACAAGCACATTTTTTCAAACGCGATTCATCGAATTTCGATTTCCATCAAACTCTTCAACTATTTCGTACAATTTTCAATGGAATAACGTTTTTTTAAATGTGTGCCAATGGAACTCTGGCAATTGTAAAGCTTTTGTACGTATGCGAGATTAAAAAATAAGGTAAATGAAAAAATCTGTGGAAACAGACGCAAGCTAATTAATCGGATGACACAGCCAGTGTCTGTCTTATTCTTTGGACACACACATACTTATTCTGTATACATTAAGACGTATATACTTCAGCCTGTATATATATTACACACATTTATCCTAGCATATTATTTTTTTCCTCGTGACTTTTGTTTTCTCGTACAAAATTATTCCGTAAGGTTTATCATGGAATGAAACGCGATTTGGGGAGAAAAAGTAAAAATGAGAATGACAAGGAAAGGGTTTCACGACGGAGAGACATGGAGGCGCGAGAAGAGAGAAAGATGACAAAGTGGGAACAGGGCCCAGATGGTACTAGTGCAAGATTTATGTACAGCGTTCGAGCTTTTTTGTTGTTTTACTCGAAACAAACGACTTTTTTAAAGGCTGGGTCATACTGTTGTCCTGTTAGAGTCTCCGGCTAACATGTCCAATATCCGACTGATTCCCGGCATGTTCAACATCGTTCCTAGGATCGGAACCCTCCGCAAAAAGTTTATCGCTACTGGCAGGAATCCACTGAAATTTGACAGTTCGTTAAATTCCATTTTTTTACCATTTGTGAATTTCCAATTTCATTCTCAATCGTTGGTTCTACCTGAAGAGAAGAACAAAACCATAAGTCTCAAGAATCATGCCCACTATGGGCCAGCCCATGAGAACCACCAGAACTCCGCCCAAGAACGCCGCACTGGCCTTCAGTTTGTGCCTCTGGAAAAAGAAACTTAGCGTCCTTCTCGGCCCGATGACACACGCCAGACCAGAGATAAACAAGAGCTGTGGAAATTGGAAAAACAATAAAAAGTCAATTTCGATTAATTACGGATTCACGGGATAAGGAAAAAGTGGAGAATTTTACAATTTTGAAGTTTCAATCGTTCCAATGCAACAAAAAGTGATTATTTTTTATAGCAGAGTGCAAAATTTTCATACAGTACTCGTCCATAATAAAGAGACAGTCTTCTTTGTAATTGGAAAACTGATTCAACTAGAAAAATTTGAAGCATCGCGTTAATTATCGGAATAATGAAGAAAAAAAAATATTTTTTGTTGCTTCACAACGATGCAAACTTTAGTATCATAGAATTTTTTTCATCTGCTGTACGAACAACGAAATTTCGAACTTTGAGAATGTGACTACGATTACAAGTTCGAAATTTCAAAACTGCAACGTATTTTCATTGAAATTGTTGTTAAAAAAAAACTTACATTGCCTATTGCGAGGAGACCTTTGTCAAAGATGAGAAGAACTCCAAGGAACAGAAAGGCAATGCCAAATCCGGCAAGGCCAACGCCAATTTCTGTGCAAATAATTTATTCAAGTTTCGTTAAGCTCAGAATGATTAAAAAATTGAAAAAAAAGGTTTGTAATCAACGTCTGTCACGAACTCGCCAAGTTGTCGAACGGTCAACTTTTCTAACCTAACCACAAGTTTTTTATCAAACACTTTTACTCACTCTGTGTATCCGTTATTTCGAACATTTTAGCTGCTTTCCTTTTATCTCACTCGAAGAAATAAATTATTTTACCGATTATCGTAACACTAATAATACTTTGCGGGCGATCGCGATTTTTTATTTAAAACAAAAAACGCTACCGAGCGAGTGGTATAACCTAAACGGTTCCACGTCACTCAGTATACATTCGTGACACGCGCCTCGACGCCCTCGACGGTCGACGCTACTGCTCTTGTTCTGCGTGCCTCTCTATTGGGCTCTTCGAAAGCGCGGGCATATCGCTCCAACGCATGAAATTTTAATTTACACCAATTTCGATAAAATCAGTAATTTTATGACTTTGCAAAATCGGGTTAAAACTTTGGCCCGACAAGAAATAACAACTAATTGGACGAATTGGAAATTCCCCTCCGCGTGTCCTCGCGAAGAGTGCTCGTCGATAGCGTTGCTGGATGATTTTTTATTCGCTATTTTCGCAAAAAATTGGACCTTTTATTTTTTCCCTCAGAAATTTTTTTTTTTTTCGAAGGGGTTTATCCATGATTTTCGGGGAAAAAAAATGAAAAATTACTACCCGCTATGGTGATTCGAGGCGATGCAGGGAGTCGCCCTGCGCGTCCTCACGAAGAGTTTTCGTCGATAGCGTTGCTGGATGATTTTTTATTCGCCATTTTTGAAAAAAATTATTTGGAAAATTTCGACCCCTGGTGCCGGGTCACCAAGACGAAATTCTGATTGGGGTTCGGAGGGCCAAATCGAATCTTTTTACTGGTGTTTGCAAATGAAATGGGACCTTTTATTTTTTCCCTCAGAAATTTTTTTTTTTTTCGAAGGGGTTTATCCATGATTTTCGGGGAAAAAAAATGGAAAATTACTACCCGCTATGGTGATTCGAGGCGATGCAGGGAGTCGCCCTGCGCGTCCTCGCGAAGAGTTTTCGTCGATAGCGTCGCTGGATGATTTTTTATTCGCCATTTTTGAAAAAAATTATTTGGAAAATTTGGAAAAAAAAAGAGTTTTCGTCGATAGCCTCCCTGGATGATTTTTTATTCGCGATTTTCATGAAAAAAAAAACGTCAACCCTGAGATGCTAATTTACTGGGAGGCGTATTCGTAAATCTGGCGACTTTATGCTCGACTTTTTCCGAGGAATTTTTATTCACAAGCATTTAAAGTATTTCCATGATATTTATGTTGTTCCTTTCTGATATTTACGGTGAATTTTGTTTTCTCACGTTGCCATGGCTTTCCCCATGATCGTAATTACCATTGGGACAGTAAATCAGTTCCGATTTTTGTGTTTTTTTTATTTAAATTTTTTTATTGAACAAATAAACGCGTTATGATACAAAATAGACTCAGAGTAAAAGTTCGTTGTATGTAGTTTTCAAGATTTACAATTTTTACTATACACGAATCTCGTTTGCCAAAGAATTCAAAAAAAACGTTTGTGGGTAAGTAAAAAAAAAGTTAAGAGCAGAGAGAGAGCGAGGAAAGGGCAGGTAACGATATTTTACATGGTTTATGGGGAGATGGTAAGAAACTTGTTTGTTTTTCTTCTGTATGGCCTGCGAAAACTATTCGCGAGAGAAGAATTATTTACAAATTAGCGAATTCAGCGAAGGATGTCCGCAGATATTTCATTTCAGCACATCAGGGACGATCGGAGCCACTGAAACAAAAGAATAACAGAATGCCGGATGATCAATTATTCGCGTCAGGAACTTGGAACGGAAATGGCTTGTCTACGCGTCATTAATTATTTATTAATCTCGCTGACCAAGGTGGAGAAAGTTATCGAATCAAAAAAACATTCTTCTTCGCTTTCGGATTATTTACCTCTGACAGACTGAGCTTGATCATTCCATTCTGAAGAGGATCTTTGCTCTCGAAAATTCCTGTCACAACAGAAAAAAAACGTTTCGCTTAAAAATGAGAAAAAAGGCAAAAGTTTTTTCGACTTAAAATCGTCACACTGATTTTTTTTCTATCATTTTTTTTTTTTTTAATGGCCCACTCACCAAAGGCGTCGCTCAGGTGCAAAATCGACGATACGAAATCGCCGAACCTCAGAGTCCCATCTTTCCTCATATATCTCAAGATGAGTATCGAGAGAACGTCCGTATTGAGTTGGAATCCTGAAACGTTGAAAACGATTAGTTCCGTCGAGATTATTGGCAAAAAGTTCATTTTAACGAGATTTACGAAAAATTTATTCAAATAAAATGTTTTTAATCCTGATTCTGTGGAATGGCGAAGAAAATTGTTTCTCGAGACTTACCCACTTCGAGGAGAGCGTCTCGTAATCGTTCGGCCTTCAAAATTCCCGTCTTTTCTTTCGTGTGATTCTTGAACGCGGCTTGCCAGTACTTCAGACTGCACATGAGATCTTTGAAGTCGTTGAATTTCAATCTACCACTTCCAGAACTCTGTTAAACGAAACTGATTAAGGAAACTATACCAAAAAGTGTACGAAGCTCGAGTTTTCTTGCATTTGGAAAAAACGATATGTCACGATTATGAAAAATTTTTAAGATCAAGGATACATCCATCGTAAGAACGACTTGACGACAAACTTCCATGCAGGCACAGCTCTTGATGTAATCTGTGACAGAATGGACCAGAAATTAGCATTATTCACATTGTTAATAATTTTATAAGCAAAAACTGGCAGGAAAGAAAAATCGACGATGAAACTTTTTCTTACCGTTCGGCAAGCAAGCCTCGAGCAATTCTTGAAGTTCGAACGCGTTGACTGTTCTGTGTTCGTCAGCGAGTTGTAAAAAAACAGCCTCGTATTGCGAAAAACCTTTTCCCTCGAGGGCAGGTGCTTTAATTATCGCGGACTTTATCAGCGAAGGCGGCGTGTCCAGCAGTCTTGAAAGAAACAAAAAAAAGCAAGTAACGAATCGTGAGAAAAAATCCGAGGACGATGAAACATAAAAAAAAAATGTTTCTCAAGGAAAATTTTATAATTTCCATTTTTTGTGTGACAAAACGAGGGATTGTGGAATTAACAAACTCACTTGAGTTTCAGGGGCTTACTGCTGTAAACCCTGAGGGTGAAACTCGTCTCCTGGGTGGGTTCGAAGGTCGTCGGCACTAAGAGATATCCACCCTGTTCGAGCTGACACCTGTGGCTCACCTGCCGACTATTTGTGTACTGCGAATTTACGAGTGACTTGTTTTTCTTGAAAAACTGTTTGTTTATTGATTCTGTGTTGTTCTTGGGCAGTGTGTACGCTGTGAAACCGATAACTTTGGGCTCCATGATGGAATGTTGGTTCAGAGAGACTATGACTTCTTCCATTTCACTGAGTATGAGATGCAGCTGTGGATTTATGTGGAAAGTATCTGAAATATTCAATTTCGAGTTGATTTTCTTCAATTTTTCCAAAATTTTGTTTTTTTCATTGTTCGCACTTACCCTGATTGTTCCGACAGCCACCTGCGGTAACCCCTCGCCTCCAACTCCCCTGATAAAGTTTCATTTGCCACGTGTGTTTACTGTGCAAGGAAGGTTCGTCCCTCGAAGTTTCTGCATCGAGATGAACGACCTCCAAATGTGTAAAAGTCTTCACGAAGTCGGAATACGAAATCCTGGTGAAAAGAAAACAATTTCGAATGACTGACTTCATTTGCACTCTGAAAACTTCACGATCTACCCGAAAGAAATCTCAAAATCTTGATTTCATTGAAATTAACTATTTCATTCACTTTTCTGCTGGAAATTATTTTTCATTACGTTCTCTCTACGTTTCACACAATGCTAAGAAACGCTCTGTTACTCACGAGATAAATGGCTTTAGTCTGTGCTCAAATTATTATTGAAATTCATTAATAAATCTTCAATTTAATCTTTTTCTAATTATCGTCGATTTCCCATGAAAAGACGAGCCAAAATAATGAAATCTGGTCAGAATTTGCTGTAGAAATTACTTCGCATATGAAATTCATCGATTTTAGGTTCAGCACCATAATTTTGTATCGAAGACTTTGAGAAGGATTCACGCGAATAGAAAAACAGAGAAATTACGTGATTTACTAATTAAGACAATTAAATCGAAGATCCAAAACTTTCTAAACTAAGAATTCTCAAAGTTTTCAAAATTCAAAACCCTCCTAGGCTAAAATTACTCAATTATGTGAACGCCCAATAAAAATATCGTGGCTCTGCCTGCACAAAACTTTTTCATTGACGATTTCTTGGAAAAGGAGTTAAAGATTTAGACACAAGGATGAGACATACCAAAATTCGCCATCGGCCATATTTCGCACTGCAAGACGATCTCGTTCGACGGGAGGAACCTCGTCCCATTCGAGGCCTCCTCTCGTCCAAGCACCAACATATTCCCCACCAGGTCCCAGTGGATTTCTCAATTTCACTAATTGCACTGCTTCCCCACTGAAAGTTTCGACCTGGACACATTTTTTCCAAAATTGTATTCAAATTTACAAAAAAAAAAAATAAGTTCGAAATTTCGTTCGAAAATTTTCTATAAATCGCTTTGAACAATTTAAATTCTTATCGAAAGACTAAACTTTATCGAACGTAGTGATGGCCCGTCAGGAAAATTAAAAAAAACGCTCTCATATAATTTTTTTTTTAATTTCTCAGTTAATTAAGAAAAAAAGATTCCAATCGACTTGTCAACGTTCGAAAGATTGTTCCTTTAGGTTCACTCGATATTCACTTACCCTTTCGATGGCATACAGTCGGTAATTGATTCCCATTTGTACACCGTTGGCTAGTTTTTCTGTATTCGTTCTGATTTGCTGCTGCTGTGTATTATTGTTAACAGTGCAAGTGATGAGGGACGTCATATCAAGAAGTTTGGTCAAGGCACGTCCGCAGCCAGTTGGATCTTGACGAATGGCAATGCTCTCGGTAATGCCACCGGTTAGATCGGACAATCCATCGAGAAGGGTACCGTACTTCAAGGCCTCGTACGAGCCGTGCAATCTGATACAACAACCAAGTGGAAACATCGTTACTCACGTTTATTGTTCTCCATCGAGTATATCTTCACGGATGTGTCAATAAGTATGATTCATAGAGACACTAAGCTATCAATGGCAGAGTTCTGAGCCAGCAATTTGTCGAGGTTTGAGGTCCACTTCACTTTCGAGTGGCCGAGAAAAAATCAGATAAATTTCCAGGAAGAAAAAATTGAAAAAAACCACAAAAATCTTTTTTTTCTTTATTTTTGGGATACGAATCGGATTGGGTGCACAGCGCCTGGCTTTTGGGAATAATTTTTGTAGAAAACTTATTTAAAAACGAAAATTTATTGATAAAAAATTAATCAATAAATATTTTTCTCCAAAAATAATTATTAGAAATAAAATTCAAATTTGTAAATGTTGATTATTTTCGCTAAAATGAATATTTGTTTTCTTTAATAATAAAAATCATTATTTTCATTAAAATAACATTCTTAAATAATATTTTTTTCATTTAAAATATTGATCCGATAAGATTTCATTTAAAAATTGCATTTTATTAGATCACGATGATAAATAACCTTGGCTCTACATCCTGCTATCCAGGACTTGCTTTCCAAGTTCATAGAGATGTATCCAAAAGCTTAACGACCCAGAGTGATCAATGGCAATAGTTACAAATCGAAAGTTGGATTCTTCGGTTGTTGAAAATTGATGAAACGGCTCGAGCCTGCGTATGCAATTTCCCCATCAACGTAGATCACACATTAAAATGTTGTACAGTAACTTTCTTGATCCGAATGACCGCGTTCCATCGAGGGAAAGCATCGAGGAAATTTTCTCACCTCCGCGACCTCTCATACTTTTGTTCGCTTCGCTCAACGATTCACTGTTCGATCGCGCGCTCTCTTTTCTATTTAGTATAACAATCTCGACTCTTATCTTGCGAACACGATCGAGCGATACGTTCACATTATAGGGAGCGAAAGAAAAAAGAGAAAGACTCAGCGATCTTCAGATTGCGAGGCACTCATAGATTTAAATGCGCTCGTTAAGTTCAACAGCGAAGAGGCAATCGAAGATGAGAGAGATTATCATTTGCTATTCCGCGGACTGAGGAAAAAAATGTGCATGTATTTCTACTCCCAGGCGTATCTTTCTTCTCGAGCGTAAAGAGATTTCGAAGATTTCGCTTCAACCACTACATTAAGGACGTTGTATGACGACGATTTAATCTAATTTTTTGTTTTCAGTTTTTCTTACATACCAAATGGTTTGCGAGCCTAAGTTGACTACAAAAAGTTGTTACAAATTTACTAAAGAACAATTTACTCCAAATCCAAGATTCTCCGAGGTAATCTGTGTTTATTATATAATAAACAAATTTACGAAAAAAAATTACGACCGATTTTTACGAAAAACTGAATAAAGCTTCTTCGATGTTACACAATAGTTTATGCAAATTTTTAAGGGGCTTCCGCATTTATAAATCGAAATATTCAATGTCCAAAATTGTGATTTTTATAAATAAATTTTGAATGCAACGTCTTCAAGGACGTGAGCGAGGAATTTAAAAAAAAAAAAAATTGTTCGGAACATCGTTAATGTTTGAAACGCGTCTCCAGGGTCTTGGCATTGTGCTTGAGAAGTTTCAATGTCGCCATAGAACACAAGGAAGCAATCAACCTATGAAATTCTTGTCTTATTTGTTTCTTGGGTACTCACATTATTTTTTAAGGGTGTAATCACAGGCCCGAGGCGCTCTACTGAATTCTCGAAAACTTACTGCGTTTTTGCACGAAAATATCTATCCTCTGAGCAACGCATAGTCGAGTCTTCTCTATCGAGCTCAAAAGCGCTCAGACTAATCGCAAATTCTTCTACATGGACGCGCGCACTCTCCCGAGTGCGTATAACCGCATTCTCACGAGAGAATCCAACGAGAATAGCAAACCTTAGTGCACCGCGTTCTCAGGGAAGAGGATCTTCTCGCCGCTGCGAGGAAACTATGGAAATTGCTACGGAAATTCGATTGAAGGAAAATTTGGATACAACATCGAACTGCCGGCCATTCACAAGCTCGACGATAGCACAGACGCTACTATTTTTCCAGAATTCCATTCCTTTCGCGAACAATCGTTGCCCAGCGACGAAAAATGACAAAATCCAATTTTACGAAATTCTCTCATCGATAAATAATTTTAAAAAAATCGCGAAAAGTGTGGATCAAATATTTTCACCTTTCAATCGCTAAAATTTGTCCGTCATTCTGAAAAATGTTTAATAAATCGCTCAGGCTGAGAATTAAAATGAAAATTTTGAGTCCAAAGTTTCTGTTTCGATGCCCAAAAGCAATTTATCGTCTTTGCGACTGCGTCATTTCTGGTCGCGCGTGTCCACATTGCCCGTGAATAGGTACAGCGCGGTTATTGTTAAATTACATTGCTGCTGCTGTAACCATGAAAAGAGAGCCTGTCATCATTCATACAACTTTGCAAAGTGACGAAGCAACTGCGCGATATTTCTATGCATTTTCGTCAACGATTTCTTATGGATGGCAAAACGAATCGGAATTACGTAACCGAAGCAAAAAAATATGCGGACAAAAATTTGAAAGAAACGGAGCATGCAGTTTTTTTTCTTGCACGAATAAATAAAACGAGTGTGGAGAACGTAAAAATAACTAATCGCCAGGAACATAATGATTATTCCGACATCCTTATTATTTCGAATCAATTATTTTTGGAGAACAAGGAATGAGACGCTGGGCGAATATAATTAGTTGTTTTTTTCACGTGGATGTTGTTCGGTGAAAATTCGTCATCGCAAGGAATTTTTATCGAGTCTTTGACTTTTTAAATGTCTTGAGAAAAATAAAAAGGTCTTTATGGTTAAACGAATCAGTCGGTGGCCTTGAAACTTTCTTGATGCAATGTAAAGACTCTCGACAAAGCTGCTGGTATCGTCGTGACACAACTTTCTCTTTATTTTTATTGTTTTCCTTCTTGCCTCGCTTTCCAGGGTGTCGACGCGTCGTCGATTGGCAAACGTCATTTTTTTCATTAGGACATTATTGCTCGTCCTCGAGAGAGACTCGTGTCATTGATTTCTGGAAAACTCGTTTATACTGAGTGAAGAATTACGAAAATTGTGCAATTGCTTTTTCGAGATTACTCTCTCGGTCAAAAAATTAAAAAAAAAGGCTTTTCATGCTCCTTTTTAAATCGTTTCACCGCAACTTGCTCTCTTTTTGTTCGCTCTTTGGAAACGAGTGACGTACACGAGGACTTTCTCCACGAATTTTCTTATTTCGGTGATGAACATCGATTAGATGCGTCTCGGTGGCTGGAAAAGTCGACCCAGTTCCGAAAGTTACTCAAAACCCCGAAAAGCACTGAATTTTTCATGAAACATCTTGCTTCGTTAAATCCGGTCCCGAGGCTTAATTATCAAAAATAGAGAATTGCCGTCAGGAACTTTTTTGTAGGAAATCGCACGCTCTATAAATTTAGTCCTAACCATTTTTATCCTATCCCTGCGCGTTCTCCGTGTGCGAGGCCTGGAAGTTAGCAAATCCGTGAAAATTCAATAATTAACAAAAGTTTCGCGACGTTTAGTCTCGATCCTCAAACTCCATTCGAATTCCATACCCTCAAAGGCAAAGTTTTTCGAATTTGGAAAGTTTATCCTAGGACGTCCTGTACATTTTCCGGCGAGCCTCGGAACACGATGAATAAAAATCATGCTCGCGTGCGAGGCTTTATACACAGACGAGAATATAATGTACTCCGTGTAGACCAGCAACACCGGGTTGGAGTGTGGTCAGCGGTGCACTGACCTCCGATCCATCGGCCATGCTCGCGGGATACACAAGCAGCAGCGGCGAACCAACGAACCGGAGTCTGCTCTCCAGAGCTCCAGTGAAAGTAACTCGCCGATGCTTTTATACGAATCCAACATATACAAACAATTTTTCAATTTTTTAATCCCAATCCCCATAACACGACGTACGTTGTAACTTGTGCGGGCCTGCGTTACAATTCGCCTCGAGTTATTGGAGCCTGGACAAAGGTGTTCACCGCAAATCACACATTTGAGTATAAAGCCCTTTGCATTTACGAGAAACCAAGCGCGTAGTCGTGGCTGCGATTCGCTCTCCATATTGTTTCCATGCGACAACAAATTCCTTATTCCCATGAATAGAAAACGAATAAAACACACGCGTGGACAAATGTTCGCAAATTCCTCAAAAAATTTTGTTAAAAATCGTCGATTTTCAAAATATTCGTTATTTTGGCAGTATATTTGGTTCCTAATGGAATTATAAGCAAAATTTACGATTGGAACGACAAAAATTTGCTTCCGAAGAGACTTTCTAGAATATTTCTTGCTGCGATGACGCAATTTTTGGGATTATTGAAAAAAAACGTTTAGTTGAACGTACGGAACAAAAATATCGATCTTTTCCAACGAAATTTTGTTTTCAGTTTCATGAGCAGCGTGTTTCGGATTCCGGAGTATCGATGCGATCGAGCGCGACTCGAACGATTTCTCGTGTGTAGATTGGGCTCTTCAGAGACGATGGGGAACAGGAAAAATCATCTCTGAGGCCAGATGAGAGAAAAACCAACGGACCGAGCACCGGAGAAGCGCTCGTTGAGTACATCGCGAATTATTCCATATTTTTCGATGTGATGAGCATAAGATATTGATGAGCTAGCTAGGAAGAGAGCCAATTTATTTAGAAAGCTCCGAACTATCCTCTTCGATTCTTACGATAACCAATTCGCCTTGCTCCTTATCTCCGCGCGATCGGAATATTCGCAAAGCCAAGAAGCTTGAGCAAGTGTAAACGCTTCGCTCTCACCGATCGATCGATCTTTCTTTCCTTTGCCTTCATCAACGCGAATACTTTATGAGTTCCGGCCACGCGGCTGAATGAATAATCGATGCAATAAATCTTCTACGCATTTCGCGATCGAATACGAAGCTCGAACAATGCACGTCTGTGCACGTGCTCGCTCTTCGAATTTTGTGCATTATTTCGTTCAAAATTCATCGCACATTTTCCATTCGAAAAAAAATAGAGAATAAAAATCGAAAAATTCTTTTTGCAGCCCCGAATCTGAACTCTGGGCAATTCTCGCGGCCCAGAATGTTAATTTCTGGGAAAACAAATAAAAATTTCGAATACAAACAAAAAAAATCATTTCCTTTCTATAAAAATTTTCATTCTGCACAGAAAATCCCATTTTTCGTATCTAGACTTCGCAAAATGAAAAACATTCAATTTCGATCTCATTTACACGTGAGAATACAATTTTTCAAAGCTCACAAGTCAAAATTTCTTCCCAAGACTAAAAAATGCAAAAAAATGTTAATTTTCGTTTAACTTTCGAGTTTTCTGTTGGCGCGAGTATTCGGCAGAGCAAAGAACACAAAAGTAGTGTACATATGCTTAGAAAGTAACGAAGACTTGGATTATCGGACACGTAATTGTGGAAGCGTAAAAAAAACTGGAGAAAATATGAAGATATTTTTCAAAGCGTCGCAAAGCGACACAGAAACGCGCGAGAAAAGGATCGAAGAAATATATTCAGTTGTCTAGTTCGAGAAACGTTGGGCCAAGGAACAAAATGCTGGTCTCATGGTTTTCTAATGGAAATCGGTGGCGCACGTTGCGCATACAGAAACGACAAAGGAAGAATAAATACTTGGTTGGATATAAAACAACATATGCTCTGGTCAAGCGCGAGAAGCGAGTCGAACGAGTGTGTAAGAAACAAGCTTTCTAGATCTCGTTTCCATCCTCGATTAACTAGAAGCTTTTTCTCTTTCCTTCTTTCTTTCAACCCAACGTCATCGTTCGTGTGTGCTATTTTTGGAATTCCGCATTCAACGACATCGCAGATCCGCGAGTGGTGAAAGAGGTAAAGGTCGAACAAGACATAAAGACAGAATCAAGGCGACGGACAAGTTGTCGAGATTGAAACTCTTTCTTCAACGAAAAACCTCGCATTCCTTGCCATTGGACTTGCCAAAAAAAAACTCAATATGGCAAAAAAGATCGAGAAAATAAAAACGAAAGAAAATACAAATATCGTCAACACATCGTGCCAACTTTTTTTGTCACTATATTTCGATCTTTTCTATCGAATGAAAATGATTCTCTTTGGCCCATCGAGGCAGGAGAGACGAACGCTTGTGTAGCGAGCGAGCGAGCAAGCTCTCCAGTGATTTCAATGCCTGGAGTACGTGAGTCTCTTCCAACGCAGCTCTGAACCACGATTAATTCGAATTGACATAATTGAGGCTTCTTATCTACGGATCGATCGAGAAACAAGTTGCTCAGCTACTTTTTCAAATAACCATTGAAACTGTTAGTTGACGAGGATCATCGACATTAAAAAAATAAAAAGTCACTAATTACAATTCCCCATCGACAGACCATCCTCGCAATTCGATAAATTTGCATTCACCTAAAAAAATGGAGCAATTATAACAATCCAGTAGAAATAAAACGATAAAACGATTCATCGCTCATTTTGCGATTATCATGGTTCTTGGCGAAAGAGCTTTATTCTCTCTGGTCAAGACCCCGCTCGTTGCCAGCTCGTAAAATCATCGAGAAACGTGGCTGACCAAGTATAAGGATGATTCTGCACGAAGGATGGACAGAGGAAAAGGAAAAAGTAATTGTGTCAAAGGGGAAGCGATAAAGATCGGTTCACGAAGACGAGCGGATATCGTTGATTCCTCACGTTCGTTTCATGCTCGTAATATGTCTCTCGCGAACGATATCTTGTACAAA
Organism: Hyposoter didymator; assembly: GCA_037952995.1. Classification (NCBI taxonomy): domain Eukaryota; kingdom Metazoa; phylum Arthropoda; class Insecta; order Hymenoptera; family Ichneumonidae; genus Hyposoter; species Hyposoter didymator. The sequence goes on from JBAJMU010000010.1 coordinate 9,525,886, forward strand.
TATGAATTATTTCCGGCGCGTTAGTTTCTTTTCTATAAACGTTTCATCATCACACACACACGAGGCTGGGAATGAAATCGTGTAAGTAAATGCAGAGGATGAGCTGAAGTTTACATTATTGACTATTCAGCCTGGGATATCCTGTACAGCAGACACGAGGCTTGGACACAGTTATGTGCCCGGTATATAAGTCGCGTTATATCCGTCCAGAGCATAATTGGCGAATCGTTCGAACGGAAAATCGTCGGTAAGGAAAAGAGCGAGAGAGAGAGAGGAAAAGAGGAAAACGTGTATCTACTTAACGTCCGTCCACGTATATCTTCGGCGATTTGCGATCGTTGGAATGTTACTTGCAGAAAATACAGCTTTGAATTAAAGTGAAATGCGACAAAGTCTCGTACAAGTCGTTTCGACTTTTTCGACGTGCCTCATCGTTCATCATCGATTTCTCTACATTCGCTACGACAATTTTACGATTTAACGAGGTAAAGAAAAGTTTGCCTGGTGTTTGTCGTTGATTTATCAATTTCCAAGGATCGAGCACAAGAAAGTACTCTGAAAAATTTCACACAATCATTTCGCAGCTCTCGATAAACGGAGGAATATTTTAACATTCGTTATTTTCTCATTCAGGGAAAAAAACGTAACTCGTGGTCAAAACGACATTTTTGAAAATTTCATATTGCAAATAAAATCGCACGAAACAGGATTATCGAGTAATCAGCAGGGAGAAAGTCAAGTTCGCTTTCGTTCGTTACGTTTGATATTAACGATAGCACGTTATTTCGCGAGAGGCCAAAGAAAGCAACGGAATGTGTATTCTAAAAGGCTAAACGCGTATAATTACGAATGCTGTTTGTGATTGGATGAAAAAATCGATTGCTCGCCAGTTGCAAAGAAAAGTACTGCAGGCTTTTTTCTCCTGACTAACAGGAGAAGCCTGTGGCCAGCTCGTGCTTCATTTTCCTCAATAACGACCGCGAGCGCATGCGGACTTGGTCATAAGAAGCAACCGCAGATTATCAGATTATTTATTTTTCAATTTCAGAATCGTGTGTGGAATTCGTTCGGCCGCAGGTTGATGCTTGCAAAAATGAAAGCGAGCGTTCCGCAACGAGGCATGCTGAGGATTCCCTTGTACATACTGCTTGGGTATGGAAGAAATATATAAAAGCGACGAGGAAGGCGCCTCGTACGCTATATCCGCGGGAGATAGCGCGAGAGCGAAGAAAATAGTCTCTCGGTTATTCCAACCACCGCAGCCATCGAACGTTGTACACAAAGACAGAAAATAGTTGCGAGAATATTCGAAAAAGCCGATCGAATGAAAAATCTCATTCCTAATCCGTTCCAACGTCCTGAACCATCGAAATTTTTACGAATTATCAATTTTAAGGCAATGCACATTCCCCGGAGTCAGCGAACGTTCCTCGTCGTCAAAATTCCATATTTCTACTCGTAGCAACGTCCAGGAGCACCCTGAACCCATGGATCCTGTTCGAGGCCCTCCGAGCCAAAGGAAACGAGTCTTTTGGCTTCACAACCAATGGCGAACGATATTTCCTACCAAATTATCATGTTTGCCTCATTTCCATCGAGACTTTGTAAAATCCACACCTTTTATCGCACAAATACGTTACACAGGTTTCACGCTGCGTTATGCTGCACTTTGGCTGCACCAGAACACTCCCAAGGTTGAAAAAGGCCTCAAGTAGAAAAGTACTGGAGAGCAAGGAGCTCGGAGCACCGTTTGAATTCTCTACCTCTCGCGCGTACGATCCATTTTTCCTTGTTTCTTTCGCAGTCTTTTCCAACTTTTATTCCTCACACACTGCACACGCCTGCTGTGTGTGTGTGTATTTATGCGTTTATATTTACACATATATATTTAAAACTGCGTTCACGCTTGGCCAGGGTAAACCTCCTCGTCGAGGTCGTTCTACTCCTTGGATTTAATACGCACACACACATACACACATATATTTATCTATCAAGAGCGAAATCTGCGTTCTTGCTTTACGAGCAGTCAAAGTTTCTTTTATAATGTTCCGGAATGAGACTGAACAAAACGACGACGATTCGAAAAGAATTATAGGCAGAGAAAGTTCGGGAAAAATGGGAAACAAGCAGCCGCGAGCTCTTTGCTCTCAGAGGCGCGAAAATTTGTAATTAAAAAAAAAAAATTTGGAAATTTAGAAGAAGAAAACGAATAAGAACGTGAATGACATTTATTTTGTCTGCATCCTTCAGAGCTGCGACGGTCGTGATATTGTTATATCATTCGGTTCTTCCGCCAATTATAAATTCTTTATTATTATTATCGACGTTATTACGATCGAATGGCTTCAGAGTGCCGTTTATGGATACGCAGGGTGTTACGCGTTCGCTCATAAATAATAATCGGACGTGAATCCGAGAGAGAGTGGGCGTATGCTCGCCGGAAAGCACTTGGAGAAAAGTTGTGGCGCGCGGTTCATCGCTCGCTATCGTAAACTCGTTCTCTTTTCCCTGCCAAAGACTCGCAAGTCCTTCACAACGGCTGCACGTGAGCATTTGGTTTTCAAACGCCCACACACGTGTCTCCGTATCGATGCGATCCAGCTAACTGGTTTTTCAAGAGCATTTTATTCTCAATTGTCTTCGAATTTAACTGTCGAGCATTTTTCACATTTTTATTTCAACGTTAAGCCGATGGCCACTCGATTTTTTCGATTCGATTGCTTATTGAGTTTTTTTCGGAGCATTTTCCATCGAGCGAAGAGAAATGACAATTTTTTACCGAAACTTGAAAAAATACGAATAAATTTGTTGCATAAAGTTGGCAATAATTCAAATTTAACTTTAATTTGAATTTAAATTTGATTTAAATTAAATTAAGGTATAAATTAGTTGGATAAAGTTTTACTCACTTTGCGTAGGCCTTTTCGAGCAAAGCTGGCCAGAACTGATCGCTGTGACGACTCTGGACGAAGGTCAGTCGACCGTGAACCGCAGGAAGTCGATCGTCGACGAGGACCTCGACCCAGGCGCCGCACCACCAAAGCCGGAATCGAAATACGCCCGCGTATTCGGAGGTCGGAGATCCTTGTGGCTCGCCGACGTTACCGAAGCCTTGGTCAGCGGGGACCACTCGATAGAAGAGTCCTTTGCTGAGGTGGAGCACGCCGAGACACGAGACGAGCCATTTGTCTCCTAGAATAATATTCCCAGTACAATTTCTTCATCGATTTTGAATTTTTGGAGCAACAATCAAACTTTGGGATAAAAAAATTCCCCCGAGCACTGGGAGAGAACTTTTAGAAAAAAATACGACTCGATCTAGTCGTTAAGCACCTGGAAAGACTTATTAACAATAAAATCTAATCGTTGCTCGTTTATTTCGCCATAAAAAGCGAGTCTCCACATAAAACTGCCACATCAACGACTCCCCGATTTCTCATCATAACGTTCTGTCAATTTTTCGCAACGTTATGACTCCGCCACTAATAGGAAATGATTCGCATTCGGTAGCTCCGAGCACGAGGATAAAAAATGAGCTTGAACAGCTACAGCAAACCGAACAGCCTTCGAAATCGAAAGTCAATAGTGTGTGTGAGTTTTTTAAGTGCTCGTCAATTCTCTATTCGGTATAACACGCTTTGGATTTTTTAAATCGTAACGAGATTCCCTCCTGGCGCTTCTCACGCAATTCACGACGTACGGGGTTCTCGTAACTGTTAGAATGTCCGGTGCGAAAACACGTCGAGTTTTTATCGTCGTTACTGTGTTCGACGTTCGAAAAACCAGGGACAGATTATTTTTTGCTCCAATTTCTTTATTCACCGGTTCGAGCCACGATCACGAGTTCTCGGATGGATAAATGGAGCGAAAATGATGTCAACCAGAGCGTCGTAGACTCAGGCTCTTTACAATCAGCTGGCGAGTTTCTCGACTCATGGGAAGTTCATTTGTCGTAATGAACGTAATTGAAATTCGATATTACGGTGTGTGCGTCATTTTTATTTTTCGAGAGAGTTCTCCATCGCGTTTTACGACAGCTGTGCACTTGATGCTCGTTGCAGAGTATGAAAGATCCACTTTCACTGCCGCGTTTGCCTGCAGTTGGCAAATCGGCAGAGCTCTGGGTGTATACGAGATTCGCGACGCGGGGACCAGCTCGAGAGTTATGACGAGAACGAGTTCGATAGATTATGGATACGTCGTGCTCTCCCTGAGGGAGATTCTATTTTTCTGGGAGATGAGGAACGCGCGTGGGAACTTCGGAAGGAAGGAGGTCGAGTCAGTGCAATAAATCGTACGTCGCGTCCATCGCGATTTCCACAGCCTCGCTGCCTCCTTCGAAATTCAACCCTTTGGATTCCCCTGCCTCGGAATTTTAAGTCTCATGATTCAAAAGTTGAAATCCAAGTTAATTCGGAAGAAAATTCCGCGATACGTAGCAACTTGCTGAATTTTTCGGTTCGAAAGAATCGATCGACGAAGCTGAAGATTTTCCAAAGTGCACTGTACGATTCGGTCGCCTGTATTTCCGGTTTGAAACTCGTTTTCGATTCCCGCATAGACAGTCGCTCGTTTCCGGAGTATGAACGAAATCTATAGCCGCGGTTATCAGGCGCAATTTGTTTATTTTTCATGCGACAAGGCGAGTCGGCGAACTCGTTCCACAATCAGCGGAGCTCATTTTCGTGTCTCTTTTCACTCCGAGCTATCGCGTACGTAATCACATCGAGATAAGGGCGTTACTGCATGATCATACGGTGCAAATAGAAAGCAGGAAGAAAAGCGATCGAGACTTTGAACGCGTGCGATAAATTTTTAATATATATGTAGCTGGTTCGTATACACAAAAGTGTATCCCGAAGTGACAATGCAACGGTATGGTTTGTATACCGAGTTTATTCCCCTAATTAGAAGCGAGAAACCGGAAGTGTTGCTCAACTCGAGGATCGCGACATATCCAAGCGTGTCTCTTCATTTTCCTCGTGCCTCATTAATAATTCATCGGTCTTTGCTCCATTTTTGTTTACGATTGCCGCACACCTGGCTTTCCATCGCGCGTAACATTTATTCGCGTCAATTACGTCGATCCAAAAAACGAAAATACGAAAAAAAATGGAAAAAAATAAAAATCTGTCCCTTTTCCTACGATTTCGTAGTTGTTGTGATTGTCAAAAAGGAAACCGCAAAAAAAACCGCAAAGTTTGATAAATTTCGACATTTTTTTTTTTTTTTTTGTTTTTTTCGTTACCAGCGCCGGGGTCATTCTGACCCAGACTCGCTTTTAGCGAATTATATGAATTCAATTCCCTCTGCTGGGATATTTTCCTTGTGGCGAGATTTTTATGTGGGTCAGTCTCGCCGCGTGCAAATTATTGCGTGTCATCATCATCACATGCACTTAACGTTCGCGTTTATGTGTGTTTGTGTGTTGTGAGATCGCGTGGTCTTTGCACTCGCGGGGTAAAATGTAGTGTGCACACACTCGTTAACGGGACTCGTTACGCACGGACGATTCTAACTTCATTTTACTTTATAGTTCTCTCTCATTTTCTCATCCTCCTTTCTCTCTCTCTCTCTCTCTCCCCCTCTCGCTCTCTTTCTTTCGTCTTTACCTGCCAAGTTGAGTCTATTCCGTTGTCTCTATTACCTCGTCCGGTTAACGTCGCCTTGCGATAAATCTATCGCGTCATTCTTCTCTCTCTCTCGCTCTCTTGCTCACAGTGACCAGAGCAGTGTCTTTCAACACATTTATATACACGTTCATATATATATCCTGCTTGAAGTAGCCGACGATTCAGTAATTCTCAAGATCGAGCTACCGACGTAATAATTTCCGGGATTCCTCTCACGTACAGTCATCTCACTTCCGCCAAAGTTCACTGCGTACGCGACGAGGAACGTCATAGAAATAGCAAGTCTAATGATCGTTTAGTTTATTGAAAAAGCACTGGAAATCATTTTTTTAAATCGTCGATATTTCGTCGAACACGCTGGACTAAATGTTTTTTGATCATTTCAAAATTTTCGTTATTTTGGCAGTATTTTTGGTTTCTGATGGAATTGTCAGCAAAATTTACGAGTAGAACGACAAGAATTTGCTACCGAAGAGACTTTCTAGAATATTTCTTGCTGCGATGACACAATTTTTGGGATTATTGAAAAAAAAAAACGTTCAGTTGAACGCATCGAACAAAATATCGAGCTTTTTCAACAAAATTTTGATTTCAGTGAGGAAATGAGATTGTTTCGTTGCAGAAGATTATTTATTGCAACGCTTCATCGCAGCTGTGAGCTGGTGGTTCGAGGCAAATAGTTTCGAATGGGAGTTGAAAGGTCGAGCAATTGGATCGAGGAATCGATCGCTGCAAATCGCGATTGGTCGCGAGAGCACATCGGAAATCATGTCGTGGGAGCCTGCGTCGTTTTATTATGGGAAATCATATGGAGGCCAATTCCTGAGATCCAGTGAATGATTTCAATGAAATGTAGCGGGAAAATGAGGACGATCGGTATCGTCCGGTGGAAATTACGATAAACGATGCACACAAGTCAATTAAGTATTTATACGTTCATGTGCAACGATACATTGAATCCTCCGCTGAGGCGAACATAGGAAAGACGATGCTGGAGATGTGCACACGTGGGAACCTCCAGCAAGGCGTTTGTACGACTTACTCCTTCATTTTCCTCTCTCTCTCTCTTTCTCTTTGCGATTTTTCTATCTTTCTCAACTGCACGACGTGATGCACGTTCTCGAAAGGTCGCGGAGGTCGATTTGAGGCTTTTCTACACGCGATTTCGAGGTCGAGACCATAACTCGACTGCCCCGTCTCCGCACATGTACCAGAAAAGTTTGAACGTTCATATAACGCGATACGCGAGTCGGGAGAGTTCTATACGCGGTCAATGTATAATTTCTCCATTTATCTACGATTTCTCAGCGTCCGGGCACCGCGAGAGATTCAACATTTCTTCCTTGCGTGTTAATATGTGTGGGAGTCGGTCGAAAGAGACAGATCAGAATTTTAACATATTTTCTTCCATACAATGTCAAGAACGTCTCGGAAGTATTTATGGAGTCACGAGCCTCGTACGTGTCGTTTCTTGTTTACAGAACGAGTCAAAATAACCGATCAACGCGATAATCAATGCAATTTTCACCAGTTGATACTCAAAGTGCACATTTTCATCTGGAAGGGTCAAAAGTTACGAGCTCGAGTTACCAGCTCACAAGCTAAACATTGCAGCGAACTCTTTTTTGTTTTTCCTGCTCGCGATCGTGAGGCCTCTCATGCTCGACGTAACTAACCTACCTCGAGGTTTTATTTGTCCTCGTATATACAGAGTCTATATAAGAGTCAAGTAGAAAGCAGTCTGTTCAGACACGGGCTGTAACTACGTATTATTATTGCAACGATGACAGAAAGCCAACAGCCCAAGAGGGAGGGAGAGAGATATAAATGACTGTGTAGTGCAGCCAAAGTCTGGTCTCGTTCATCGGCCGACTGCTTTTTCTTCGAACGAAATAATATTTTCCCATTTTCACCCTAGTTAATAAGCTGCCATTGCCGCGCCTTGCGTTCGACCAAAAACTCGTCAATATTTTATGGATATTACGTATAGCCAGTTGAGAAATGAAACATATTAAAAAATATGGCCTATTGTCTTGATAGAAAAATCTTTCTCGTATATAATTCACGATGGAAAAAAAAAAACGAAACTTTCGACAATTTCAAACTTTACGAAGTCACAAAATCTTTTTTTACTGAGTCCGAAGATTTGAAACGAAACAATGCGAAATTGTCGATGAATCGCAACATTTTTGAAAATGGAGCAACCATCGAAACTTTTCGATCAATTTCAGAAGTAGATTTATCGTGTTTTTTGCTGAAAAGCATCAAAGCATTAAAATGAATTTGATGGAAATAGTTTTTTTGTTTTTTGCGGAAACGTTGATTGGGCAAATTAAATGGCTGGAGCTTCTGCGAAGTCGTTGAACGTGAAAAGGCTCGTCTTAATATTTATTGGTGCGTCTGATCGCTAGGAATTTCATGCCTTTATAAAGCCTCGAGTGTAGCGCGCAGAGTAACGATGTATCGCAGTTAATTCAGCGCGAGGAGGTTCTCGTTGGCGTCGCGCGATCTATCACGGCGTTAATTACTTTTTTTCCGCACTCCCATCGGCCAAGCTGTTTAAACTCGTTGATCGGTGTGTTTACGACTTGCAGCTTCCGCTTCTGCGTTTCTACACACACGCGGATAATTATGCAGCGTCCAAGGAAAGTGTTTCGTAGAGAAATGGCAAAATCTAAACGTGCATGGCCTCGCGGTAACGGCGAGTCGTTTAAATAACTTTGCAGATTCGAACAGAACGAAGAAATTTTATGCTCTCTCGAGAAATTCAACTCTCCATGCGATTTTGCGAGCAAAACATCGCGCGCCATCGAGATTTACGGCAAAACCGAAAACTCAATTATTCTCGATTAACTATCAGCGATAATTAGAAACTTGAGGATCGAGGAAACAAAAAGAAAAATCGTCATCAAGTTATTTCGTGCATGCTCGTCGCGAAACGACCTCGTTACGTACCCCGAACCGCGTAGGAGCTTCTGCGCTCGCGCGAGAGTCAGTGAGAGAAAAATGAGGAGAAAAATGCATAGACGGAAAGACGGGGGAGGCAGAGAAACGTATGCGCGAGCAGCACTTGTATAAAAAGTTCAAACCGGAACGACCCGTTCTATCCCTTATTTTTCCTTTTGCTCCTTGCCGAGCGGCCTCTCGACTCGCCGGGATATTCTCAATGTATTCTCCCGCAACATCCAGCACCTAGCACAACCTTCCTTGGCTCAAGGACGACGCGGAGATATTTCAAAGTTTCGCAGAACCGAAACCGAACATGATAAACTTTACAGAAGGGAGTTAAGCACTGAAGAAAATATTTATCGGCTGCTTTTTCTTACCCATTTTGCCAGGAATCACGTCGAACTGAGCCGGTGCATCACTCACAAAAATCGGACGATTGCAAAGCTCCTAAAACAAATTAAAAATGCATTTTAATCAACATTTTTTAAAATTACTATTCATCTAATTAATCAGGATGTCGAAACAGTTTCGGCCAAGAGTTTGCAGCGGAACTTGGTCAAGCTTTACAGCGATTACGTTAAAAAAAAAGAAATTGTTGAAAATTCGATTTTTTCGGTCGACTTTGCGATCCAAACGAAAAAAAAAAAAAATGCAGTAAAATCACGAAAATGAAGTAAAAGTTTCACGATAAGCCGTGGAATGAAAATTTCAAGTCGTAATTTTACGTGCAGCGTAATTCGATTTAATGAATTTTCGATTTTTCATTTTTTTTTCGCACCGTTAAGAAAAAAATGAAAAAATGGAAATAATAATCGCTTTGTAAATGATTTTGTGCGACTATAAATGGAGAAAACAAATGCGAAAGAAGCGGCGGACTAATTTGCGGAATACCGGTAGTTTTTTTCACGTGCTTTGTCACGAGACAGTTCTGCAAGTCAAAAGTCCGTGTCACGACGTTCTTTTAATTAATCCGCATAAGAGTTAATTGTCCCGGAGAGAGAGAAATAAAAAGGCACGCGTATAAAGCATGGGCAAACGTAGAAAACACGAGGACGTCGCACAAGTCTCGACCGCGATTCCCGTTTCCGTTTGCCTCCGTCTATTCCGCATCAAGCTCGTATACACAACGGACGAATGAAAACTTTAGTTTGTACGAGAGCAAATAAAAAAAAAACAAAAGTCCACGGTACAGCATTATTTCCCGGCGATGTGCGTTTCGAAATGTCCCTGTTTCTTCATTTCCGTTTCTTTTCAAACCAAAAATCGTCTTGGCAAGAGTTTTCAAAGGCGTAAAAATGTTTGGCTCGATTTTGGACGAGAAATTGTTTCGTTTTTCTAAAAATCGTTCTCATTTTTATTTTTTTCATTAAAATCCTTCGCAATACAGAATTTCTAGTTGCGCATTGCGCGCGAGCGAGTCTTATTGCTAGTGCGCACTCTAATAATTGCTGTGTGTCGTAATTGAATAACTTTTGGATATTGTTCATGTAATTCCGACGCTTTTGGAGCCGCACGGTTCGTATTTAATTCAGTTTACAAAAGAGCACGTAACGAGCAATATTTTATTTGCAACGAAGCCGTGTACGTTTCGTACGAGAAAAGACAATGCGCTGGAGAGAATTGGCTTTATAAACAATTCGAGCGGCTAGCAATCGTCTTTGGGATCCGAGCATTTGATGGAAATTTCGCGAGAGTGCGTACACACCGCGCGCGATTCATTTGGCTTTTACGTTTAACGTTCCGTCCCAGCATTGTTTCTCTATTTACGTTACCGCGGAGCCTGGCACACACTATTGCGTTTTAATTACTCGACGATGAGAGATAATATGCTCCGAGCATATAGCAGTAACATTTTTTTTCCAGAGAATTGAACGTTGCATATGTGTTGCAGTGTCGAAACAAATGCTGCCAACTTTTAGCACCTCGAGACGAGATATTTACGAATTGTTGAGCCAGCAACGGAGAGTCGCTACCAAAAAATGCAAAAAAAAATCATGAATTTTCGTGTTTTTCGTTAATTTTTCGAGAAATTCAAACTGCGTTGAACATTTTTGGGAAAAATTGCATTTTGACTATGAATATTTGATTAAAATTCAATTAATATTTTTAAAAAACACAAAAAAATGCAGTAACTTTTTTTTTAGCCTCGAGAAAAATCGTTACGGGCCAGAATAACGATTTCGAGATATATTTCAACTGCATTGAGCATTTTTGGGAAAAATTGCATTTTGACAACAAAAATTTGATTAAAATTCAGTCAACCCGGCGCGTTAGAAAAAAAAATGCAGTAATTTTTTTTTTCACACTCGAGAAAAATCGTTACGGGGCAGAATAACAATTTCGAGATATATTTCAACTGCATTGAGCATTTTAGGGAAAAATTGCATTTTGACGACGAAAATTTGATTGAAACGCCACGTTAAAGAAAAAAAATATGCAGTAATTTTTTTTTCACCCGCGAGAAAAATCGTTACGTGCCAGAATAACAAAGTGTGACGTTTACAAATATTCTCGGTTTAATGTGGAGCGTGTGGCACGTATGCGTTATGGTGCATTGTTCAGTCGGATCGCGTTCACCGCCGCGATGCAACGATCCACCGCCAACGTGACCTTGCGATCGGGTACGAGGCTCGCGCGGATAGGAGAGTCGCCTCTCGGTATCAGCTGTGCTTGGAAAACGTTATCGCGTTGAAATTGTGCGGGGAATTATGATACGCGCGCGATGAGAAGCAAGACACACGTGTGTTGGACCAAGACGATGAGGTTTGCTGCGGAGGAATCCAGTTACGCCTCGATTCCAGGTCCATTGTTAATTCCGCATCGTCGTGTGTTCTGTGCGTTTCAACACCCGCGCGGACTCTCAGGCTTATATGCCTCCGTAACTATTTACGTACATTGCAATGAATTTAACTCCGCGAGAAACTTGAGAATTGTGCGTTTTTTTCTTTCGTTTTTATGATTTTTTTTTGCTGCGACGATTCGCGCGTCAGTTTCTTCGGAAAAAATAAGAAAAGAAATCACCGAGACTCGCGCTTTCCTATAAATTTCGCTCGGACACTTACCTTCGGTCGTTTCCATTGGAAATTGAACGGCGGCGTTTGGTGATAAAATACGGAAGCCTGCGTAGCAGGGAATTCCGGATCTTCCCACAGCTCGCCACGTTTCAAGCACGAACGCTTGATCCGTTCGTACTCGCTCATTACGTCCTGCAAAATAAAAAACGAGAACACACGATTTATGAGTCCGAATGCGTGAAGAAAAAAAAATCGTTATGGAGATGCGAGAAAAAAATGAAAAGCGCGCAGCAGAAATCGTGGACGAGAATGAAAAAAATCGAGAGGCGATTAAAATCAGTCGCGAATGTTTTTTACGAGAAATTTCACACTGCATGATCGTTTTCATCGATTCTCTTGATCCGAGCGCTGATTAGAATGTGCTAATCACATTACGCAATGTTTACGCCCCGTCGATTGTCCTTTTTCTGCTCCTTGCCACCCACTGACCCCGATAACCCAAATGCATCATCTCCGAGCCGCAACGACGCGCGAGCCGTTTATCGAGGTCGACACCCTCGCCCTGGACGCACGCGACCACGCGCAATTCGCACATTCCACAGTTTCTCCGATTCCTCGTCAACAGATTTTTCGAATCAACTCTCGCGGCTTTGAATTCGATCAACGAGATAATTCAAACGAATATCGACGCTTTTCAAGGCTGACGATCGTTGCCGCGATCGATCGAGCCAATTCGTACTTATAATTGAACTGGAAAAATGTAAATTCTCTTTTTTTTACAATATCGAGTTTTAATGCTAACGAGATATAGAAGGAGGTGCGGTTTTGTTGTTTCGAACGAGAGAGTACGAAGGAAACAAGCACTATCGATGAAAAAATTTGACGCGGTGATTGCAACGCCTTATGGCATACCAGACCAGGGCGCGGTGGCGAATTTCTCTTCCATTGTCGTCGAACGCGTGCCGATGCAAATTGTTTTTCTTGTTGCCTCTCGCGACTGAACACTACGCAATTGTGAAATTCCAACGCGGACGTAGGACGAGCCGGATTCGGGTCAATGAGAAGAACGCGATAAATATTTCCATTGATAAAAAAAACTTGGAAAATTTTAATAAAAGCGAATAAAACACGATTTTTCACTATTTCGTTTTTTTTTCTAATATCACGTTCATTTTTTCGTTGCACGGTTGAAAAAATGTGAATCTATCGAAATCCCGATGAAAGTGACGATCGCAAGCGTTTGTGAGTCTCGGTTCAGTCGTGCACAAAAAAATCATCGTAATTGTTCTCAGCGAACGAGTAATTTGCGGGAAAGAAATGAACCGGAGAATGCGAGAGGCGCGCAATAGATTCGGAGAAAGCGTTAAAGGATGGGTGTCCGATTATTTAGTTTCCTCGATCGTGTACGAAGTGACTGAACGCTTCCTCGCTGCTGCAGCGTATGCAGTTGCAAGGGGAAACGCGCGGAACAAGATGATCGCAAATTATCGACTCATATCTCGTGACTGTGCATTATCTTTTTTTTTTCACAATTCAACGGAAGAAAAAAAAGAAAAATTAATGTTCTTCGACGATTTCAAATTTTCAGCGACTTTGAAAATCGATTTTGAAAAAATGGTGCACTTGCACGTGCAATTTCTCGTTATTTTAATATTTATCTTTCTGTTTCGTAATTCCATGGAAGAAAGAAAAGAAAAACTTCAACTATTCGCACGTTCAATTATATTCTATTAATATTTATTTTTCTTGTTCCCAATTAAATAAAAAAATAAAAAGAAAAATCGAAGTTCCCTAAAGATTTGGAATTCTGAACGCGACGGAAATGATTGTAATTTCCACAACTCCGCGGTGAGTTTGTCATTAGTCAAAGTTAGTAAAAAGTCGCAACGGGTCTAGCGAGTGAGGGAGTCGTGAATTGAGCAACGCGTCGGAGGTTACGAACGGCGTAGACTTAATGGAGAGTGTGTAGACGGTGGTGCGCGCGAGCTACGATTTTAGGTTTGTCCAGGTTGCCTGGAGCGGCCTTGAGTCGTACACGACTGTACAGAGAGCCGCCTCGTCGTGGGTCCGAGTGAGGCCCACGTAGATGAAACGGTATAAAAGCGACATATATATATTCTCCACTTTGCCGAGGATTACTTCATTGTCCTGAGCCGCGAAAGACGATGAAGAAAGATCCGAGAGCTCGGCAAGAAGTTCACAAGAGTATTGACTCACGGGGACACGACTAAATTCATAGAGTCCTCGTCTTTCTCGCATAACATGGGCCCCTTAATACGCAAATCTCTATGGCGTGCTCTCGAGCTCCATATTAGAAGTCTAGCGCTTCGTGACTAAGGTTTTCGGCTTTCAATCATCTCGCGATTGGTATCGCGAACAGGAAAGGCTCAAAAGTGAGAGAAAACATTGAGCAACGATTCGACGGTCGAATCAATCGCTAAAAAGGCGAAAAAATCGTTTCAATTTATTTTTATTTTATTTTTTAATCACGCGAAACAGCCTATTTACACACTGAATGTAAAAATAGTTAATCCGCCCGAAAAGGTCGAACGCAAACCTCACTCATTTCCTCGCCTCGCACTGAAAACAAAATTTTGTTGGAAAAGATCGATATTTTGTTCGATACGTTCAAAGTCTCTTCGGAAGCAAATTTTTCGTCGTTCAAATCGTAAATTTCGCTGACAATTTCGTTAGAAACCAAATATACTGACAAAACGACGAAAATTTAGAAATTATCAAAAAAAAATATCGTGATGAACAAAAAATCGAGGATTTTCAAGAAAATTTCATTTCTACTGCGAAATCTCAAAATTTTGTTCTCGTAACTCGTTTTTTTAGCAACGTAAAAAGGACACCCTGTGTATTCATGTTCGAGTGTAAAAAAACTGATTCCTCTCGTTTCTCGGAGCCAGACAGCAATAGCCATTCACCCAAGAAATCCGTATTACGTGTTTACGTCTTTTATACACTTCCGAGGACTTTACAAAGCTTTGTGTGCAACTGTAAGACTGAAAAGTACATTAACGAGTGGTTGGCTGTGGCTCGAATAACGGGAAACGAGAGCGTAGCTCAGCCTCGTGACCTACGACCTCCTCATACGCCTGTTGCGTGTACAAGTGCGTGTGATACCGTGATCCGCATTGAATTCACAGGCGTGTCATGTTTCGTTATATCCGAGAACCGCGACACCTCGACCTAAAGCAAAAAGGACTCAGGATTGCCTCAAAACTCTCTGACGCGAGTTCCGGCTCCGGGGACTCGAGTTTTTGCTCCACGAACCTCGCACACGCTGCCAATCAAGTTTTTCTCAGTTTGAGTCACTTTTTTAAATGGTAATTTCAAAATCACGTGTATTCCGACGATTATGCATATTGCTGACTTTACGAGCTCCGGTTAATTCACTAATTATGTACATTACGAGTCATTATTACTTTATTGCTCCGTAAACGTTGATCCACGAGATTATGGGACCCTGTGTGGAGGTCACGCGAGCTCCACGTCAATTTTTTAAATCGCTACGCTTTTTTATCTTAAATCTTACGAGTCGTTTTGTATTTTCGTAACTTTTATGGTGTTTTTGTAATTGATGTGAAAAATCGAGGTAATTTTCATATTCGGCGACTCGTTGTGAATTTCGAGCAAAGTGACGACGAGATTTTTCAAAATTTGACCAAATTTACGTCAGTTTCAATTTTCATCGATGAATTATCGCGAATGTAAACAAATTCAACATTTTTTCGTGGCGCGCATAAAAGTCAATGAAATATTCAGAATTCTCGTTCAGTCATCCGGAGCATCGTCCAATTATATTCTCTTCATAACTGTACCGCGTCGTTTACGTTTCTTCCGAATATTAAATCTTGGTCATTATCATAAAGCTGTTTAAATAACCATGTCCCGAATTTTGATGAACTTTTCACTCCGCCAAAGACGAAATCCGCTCGAGTGGCAATAAGAGCGTGAAACGTGTTTTTTTTTTTCATTTCGAGGATTTTCGACAGTTCATTATAAAAACGTACATCACGAAACTGCGCGCGGAGTCTAAACTTTTTTTTTCTCTAGTCAACGTGCCAATCGTGTCGCTGAATGAAAAAAAAAAAAATTTTATTTTAAAAAAGTGAGTCTCGTGATCGAGAGCAATGTAAAAAAATTCATTTGAGTTGAACGAGCGCGAGGGCATTGAAAAATCCTCGGATGTCGCACGAGTCGATTTATTCCTCCTCTAAAAAGTTGGCTTCTCGATCGACTCTCCTGCAGACTTTCTTCTCGATCGATTATTCGAAAGGAACAGAAAAACGCCTGGGCATATATCACACGGGGCAGCAGGATAATTTGGCATAGGAAACACGTCACGCTCGAAAAATTCGAGGCTCGTTGCTCTCGCGGTCGCGGCTCTCGTCACGCGGGCGAGAACACGACCACGCGATATGAGAAAATCAACGTAATTCGGATTATGAATATAAATCGTGGATAAAGGTGCTCGGGAGGGGGAAGCCCGGTTTTCGCAGGGCAAAAGTTCCACTTTCACCTCCTTCGCGGATTACACAGAACAAAACGTGTGGCTTTAAGGTTCTCCCGCAAAGCATGCAACGATTTACCGAAAAGAAATCCAAAGAAAAACCGAAATTGACTCAAAAAAATTGAGAAACCGTCAAAAAAACTAAAAAAAAACAAAAAACGCTTAAAAAAAATCCAAAAATAAATCGAATGTGAATTAAAAAAATAAACATATATGTATTTCTCGTTCTCGCCGAATCAAACTTCCAGTTTCGTCGAACCTGTTTCGACCGTCGTTAATCGTTGCTAGTTTCAAGTAACGGAAACAAAATCGATGTTTTTTTCTTTCTCGTTATAAATTTAACGGGAATGGAAATGTTGACGAAAGAAATGTTTGAATTTTAGAAAATTACGTAAAATAATCATTTTAATATCAATTTTTCGATCGTCGACTTTACAGCCCAATCGACTCACCCGCGAACGAGCATTAGAAAATAAATCTGTTAAGAAAACATGTGGCTTTTATTTTTCAAACCATAATCAAACGTTTCCTCGTACTCGAAAACTCCGACACACTCGTATGTTATGAAACGAATAATTATTTTCATTGTGGACACACGATATTTAAATGAACGCGAAATTTTAGCGAATCCACCATTTTTTTTCGACCCTCGAGTTCGTAGCGTTCGAATGCAACGAAATTCTTTTTTTTTCTATAAGAAAATGAATGTCAAAAAAACGATTTAATTTTTTTAATTTTTTAATCGCCTCCGTTAATTAATCAAATTGGAGGATCAACGGATGACGAATTTTCGTAAATCTCTGTCAAATCCCATGGTGGAAATGTTCTAATTCACGTTTTTGCGATTCACTGTCACATTTTTTTCTCTCGAGTTTTCGTACTGGCGTCCGAATAATCGGAGAGCAGACTCGTACGTACCCGAGGGAGTAGGGATTTTGTGTGTTTCGAGGTCGCTCGTCGCGCGGTGAGAAACGTGAAGAAGCGAAGAGGAACATAACATGGACGAAGAGAAGAGAGACCCGGTTTGAGCGCCGAGAACAGGCGCTCCCCTCGGGACACACGGAGTATCCTCGACCGAACTGACGAGCAAAAACCTCAAGCACGAATCCCACTGGCTCATCCACTTGATTTCCCGAATCATTGACTTTCGAACGTAAAGCCAATTGCTCTCAACGATAATTTTCAAAACCACGTGTTCCCCGCAAATTCCCGACACGCTGTGTGCCATTCCGAAAAGAAGAAAATCATTAAAAACGCGACGACGTGTGTTTGAAGAGAATTGCGCAAGAGGCGGCTCGTTGGCCAAGTAAAAGTCGAGCCCTGTGTTTACATATTGACGGATATGTCCATCGACTAACCTCAAAGGCGACGTGCGTTCGATCGACGATGCATAATGGCACTGACAATAATAATAACAATGAAAGAATTTTCGTGTCGCAAGAAAGTACGTTCGTGTGTGTGCTTCGCGTTCCGATGACATCATGGGTTTATGGTGTGGCTGAGTACTCACGTGGGCGAATTGATGAAAGTTAAAAAACGAGGGAAAAAATAAAAATACGCGTGTATTGTTTTCGCATGGGCGGAGGTCGTTTCATCCGCCGCGATCGTTCGTAAACCTCCTCGTTTTCTTTTCACATCAGTATCTCTCTGTCCATTCGATCGTTTTATCTCTTTTCGAAACGATTTCCCCATATGATCAAATATCCGTGCGCGCTTTCTGCGAATCGTAATCGATTGCGTCATCAAAATAACAGCTTTTAGCATTCGTCAAAGTATTTATTTCGACCATTTCATTATTTTCCTTTGATATTTGCTATTCGATGAAAAAAATACGATTTTCAGACGCGACTGTACCGCAGCTGAACGTTCGCGATACAAAAAAGTCCTGAATTCCGTTATTTCGTAATATATTATTCTGCAAGAAAAGTTCCGCGAAGATTTCGCCTTTCTCAGCTCTGATTAATACGGGCCATTATTTCGCTAATTGACGCGGTCTTCCTCCATTTTCGTAATGAAATCTACTTGTGCTCAAAACATAAACCCGCGTCAGTTTTTATTTATAAATCGTGGACGAGCAAAAACCATTTCAATTTTTTACTGCATCGCGAACTACAATCAGCTTTTTCCTCATTTATTTTCAACGTTCGATCGACACTCGATGGCATTTTTCAAATTTCCAACAAACTATGAATGACCTTGACGATATTATCGATGTTTATTCTCATGAATTTTGCCTATTCACGCGTCAAAATGAAGCTGAATCAATGAAATGTTTTTCATCTGTAAAGATCGATCGGAATTATTGCTTTTTCGACTTTCCAATCAATTCCTTCGAATAACCTGCAACGATTTTTTTTACCATTGAGAAAACACAACACTTACGTTAACCATTCGTAATTTGTCCCGTGATCTTCGTGGTGATGAAAAACAAATACGAATGAATGTTCACTACCTCAGGGTCCCTGGGACCCACACTCGCATTAATCCTGTGTCAAATAGTCACTCGTTTGCTATATTGTATCGTATTCCACCAAGTGTACGTCGATTCACTAAAATAAACTTGTTTATCCGATGCACTGATTTCTCCGTAAATCGCGGTTTACGCTTCGGAGAGCTGCTCTTGTTTTATTTTCTCGTTACGTGCTCGTGTAATCGCGATCACTCCTTTTTATTTGTCGCAGTCACAACTTTTATTTACGAAGCTTTGTGAACACTCGCGCGATTTGTCGTGCTACGAAGAACGATTTAAAAAAAAAATGAAAATTGAGGTTTTAAGGAAAAATAAAGAATCGAACGATTTACCACTTGACAGCTTCATTCGCGACGAAGCTTTTTGAAAATGTGATGGTTAACGCGTGTGTTCATGGAGGACGACGGACGTTGAGCGTTCGGGCAACACGATCGTCGAGCCCGCGAGCGAGGACTGCAGTAGCAGCCGAAGATCCGGTACCGATCACCCTCTTGGTTCACAGAACTTCCTTCTCTTTTTTCTTTCCACCTCCTCTACCGTGTTACAGCTGCCTCGCGTTCGCTCTTTTCCTGTTCTCACACTCCTCTTCACTCCCGTACACACTCGCTTTACCGAATCGGACGTTGAAAGTAGTTTCAATATTTTTCAACTACGCTCCTCATTACCAAAGCTTGCAAGTCATAGATTCGTGACCGCCAAACGATTTTTTATTCAGTAGCATGTTATCTGTCCGCGCCAAATTGACACGAAATCAAAAACTACCAACATTCCAGGACGTACCTTACATTACCACCGACCATTTAGCGATCGGAATGACTGAAAAATTAAAAATTTGAAAATTACGCAAATTTTTTTTTCCATTTTGATTTTTCCACTTTTTTTCATTTTGCTAGTTTTTTCAACGTTTGTAAATTATGGATGGAGGAATTAAAGTTTTTGCTCGGTAATATTTTTGTCAGACGTACGCGAAATTAAAAAAAAAAAACTGACGTAAAGCGAGATCGACTGCGATCACGCTCATGGCAACCACCATGAACCAAGTTATGCAATTCTTTCAACAATTCGTTAATTTGTTGTGCTCTCAATTAGTGAATAAAAAATAAAATAAGTTCTTGATATTTTTGTAGGGTTTCGGAAATACCGATTGTTCGTAAGATAGAAATCTTCTCAATGGCAGGCTCTGTACTGCCGACCAATGAGCGACCAACTGTTGGTCAATTTTGACCCCATGATGCTGCGAGTTACCGGGACGCGTTTTCGTAGATCTAGCGATTGTGGCTGCTGGACACAACGAAAAATCCTCTTCTCTCTCGTGGGAGAGATCACTTAGAAGAGACGAAACGATTTCCAAAGTCGGAGATACTTATTTCGATTCACGTTCGTTATTATTGAAAATCGTATTTCAGTGACGACGTCCGTTCTGAGCGTATGAGCACTTACCGGTTTTTTTTCCATGATAGATAGTCTATAGCGCAGAATTTATCGTAACGAACCGATCCTTCTTTTCTACGAACAAAACGAGCAGCAATTACTGGAGAAAATACAGCAGAGTTTAGATTTGCAACGTACAATTTTTAATTAATAACGTTTACAAATTTGGTGCAATAAAACTGTTCTCATGCCCTTCAAATACTGTAAATACATATGTGGTTTTTATTTCATATTCGATAATTGTGTTGGAGCTACACTTTCAAATTTTCCGGTTTTTTTTTTCGGATTATGCTGTCGGCTGCAATATCGACGATTCGTAGCCGTTTTTGTGGTCGTTTTTTCCGTCGATTCCGATAATGAATTCGATCTTTTTGGTATCTTGGTATGAGACAAGGTTGGTGCCCTCGAGGTTTGCTAGGTTTTTTTTACAGCTTTTTGTACTTGAACTTAATTTCTCCTGCATTTCAATTGATTTTTTTTATGTCATCATTACATTCGGATATTTTAACAAAGGCACGGGCGAAAACACAACGGCTTATCAACCGATAAGCAACCGACAGTGAATCACCTTTTTCCAATCGTACGTCACGATAAAGTTGCGTTAAACAGCCGATCCGACCGTGCGTGAGCTTAAATAATATTCTCTGTTGATTCGTTTGACTAACGAAATTTCTTCGCACTGTTATTTTCACGTTTTCCTGATCACTTCCGTTCAGCTAGTGTATACAAATTTGGCACCTACTTCCAAACGCACTAATTGAAAAATCATAGCGACTATAAAAATTCGTACGTTCAATTGAAAAAAGCCGTTACAAAAACTTATAAAAAATTGGACAATCCTAATACAGAAAATATGGTGAAGTATATTGGTGTATGCGAATAACGCGTTTTTACAAATATCGTTATCGAAAAAACACTTGACTTTTTTTTTAAGTCATATCATTTTCAAACACCTTTTGGTTATTCCTCTTTGCTCCCATGACAGTAATATACCCTCTGAAATGGAAATACCTCATTGCGCTTCTACAAAACTATATTGATTTTATCGCGGTTATATATAGCTTCCGAAAGTACCATAAAACGTAGTACTATAATCACTAATCAAATATTATACAATCACTAAATTATTGCTTTGTCGTACCTTGTATCACACTAATCTAGACCCTACGAATTGCCCTCATATTTATATCATTTTCTTTGTCCTTCCAATTTTTTATTCGACCTTTGTGCAATTGTTTTTCCTTCAAAGAAGCATCCCTCAAACGCAGCTGAGTTTTTCACTGTTCGTGCGAACACTCGCTTTTCATTCACCCTAATAAACTATTTAACGCTCCAAACGTTATCATTCGTACGCGTAGTACTCTGTTATTTTTCTTTTTATCTTTAGACGGTTTCTGTGTATTCGTCAATCGAAAGATAATCATTTCCTAATTGAATTCATGCCGTCAAAGCGGAATTCTGTTGCTGGCAATCGAAACAATTCAACTCAAACTTTCGGGCCGGTTTTCGATGGTCTAGTGCAATGCCACTTTGTTGTTCAAGTCATTACTGTTTATGGTATAATTGAAACACAGCAATTGTAAACTTTTTGCCCATTTGTCCTTCCAGGTCCTCAAATAACATAATTTCAGAAACTAATCTCGAAGCTTTACTTTTTTTCGTCTGGGGAATGAAAGACTATTCGTTATCATGTGATCACTTATTAAGCTCTCGCTTCAGCGTGTACGCGTATGGGGACTTCATTTTTTTTCTGGTTTAACCGCGTCAGTGACGTATACTTGAACGAACGAGCAATAAAAAAAAGTGAACAGTCAAAGGTTTCTATGAATACGAGTGATTTTCAATGAAAAGTTGAATTTGGATTTGGAAAATAATAACTGTATCCTGAGAATAGAATTCCACTCGAAATTCCTGATTTCGTAGGATAGTCAAATAGTTAATTGGATCGCATAAATAAATAAGTCTCAAAATAATATTTTCAGGTTTCTGCTCGATTACGTCAAAACCAAGTGCTTTTTTTTCGAGTGTTCTGAAAGGTTTTCTATTTCCGAGTCACCAAGGATTGTCTACAAAAAAATATTCATATTAAAGATTTCGAATTTGACTAGAAAGCGGTGAATATTATCGAAGAAATGATTCAGACGAAACGGTTGTTTAGAAATTTGGTTTTTCATGTGTGAACCTTCAGACTCACTCGAAACTATCGCCCATATGTACAAGCATTCGTAATTAGGTATAAATATTCGATTGACTCTCGGGTTGCGCAGCTTAGGGGTCAAGTTGCAACCCATTTTAAAAATCTTAAGGCGGTGTATCACACACACTCCAACTACCGTGAAAACGCGATTTTGTACCATCTCCAAAACGGAACAACTGGGTGATGAGGACTACGCTTGAGCTATTACTTCAGCTAATGTAATATTTTACGTTACACGATCGCTAACCAAGTGTCTTTTTTTCTTATTTTATTGTTGACCGTTTTGAAGAGAGGAGGATCACGGCTGCAATCATTTTCCTGGGTTTCACGCCGCTATTTCTCGTCTACTACGCTACGAAACCTGAGGGGCACTCCCGATCTAGTCATGGTTCAATGTTTTTCACACCATTTAGCTTGTGAAGTATTGCGAAAGCGTTTCCAATAGCGCTTGAAATTTCTAATGAATTTTATTTTATTACGATATCAAAAAACGTATTCGAACAGTGCATGACTTTTTGCATTGCCGATGCTTAATATTGCCCAACCTCAGCATTCTTTACGCCTTGAATCAATACAATCAAAATAGTTCTTTCATCACATAATTAATAATTGAGCCAGTTAACAGCGTAACGGTAGCAGACTCCAGTGGAAAGATTGTAGCAGAATCAATCGCATTCAGCAGGCTTTGTGATTTATGCTGAATTAATTTCATTTTTTTTTTGTTATAGCAAAATCCAAAGGTTTTGCCAACTCTGATCTTTCATTTGGTGTTTCTATCAATTGTCATTTGTAAGCTTCATTCATACTACACATCCTACCAGTGGATCTTCACGAACAGATTTACTTGATCGCTTTTTCCTCTCGAAGTGAAATTATCAAATTATTTGCAGCCTCGTGATTGTGATTGAAAATTTGTAATGCACACACATTAGCCTGCATCCTTGTCGATCCTGCTACAACTTCAACACCAACTTCCTTGAAGTTCACAATTTTTTCAACTCCAAAGCTCGAACGTCTCGCTTAATTTATACCCATCCGACAAAAAAAAAACCGATAACAAATGTTCCGCACAAAAAGTGGTCAGATTTAATTACCGTAAGGTAATTGTTAGAAAAATAAATTACCGCCGAGATCCTATGAAACTAGTGACTAGTATTTATCGTTATAAGATTTTTACTCTTGTTGCTTCCGCAATGAATGGCTTCTCCTGGTTTCAACCACCAAGTCCAGCCTCTCTTGACAATTTTCCAATTGTTTTTTTTTTCTTTTTCTCCCATAATTGTTTTTGTAGCGATCACAATCTCAAGGGAAGTGAGATGGGGTAGATATCAGACGTAACTACTATATTAGACAATTTCCTCATCTTGTAGTCCAAGGTTTTTTCCCGATCATTGTTCCTACTTGCTTACGTCTATGCCTAATGAAATCGCTACACTAATTTTCAATAAAATATCGTTGTAAACTGGACAGAGCTTCTTCCGATGCATTTTGCTGTTTTCTTTTTTTTTGCCACCTCCATGGGCTCGAAAATGAATTGAAAGAATCGTGAGGGAAAAAATTGCTCGAGTCTGAATGTTTCGAAATGAAACAAATAAAATTGATTTAGTTTAAAATTATTCATGGACTTGTGTAGCCCGTTGAACGCAAGAAGTTGCACTCATTCCCTTGGGCCTATAAAAAAAACTGTCTGGTAACATAAGGATTATTTCCTCCTTGGGCGAAAATAAGTGGATAACGGATTAAAATGCTAATTGAATGGTTTATGCAAAAATAAAGTAGAGGACTGTGTTCGAAAACCGACAATCTGAGTTGAATGGACGTCTTTGGGTTGTTTTTCTTACGGAAATATTATAATCGTGTAAGCATTCGCTCGTGTACGTAATTGAAACGCTATTGTAACATCACTACGCTCAAATCAACCGAAATGGCTCAATTCGACTTAATATTTTTCTTTTTCAAGAAGAAAGTGAAACCATGAGCTTGATCTTCAGACATGAAATACTCTTATCACTTCCTATACGATACATAAAATATATGTGTGCAAAATTCATTGTTTCTTCATTTTCTTCCCTCTCCTTCAATTATTAGTAGTATTAAATCTTTTTCTGGTCCTAAGAGCACGAGGATTTCACGGGGAGGCATTTTGAGTTTCGATGTCTTGAACATGTACACACATACAGGCGTGTATCATAAAGCTGCCAACTTTTCTTTGTAATCAAAGTAAGTTGAACTTGCTGTAGGATTCTTCTTTAGATATTCGTGTGGAAAAGCTGCTGGCAGACAATTTTTGCCCCGAAACCCCGAACGAGTTAATCACTCGCTTAGGATATCCATATCGATTCGTACACTTGTCATTAGCGAGCTCTCCATTGTCCAGTATTTGTCATTCTCATTCTCCCTCTCACCCCATTTTCGGCGCTATCGGAATCCGGAGTAGACTCACGTGTTGGATTCGCTCGCTCCACATACCATCCGCGAAAATTGCTCGTTCTGCAAAACGAAAAGCATCAATTATTGAAGCCAGATTACAACACAAAATCCCATTTTCAGTTGAATTTTCGTTTTCCTTTTCTACTGGATCCTTAAATTTGTAATTTTGAGCTTTAATTTCGTTTTCTTCAATCCTCTCAGTCAAAAATGCCACTACAGTGGTGACAGTTTATTTTTTGACGCTGATTCCGAATCCGATGACAAACATCTATTAAATATTGAAAACAACCCCTTGAATGGGGTGGAAGCGACCCTTTTCGTCAACAAATCACTTTCTTTTCGACAGATATGCAGATATTCGTTTCTAATCGATTTTTGGGGGCCCAAAATAGGAGGTTACCCAATTTTAGAAATTCCTTCGAGCGTATGTTGTTTTCTGCATCGGATTCGAATTCAGCGTCGAAAAATTCACTTGGGCGAGGTAACTTATCGATAAAAAGAGTACCTGCTCCGAAGTGCAGTTATTTGAAGAGGATACGACGCCGCACGAGCTGGGTGTATCCATATCGTTGCTACTCTCATCACAATTGTCTCTTTGACAGGCCGATTCGAGGTGTTTGTTGAGATAGGATTTGAGGGCAAATGACTTGTGACACTTGGGACACTCGTAGTTTTTGTCCGATGAGTGTGTTTGCATGTGAGCACGTAAATTGGAGCGATCAGCAAAAGCTTTCCCACAGTGAGCGCAACCATAAGGCTTTTCACCCGTGTGACTCCTTAAATGACCTTGCAGCAGCCACGGCCTAGAAAACATTTTGCCACAAACTCCACAACTATGGGTCAGTTTATGAGTCAGCACATGCATTGCTAGAGCTGGCATGCTAACGTAGGCCTTTCCGCAGTGGATGCACTTCTTTGCAGACTGCGAATCGATACTCCGATGCGTCTGTTTGTGTCGTGATAAATTTGACGAAGTTGCATATTGTTTACCTGCGAAAAAGAACAAAAATCAAGTAATGAATCAAATTTATTGTGAAGCAATATCAGCCGGAGTTTGAATAAATGCAAAAAACAAACTCACCGCATTCACAGCAAACGTATCGCCCAGTTTTTGGTACATCCGGTGATTCAGAGATGTCAGTAATTTCTACGCTTTCACTCTGTGTCGCAGTTTGGCAAACCGCAGTCTGCTTTTTGTTCTTGGATCTTCCATCGGCAACCAAAAGTGTGTCATATGTATATGAACCGGCTTTTACCTCGGGCTGGTCCGTATGAGTTTGAACCTGCTTGTCCTTCTGGTCCGGTGGTTGAGAATTTGGATTACTATTTTCGATATCGCTGCTACACTCGGAAGCCGGTGGTGTGAGTGGCGGTGGTTCTATGGGTGTCGGTTGAGTGGTCAGTATCGATGGTAATCCGTTTGAGGCATTGGCGTAGGTGAATAGAATTTCTTGAACCGGTGATAATGGAATGAAAACTCCCGACGAAGTTTGCTGCACCATCGTCGGGGAGACTATGGAATCGTACATCATTCCCGACGATTGTTGCTGATAAACCGCCGTTGCACCTCCGGAGAGTTCTATCGTGTTAATTTGATAGATTGGTGGTGGCTGGGCAGGTTGATAAATGCTGATCTCTTGAACATTCTCAGTTGGTGGTGTTTCAATCACATTTTGCGGACCGATTGCAATACTAGGTGGTGGTAGAGGAGGCAGTGAGCGAGAAAGTTCCAAGAGATCGTGCGCAGCCTCGGTTTCTGCTGCTGATCTGTCGCGGAACATTGATGTTTCTTGGGCCGCACCACATCTTGAAAATTGGGAGGCCGTTCGAACGGGCAGCAGTACATCGCCATTATTCGACGAACAAGTGTGATTTTTACTGTCATTCAGCCTCGTATAACACAATTGATTTGATGAATCCGTCAATAACGTGGCAGATGGATGAGAGATCGATTCATCATTGGCATTTTTTGCATCGTCTCTACTCGATGCTTGCAGTTCGAGAGAATCTTGCTGGTACATCGAAGCTGTGGACTCTTGTACAGACGATGGAGTGACTTCTGAATCAGACGTTCCACTCGTTCGGCTTCGAATTCTCCTGCTCGTTATTCCTTTAGTTGGGATTGCGGTTGTTGTTGTTGTTGCTGTCGTCTTCATCGTTGTGTCTGTCAATGATGATGTTATTACACTTGCCGTCGTCACTACTTTCGAAATTGTTCCCCGTGTTGATGCTTCTGGGCTATCCTTTTCGCCCCTGTCTTTATCAATGACTTCGATCGACATGCTTGTTCTCGATGCATCGTCCAGAGAAACTATAATCTCCCGAGACTTATGAGGATAATAGTTTGTAATTGGCCTGGCTGGTAATACCGGTGCCGACGCGCAAGTTGGACTCGTTGTAAATCTTGGATATTCTCCTAGGTCGTTTTCGAAAGTACGAGAGGCCGTGTGTTGAGAATTTTTTATTTCTGCTGGTTCTAAAGTCGGTTGTTTTGGGTTGGATAACGTTTCCGAAGACGCAATGTCTTTCAATGGCGATGACATACATTCTGCAAAATGAGAAAGAAAAAAAATAATCTTCCCACTATTGTTTTTAAAAGAATATTGGACGTGATGCGGTTGTAGCATTTTTTTTATGGGAGCACGAGCATGTGAGAAAAATAAAAAAATCATACGCACTTATTGTTTAAATTTTTTCATAATTTGAAACGAAATCGGAAATGACTAGATATTAGTGTAATGTAATTTTGGTTTATATAAAAATCATACCTTGTGTAGCAGGAAGTGCGGTACGAGGTTCTATAGGCGACACGAGCAATTGCATTGCCGATGGCGATG
This sequence comes from Hyposoter didymator, assembly GCA_037952995.1. Taxonomy (NCBI): domain Eukaryota; kingdom Metazoa; phylum Arthropoda; class Insecta; order Hymenoptera; family Ichneumonidae; genus Hyposoter; species Hyposoter didymator. The sequence goes on from JBAJMU010000010.1 coordinate 9,553,366, forward strand.
GCGAGTTTTCTCGTCCACCGCGTCCCCAGTTCTCAAATCCTCTTGTTACGCTCATATACTTGTTGCATAGAGCTTTCTTCACCATATAACAGCGTGGCATTCTGGCTCGTTGCGTTTATCGAGATCGCGAGATATTCGCGATTCTCGGTGAATTTCTCACTCAAAATTAGCAATACGTAATATGAATCTAAGAATTATTCTTTACTATAGATAACAACGTGTTCAGGTCGATTAGGTCTTATTAGCCTTTGCTTTAATACCTTAGTCTCATAAAAATAGTTACATCCATATTTTTTAAAAGCAATGGTACACCGAATGGATTTATTGGATCACGATTAACGCAGGGCAGTCGAGGAACGCAATAGCGAGACCGATTTCTGTTTCCATCATTATTTCTTCGGGATGAATACTCTTAAGTTGAATTTGGTAAATCTTTGGTGATTCGCCGAGTTTACTCCGCAATTTCCTGCATATATCTGCTTACACTAAGTTTATCGTTGTCCCGATGGGAGTGTTGCTTGTATACCTGTGGAAATTTGTTTTTTACGGTCTTAACATGTTCATATGTTGACATTTTTCTTGAGCCTACAATGCTGAGATCCGCACTTAATAATTCATCCGGTCCTAATTGTTTATTTTTCTCTTTTATTCATTAAGTGAACCAAGTATCATTACGCATGCAGTGATCAATATCATTTGAAGTTGATTATTATTCTACAGTTATTTAAATATTGATTATTGTTGGACTAGAGCAAATTTTTGGTCTCACTATTTGTATTCAATCCTTGTATAAATTCAGAAGCCTGAACTGACCTTCTCTTCTCTTTTTTAAACCCAAAATTGAGAGTTGGTGCAGTCACCTTCGATTTGCAAATATTTGTTGTATTTTCTTCTTTTTTAGTTTCATTTCATGTACCTTGTTCAGTATTGCTTTCGTTGTATTAATGTGGGTGGGTATTTGGTTAGATCACTCTCCATTATCCGTTCGAAACACTTGCTTTTCATTCATCGTCACCGTTAATCTACTATTGAGTCTCCCTACTTTCCTCGCTCAAGTCGATTATGACCATCTGCGCAGTGTTCGGTGGTTTAATTCGAATAATAATGTTAAGAATTTACATTGAAGTCTATCTTTCTCTCTCTTGATGCTACTTTTTTTTAAATATTTATCAGTCCTCTCACATGTGCAGAATTTTTTGGTAAGTTTGTATCTCGAGGTTGCACAATCTCTAGAATATCTCAGTGTTCGTTGATACGATTGTCGTCATGTCATACGGAGTCCTGGTCCTTGACGACGAAGAAGGATTCGTGTCGAATACGTCGCGAAGCTCCCCTCCCAGTACGTTGCCTGCAGTGAACATTGTTCAGTCCAATTGAAAGACGGCCAGTGATGATTCAATAAAACAATTGGATTTCATTGCCCTTTCGTAAGCACCGTCGATGGTAGTTTTGAGATTGCATCCTCATCTCGAAAATATATTCGTGGGAAAAGTCAATCATCCCTGCGTTAGAGTTGCGGATGCTTGGCGCTCGAATACAGCATAATGGTATTACTCGAAGAGTAGTCGGAAACATTGCAGGGTAAGCAACAAGTTGAACAACAGGTCCGCCGTTTAGATACGAGGCTGGGAGTTTGGCTGCGTGCGTGTGTGCAGGCTTGCGTGCGTCGGTTCGCACGTATACATGATGATACGCATGCGCATTCTTTGATACGGCAAACAAGCGCGCGCGTTTCTATTTGTATGTGGCGTAACGATGTGGTCGATAACGGAACTCGCATGCGGAGTACGAGGAACTTACTGCGGTGGCACATACGATGCTTTCTTCCTTATGCTGTTTATCTCTTGTCACAGAATTCCAGCAAAGTTTTTAGCGCATGATCTCTGTATTCCAAACACTCTTTTTCCGCAGATATTTCTGTTTCTTGAGTTCGAATCATTTTGACGATCATCAAAACGCCGTAGTCACTCAAACATCTCGTATCGTTTGTCAGCTGCCTCAAGAGTTTCAGATGACCATCAAGTTTCACCAGTTATGGAATATTATCTTGATGCAACATCACTGAGCATGAGCGTGTTGATAGTTTTCCACCCTTCGCTATTTCCTCTGTGCGATCGCCCCTCTCGTGCAGCTGAATGTGGATGAACGTGCTTCAGACGACATGGATGATTCATCCGGTTTCAGCCTTTCAAAGGCGCTCATTCAGTCACAGCGATATCAAGAAGTACAGCTAGAAATACAGGATTCCAACAGATAGAAGTGGGCTCGCTATCGAAACAAAGGGACGCTAACATTTCAAGTAGGCAGCAAGAAATACAGATCCCTTGACGCTTGAGTATATGTACACTGAAAGTATTATTAGGCAGTCATAAGTTACCTCGTATTTCTTCTTCTGTCAGGTCAAACATCACTTTCCCAATAATATAGACACCTACGTAACCACAGCAACAATTAGAACAATATTATAGTTTTTTTGGGTTACATACAAAAGTCAAAGCACGAAGCAAGTGCTACTACTTGGAACCCAGAGTCAGAACTGAACAGTACAAGACTGCACAAAGAGATAAGATGTAGATGAGCCTGGGGGATGAAATGAGATGAGATTGAACGGGAATTGAGAACAAATGCCAGCATGGCATATCTTTGCGTCAAAATTTGAAACAAGAACATTCAAATGACTAGCATTTCGTTTCCTGTTGTTGTACAGAGCTCACCACCAACGTACAGCTTTCCCCATACACACATGTATACGTACACGTAGGTGAATACATGAATATATAGATACTATAGATGCCATATACGTCAACACACAAATGCAAGGTCTACCACGCTGCAGCACTTTGGAAACAGAAAATCCTTCAGGGAACAGATAATCGAGCGACCTTTGCAAAAATGCGTCAAGAATAATAAGAAAAAACGTTAAGATTTTGTTAAAGTCGGAAAGCTATTTCAATTTCCTTTTAATTTCTGCATTAATTTGTTCTCTGAGATTTCAAAATGCCTCACGTTGTCCAATGAAGCATCACACATACACGCACACACTATTCAAAGCGTCTCTTGGGATGAACCTTTCATATCGCGTATCAACTGCTGAATGCACACTGATTTGCCCAATCGTTTCACGTCACTAACACCAGATGCTGACAATTCACGAATGCAGACGTAGTTTCGTTACTTTAAATCGCAAGGAACGCGTGAATTTTAAAAACCGATGCGGAAGGTACAATGTTGGTAAATGAAATTGAAATATTTCGATGCTGCAATCAACGAGACATTTTATAGAACTTGGTGCAATTTTTCTTCTAATTTTCCACTGAAGTTTCTGTATGACTTATCCGACGCGTCCGCACACAAGTTGTCCGGATTGATTTAACTTGTGTCATGTGTGCGGCTATTTTCGCTTGCACTTGGTCACAATTGGCCTAGTACCAGCACAGTGGTAGTGACCTTGAACGTCAAAAAAAGCACCATGTGGATCGAGGATGAAAGACGATGATCCGAATGTTGGAAATCAACAAGACATTTATATGATACTTGTAAGAAGGTAAGGTACCACCTGTGGGCGCAGAAGCAACAATTGTCCGCCGTAGTGCGGAGGGTAGATCGACTACATGACTCGTCCGGGTGTGGCTGGGCTGCAACTGCCGTTCGCGTATACCACCCCTTTTTCCCCTTTTGTCCCTCCTGTTCTAAACCTCTATATCGTTCTCGCTTTCCGCATGCTTATCTCTTTCTATTATTCAGCCCTGCTGCACGTTTACTCTCTTGCACCCAGCCCCTCAAAGCGCCTGCGTCCGTCTCCGCTTCGTACAATTTCCCACTTCCTCGCTCTGTCTTTCACCCTTCGTATCGCTGCATTACCTATATATCGACTAGTCGGAAACAACATTGCGTAATTGCTTTTCTTTATCGTCATTACGACAGCCAAGAGAAAAAGCACGTGGATGATCTGCGAACGGAACCCGTGAGTTGATATTGATAAAAACGACCTCTTTTGAAACTTTGTCCGCGTTGTTGATGTGTACGCAATGGAACGAGATTCACTTATCGTAAAGATGGCGGCCAATCGCACCGATTTTATTATATGCAGTAGAAAAGAATTATCAAATGCTCGTTGTCGACCTACGGAACCAGGACACATAAGGGTGTGCTTACTCTCATAATTCTACCAATTCAACGGCTCTTTTTCTTCAACTTTACTTGAGACAACGTGATACCTCATGTATTCTCATCGCGGGGCATAATGAGTCGATTGAATTTATGACCTTCGCAGGTTTAGGGATTTTTTTGACAAAACTGATAAAAGAAACCTTCAACGAAACTGTAGTACTTGGCGCCTATGTCCTGGATGCAGTGTGCATCGATTTTCCAAGCTCAGGGTAGCTGTAGACTAACACCTGTTACCGTCCACCCGCGCCAGCGAACAACTATGATACACCATGCCACCGTGCTACGCCATGTTTTCAACAGTCCCCCTACTTTTTTCCCCTTTTCACCCCTTCTCTCTCTCACGTTTGCTATTGTTCTCTCTCTCTCTCGATTTTCTTTTCCATCTACGTGCTCTTCCTGCGGACGATCCTATTTCACTTCATCCCTTGCTCTCTTCTATCTTCTATCGCCCTTAAACAAACCCCCACTTCACCACTGTACGACTCTATATACCGTTCTCTGCAATGCTTCGGTCCTGCTTCTTCGTCTCGTCTCCCAGTCTTACTTTCTCGCTCGCCAATCGATAACAACGCCGTCGGACGTGGCAGAATGTGTGGTGCGCGTTAGCCACCCTACTCAACGCCGGCTATACGTCGATCGACCCCTTACAAACGAAGAGACGTAAGCTTCGCCATTCAATACCTTTGTTTCCGTGCCTCGAAGCCCTATCACTACCTCCTGCGTGATACACACTCATGTAGATATCTACAGACAAACTCCATCCTAAATACTCCATTCTCGCCTCTTCATTGGATATCGAACCTGTAGATTAATACGTATGGATCTTAAGATATGTTTTAAAAAAATGATACTTCCTTCGTGGGTTTCAACGGAACACTAGAAAATTTGTAGGAAAGGAATAGTTTGGTAATCTACAAAAATTTGCTAGCAAATGCCTATGACCCGATTTTTGCTTCTCTTCAGAACCAAAAGTCATGCAAGCTTGATGAAACTATAATTTTATGAAAACTTTTCATGCTCTGAAGCTTTTTGCTGGCTCAAAAATCCAGACCTCACTGGAGTTTTGGAAGTGGAAAAAAAATGTATCTCCATTTTTGAGAAAAGCCACACTTCTGTGTATGGACATAGTTTTTTATAGACAGGAACGGGACGTGCTTACGTTCTCTGTATTTTGTTTTTCATTTGGAACTTTACACGACGCTATATATGCATCGCCTTGCGAGTCCATCTACAGGGTGTCCTTGTACGCGCCAGGGTTCCTTTGGTGCGCACGAGGGGTTGTTTCCATGCTGTCCGTACTCTCGGCGAAAGCGTGAGACATTTTTCAAGGCGGAACGCGTCGATCATCGTACTCTCCTGATTCTAAATCGTACAAACTTTTTTTTCAGTATCATTTTATTGAAAAATCTGTTAGTTTTCTAACACTCGACAATTTTTTTTTGTGGGGATTTTGTTTAACCTGATCGGGTAGTTCGTAAACCGTTTATTTATTGTTCATTTCACGTTGCGAATCGGTTTTGTCTTGCTCGAAACTTCTTTTGATGGGGCTCTCCGTTAGGAAGCCGGAAGCGAGTCGATTGGGGATGTTGTCGATCCTCGATCCGTAGCGTTGGCTGTGTAGGTCTTGATAAGTCGATAAGTCTTGGCCCTGTAGTTCTCGGAATTGCCTGTTGCTGAAGTATGATTTGTGTATTTGGAAGTACTGTGGCAGCGTATCGCCTCAAGATATGATCCTAAACTTTCATCCAATAGTTGCAACGACTCGGATCGACGTTCGTGCAAAATTCACATGTCAAAACCTGTGAAAACCCAAAACCTTGCGCTTAGACAAAATTTCGTGTAAATGAAAACGCCACGAAGTTAGCCGACCAATTAACTTTTAATTTTCAACTTTTCGATACTTAATTTGGCTGGGTGGCGTGTGGTGCACGCTGCTAGCGGATAACTCGCAGCCTTCGATTTCGGGTTGATCACGGGTCAACAACTGTGCTTGTCCAGGCTTTTCCTCCAGGGAGGAGATTTGATTATGTAATAAATAAATAAAAACTTTATGGAAAAAAGTCGTCAAAGTATATTTTGCATAATTTTTTTCACAACAAAATGATTGTTTTACTTTCTCTCGAAACAGTGCGTATTTCGGCAGGAAACCAGTATTACGCCTGCGCGTTTAAATCGTGTGAATGCATGACTATGAAAAAGAGTTGGTCTGGGTCAGTGAACGAACACTCATGATCCAGCAGCTGTATATTATAGTGATTGTGTAAGAAAAAAAGCTGCCAAGACACTCAATATGTGTTATGCACGGACGTAACAAGTCCCTCGGTTTGTGCTCGTATATAGAGAGTTAGAGAGAGAGAGAGAGAGAGAGAGAGAGAGAGAGAGAGAGGGAGAGAGAGAAGAGAAAAAAGTGAGAAGAAAGTTTTTGCGGTGTCTGTGGCACCCTCGGTTGGCACGTGGGGCCCACTACCAGGTGGTGGCTAGCCATCGGGTCGATTGTGATTGTTGGCGCATGTGCCAGACGCCCTCTCCTTTCTAGTTTAGCCATGTTTTACCCTCGGCGATTATTCCCCCCTGCTTGCGTGATTTTGAGTAAGCAAAAGAGAAAGAACCAAACTTTCGATATAAAAAGCAATAATGAAAAGACATGAGAAATTTATCCACTTGGATGCTTTCACTGTTGATTCCCATCACCTACTATATTCAGTCTCTTATTTCTTCCACGCTCTCTCCATTTTTTTAATTTTTCCATAATAGAATATTTTTTTAATATCCATTTTGAGCGTCGCATACGAAGATGCATACATGCCTCGTCCAACACGTGTCGGTTTGGTTTTTTTTTTTTTTTTTTAAAGATATCGGAGAAATAATGAACAAAGCAGTGAGGGTAGAAAATTTATCTCACAAACAAACTTTCCGGGGTATTCGTATGTTTAACGAAACTATCTTAATCCTAATCCCCGATTTTTTTTTCAATGGCATAACCATTTTTTTATCCTGGTGCAGTCAGAAAATTCTTTAGAACCAATGAGACGATCGAATAATTGAATCCATATGGTATATTCTTAATATTATTTATGGCAATAGATTAAGAAAACTTCCTATTCGTTCAACCTCAAAAAAACTCAATAGAGATGAGATCGAAAGCATTGAATTTATTCGATACAATCTGTTAGCTCTTCCAGTAAGTAATCTACTTCCCCTTAATTCCCCAATTGAATCTTCTACGTTGAACAATTTTGTTTAATTATTTTAACTCGATCAAAGATATTTGGGATCAATTTAGATCTTGAGTTTTAAACGAATGAAAAACTTCATGGAGCCATCTCTGTTTCAACGTTCGTTCGAATAACTGTAACATTACGAGAGAAAATATTGAACGAATTCGTGTTTTTGATTTTCTGCCTTACGAGACATTGCATGGAATAAAATCCATGGAATAAATGTAGAGATGAGTCCAAGTTATGTTTTTAAATATTAATGTGGATGTAAAGAATCGAAAGAGTTGGGAGATAATGGACAAAAGACTGCGCTTTGTAAAGCTTATTAGAATTTGATTCTTTACTAAGGCAAGAGATTTTTGCATCCCTCCACCGTGACGAAAGTATTCTCTCAGTAGAAGTAGTTGCCAGCACTGGCTCTATACAAGCGAGCTGATCACATATTTCCCCCAGCTCTGACACGAACTCATCTGTTGGTATCTAGCATTTCATGCAGTCCAGAATCAAATTGGAAAAACAGAACGGAATAGAATTATTCTGGTACGGGCCTCTCAAGCCTTAAGGCTCCAAGAATTCTCGTCCACGAGGATCCTCTCGTGGATCATCGTCATCTCTTCAAATCCACCAATAACATGGACAAGCTCACCTACCAATACATGTGATTGTGTTCTGCTTTCGGTCAGGCAGCGCGTAGCCGCTCTTACGCTAACAACCAACCCAGCTGTGTTTCGCTATGAAGGGTTGAGATGGTTAAAGGAAATGAGAATATAAGGGGTAGTAGGGGAACAGCCGCAGTGTTAGATCGACAGAGCGCGTGCGCTGGAGACCCTGCTATCCCTACCTGCGCGTGGAAACTAACGATGGCTTACAGAAATGTTTTATTAACCAAGTGACGTATAATTAATTCTTGTGACTTGTAAATTGGTAGGCTCAATAGTAATCTCCTGTTCGAGCAACAAAAAAATCATTTCCTTTGCTCTTTCTATGAAACCAGACGAAGGTCGTATGTTCAAAAGGATGTAGAAAAAATTATCTCACAGCTGACGAATAAAAAGCTGGATCAAGACGTGACATTCAACTGCAACACTCATTTAGCCTGAACTCCCATGTTGTAACCTCAATTGTACAAAAATTAGTAAATATTCAAATAAAATCGTTAAGTTTTTGGATTTGCCTCTCGCTATCATGCGAATATCTGCTGGAACGATTTGGGTTTAGCCAAAATATCCACACGATCCATTCCCCACCTCGTCGCGTCCATCTATTATCCACAAATACGTCACTGAAATACTCACATCCATATAGGCTTGAGGGGTGTGTGAGAGCGTTGAATCAGCGCGTCACCAACCGCGCATGTGAACCACTAGTGGGGCGCGCGCGATCGTCAACTATACGAGGTAGAATTGACCGATGGCACGAACATCAGACAAAGAAGAAAATACAAAAAGGAAGAGGGGAAAAGAAAGAGAGAGAGAGAGAGAGAGAGAGAGAAGTACGTAAAGGGAGGGTGCCGAAGAGCGTAGCAGGCGTGTGTGCGGGGTGCCGCTTGACAGTAGCGCTTGCACCCCAATTCTCTACTTACCGTTCGGAGAACGGCAAAGCAGTAGGGTACTCAGGCCACCCCTGTTTGTGGCGGGAGCAAGACGAGCGCAGATAAAAGGGGAGAGAGACTAAAAAGAGAGAAATATACACGCGTAGAAGGAATAAGTTGGTGACTCCGTGAGTGTGACTGAGAACGAGGGGGAGCAGGAGGGATAGAAAGGGAGAAGCGAGAGAGAGAGGGTAAGAGAGGGATGAAATGGAAGGGAGGAAAAGATCGAGTGTGGAGCAGACGTAAGGACCAACAGGCGTACGGGGCCTGCAAACATACACGGTCGAGGGGCTCCGAGGGCGTTGAGGGAAAAAACTGAAAGTATATTCTAGCCGCTGTCGTTTTGCTTGCGACAGAAACCGTGGAGTGTTTGTGCAATCGTGTTCCGTCGTCGTTGTCATTGTCGTCCTCTTCTCCGTCGTCGCGGCGTTCTTGGTAGCCGTGATTTATGTGAAACCATTTTGTGAATTTGCGTGAACTTTATAATCATTGAGCGAGAATAAGCAAAAGCCATAAATTTATGAAACAGCCATTAGGATACTTAGAATGAAACCATAATTACCTTTGTCACGCTAAAACCCTCGGAGTAATGAAAATAAAAACAATAACGATTATTCAGATGGTCAGTTTTGTTGATAAAAAAGAAAAACATCAAATAATAACAACGAAATTAGTTGAAACGATCGAGCCGTGGGCTGTGGACGCTATCCCATACAATAGAGTCCTGGCACACTGGCATGGTGAGCAACTCGAGGTCCAACAATCGCTGAGCCGATGACGAGACCCCATATTTTAATTACTCCTCCAAAGCTGGCTTTCGGGTCGCTCCAAAGGACTCTGCTTTTCCGTGGAAAGCGTAATCGTCGAAGACGTCGTCGCGGTTGCCTCGACGGTCCACCACTACACGGTGGTCGTTCAGGTAGCGGGGGCTTGGCTTTGACTTGTGCTGCTGCTGCTGCTGGTTATCTAGCTATAGCTAATGATAACAGTGTTGGTGATTCGTTTTTTCATTATTCTCCGAAAATAAATACAAGTGCACACAATTTTTCGTTATCGACGTGTCTAAAGGACGCTGCAAGTGTCAATCGTGACGGAATATTTCACGAAATAGCGAGCAGAAAGCATTTCTTGTTCCGATGTTGTTGTATTGAGCCATTTATTCATCCTCCAGACATCGATCTCACCACCAATCTTAATCATCAACGAAAAAATCATCGATAACACAAGAGCCTTAACCTGCACATCGAAAAAAAGATAGACCAGCAGCAGCAGCACTAGCCCCACGCGAATGAAGAAAAAATTACCAAAGGAAAAGTACACGGGGATAAAAATACTGCGGAATCTTAATTGGATTAAAAATTATCATTCGAAATGCCCCGTTGTCTAATGGCTAAAAAGTGGAAGGCATATCCATGGCCCGACAGACAAGACGATGACGACGACGATGATGATAACGGTACTGCTGACTCGCATCAGGAGAGTGAATCGAGTGAACTATTAATCAATGGCCAGTTTCCAAACACCGTCCATGATCGAACGAAAAATAGAAGACTCGTTCTCGACACCGAGGACGAAGAAATTGACGTTGTTGGAGATACTATAGCAACAAACACCATCGCTACGTCAACTACGAGCAACACCAATAGTAACAACCTCGAAGCAGCAGGAGGCAACAGGGCGAGTCAACAAACGTGCTGGGGTCCTCACAGTCCAACCGCAGGCGCAACCGCACCTAGTCCGCCGCCTCTTAATGCTTCAGGAGCCCTCTACTACCATGGTACGACCAACTTTCAAATCCAATATGACTTTAATCTTGTCGACAAGTCCCCTTCATACTTTCTCAACCCATTCCACTTTTTATACACGCAACATCAACTTCAATTAATAAACATGGACTGGATTTTCCTGTACAATCGATTTTTGTCAATCCTTCAAAGTAAATCCATTCCAATGCTCGATCCGCCAATATATTTCTTCCCTGCCGATATCAAAAAGCATGGAACACTACTTGCGAGCAGAGATTCAACGAAGGTGGCATGCCTACAAAAGCCACGCCCAAAGTTTCTCCTTTAATCTGTGTCATGCCATACTCTCCGCGTATATAGTCTACGTAGTTCTTACTTCAACGATCAAAGCTCGGTGAAGACGAAAGGTCGTTTTTTTTTCTTCTTTTCAATCGATCGCTAAAAGTTGGTTTACACTTATACAGGGTCGAAAGCATATCAGATTCACCGCATCTCAAGATCAACGTGAAATAGTTTTTCTATCACCTTCTCGTTAGTTTGGATCCAGCACCAGTAAACCTCTACAACTAGACGTTTTGTCTCGATCTTCGTGTTTGACATCTAGACAATTAGGGAAAAAAAACGAGGTTGTTAAGAATTTTTTTTTTTCAACCCCACACAGATTTTGAAAGAATATTTAGCACTTCTCGGTGAACGTTTTGAGTATTTACTACAAACTCCATGATTTGGTATTCATGTGCATACATACGGGCCACACTGCCGTCCTTGCAAGGCCAAAAGTATGCCACGTGAGGAGAATCACTGAGATTTCCTAAAATCTCTAGTGGAAAGATAAAAAGTGAAATAATTGAAACAACAAGTAATGTATACGATCCTCAGACGTAGGGGAATAAAATCTTAATGATTGTGCACATCAGTTTACATTAAAAAATCTCGTCCTTACGTTGAATTTGTTTATAAAAAATTGGTGGACAAAATAATGATCAAAACTCTCGAGTAACCCGTTGGCGAGATTTTGATTTCCTGTCGTCAATATTTACATCAAATTCCTAACACTTTCTGAAGTGAAGATTAGAGAGATATTAAGCAAATAATGATTTGTTCAATTTCTTGATAGAAACGAGCCCTGGAACGTCAAAATAATCCAGGCTCTTTTTCGACAAAAAATTATTCGACTCTCCATTCATCACCTTTCCAATCAATTCTTATTCATTGACTCCATTGTCTACAAGGCGTTTTGATACTTTTCTGATAAGCCATATGTGCCATTTTGCCATTTTACCGAGATGTTAAATGTTTTTCTCTTTTTTACAAGATCAAGTCTATAAGAAAGAAGTGTGTTAACAAAACGAGCTGCTCAATCATCCAAGTCCTATTACTGCTAACGTTACGTAATTTGCTGGCTAGTGAAACATATATTGCAGGTTATACAGACCTTCTTCCTAGCCAGGGCTAGCGATTGCCTCCTCTGGTCGTAGGCACAAATGCTCCGAATGAATGAATCCGAATATGACTCTATTAGAGCGTGTCATTCCATAGCAAATTTTATTTCCACCGTCGTCCCAAAAAATCTTCAATCAAACACAGAAAACCGAAGAAAATATCGTCGTAATTTTTATCATTGTGCGACAATTAAAGTCTAGAAAATCGACATTTCCCGAAACACTAACGACTGAAGTCAATTTTGTATGAAAACTGCTATTCCAATGCCTGTAGCGTAGTTCCCAGGTTATAGAATGCATCAGAAAAAAATGGACATGTTTGCAAAGAAATGCATTGTACATCACATGAAGAGAACATATTTTTTCAATTATAATCGTGCGATTATGTATACGGGGTATTCCACGCCAAGCTAGCGATTTTAAATATTCTATTTTTCTATTTCGCTTAATCTTTCATTGACTTGGAAGAGCTTCTCTCAAATTTGTTAAATTTTCTTTTTCACCATTCCATTGTGAATCGCTGCTCCCAACTTTGCGAAAAGTTGACTGAATTTTTTTTTCACTTCTTGGTTTTTTTTGAGCACTTAAAAAAAAAGAATGCAAATATAATTTCTTTTATATAAATCGATATAACTTGACGTAGAATCCTTCCTGTATAATAATTGAACGGATAATCAGGCAATTATAATTTTAAAAACACATGTTAAATGTATATGGGGCATTCCACGACAAATCGGCCACTGCTAAAGCTTCCCATTTTTAAATTTGCTGATTCAACTTCTAATTTTGAGCTCATAATTAGGAATTCATCTCATTTTCCAAAATTTTTATCTCAAATAAATTTTCCTTTGAAGAAATTTAAAAAATCGAGAGACTCGAACGGATACCGAGAATAAGATTGTATCCTTACAATTAAAAAGACTGATGGGATTGTAACAAGGATGATTTTTCAAATAATCTTAAACGAAAGAGTATTGCTTTGATTTTTTGGGGAAAGTGAACGGAAAAAAATGACAAGTTTTCAAAAAATGTGACCGTGCGCCTTTTTTCAAATAATATTTTTTTTTTCAATCTGTCAAATACTTATTATGAGCTTAACGTTGGGAAAAAAAAGTAGGAAATTTAAAAATGCGAAGCGTCCAGCAGTAACCGATTTGGCGTGGAATGCCCCATGTTTCTCGCACATAATGAAACGGATGTAAATATAATTAAGTATCGTCGCATATACATGCATAAGATCAACGTGGAACTAGTACGTTTCAGAAGAAACCAGGCAATACATGTCTTCTCACCTTTCTTACATCCTAATTGAGGCACTGCCACCATCATCATCCCACGTAACAATTCTTTTGTAAGGGCTCTTTTTATATTAGGCCGAATAACTGTCACTTCGAGCTGGATATTCTCGATACTTTCTGCTTGCATAACTTCCAACATTATTGCAAGCGTTTGCCTTTGGAACCACCGGATTTTTGCGGGACAAACTGTTGCGATTTGTCAAATATTTCATGGAAATACTACAAATCATATTCATTCATAATTCGTGATTCATAAATAGTTTTTCAAAGTGCTTTCAGGCATGGTAGGAAAATTCCTGTTTCTTAGAGGCACTGGGACGTAAGTCACGCTTCCTCACGATCGGATGGACATCCTAACTCGTAGATTTTCGATCCTGTCGTCACCTGGTTCACTCAACGTGGCTTACCCCCACTTTTCACGCACCACTGAGCGGGAATATTTTCTGAACCATACACACCAAGTTTTTGTAGTTTTCGGTTTATTTTCCTTGACCAATTGAACAATTTCATCAAACTGTCGAGTACCACCATGAGATTTTCTGTAGAATGATGATCTTTGCAGTAAAATTGGTTAAACAATACGCTGCTTGGCCGGATCGGGCTGGTTCATCAGCTGACTGATTGATATTTAAAAAAAAAAGTTTATTTAATAATCAACTGATTACCAAAGATTTTCCGGTATATTAATGTCATGCAAAGTTGATGTTTGCCTGGCTAAAGCTCCTTGAATCATTCATTTGTTGACAATCGAAAATGATCAGGTATTTTAATTACTCAATTCGTAATACCGTGATTATAAAATTGGAAATTAACTTTTGAACCATTCCACTCACCACTAAGATACGTAAGAAGCATTCTTGAAATGTAAATACCGGTGAACAAGGTTTTCATTTCATTTAAAAAAAATGCAGTATTCTCGTAAATGGGACATCCACCTTGGAGGCGCAATAAATATTCTGGTTTGTTTTTGAAGAGTATTCCATCCGCTCACGTAGGTAAATCTTACACCCCATTTTCGGGAAGGGATACGCGAGACAAAGAGTGCGGGAACGTGAGACCGAGAGGGAGACATTCGGTATATTACATTAAAGTGGAGTCCTCCGTATCGATCTCGTGTGTTCGTGCCAGGCACCCTATATCGATTATGTATTTTCAATGCTCCATATGCTGAGAGCACATTACACAATTTGTATGCATTTCGAAGGAAAGTTAGTTCCAGCAAAAAAAAAAACGTCAGACACGATATCAATTATTTCAACAAAAAAATGCCATACGTTCAACGCCCATTTTCAAGCATCACTATTTTTTAAGTAACGAAACCAACAAAATCAAACGAGCCAGAAAAAAAGGATGAAAAAAACGTTCCATACCTGTAACTCCTCATGACTTTTGTGAATTTTTGGAACGAAAATGCATTTTAAAAGAAAAAAGAAAAAGGAGAACTTTTTAATTTATTAAGTTTCGTTAATTTCTTTCATTCTTTCATAAGTTTCATTTGATACTCTCTATCCTAGTATCACGGCACATCATCAGTTAACTCCTTGAATGGTGCCACACATTTTTTCATCTGCTTATCCATAATTTGGTATTTTATGATTAAATTAATGGGGGAACGAAAAAGGACAGATTCATTGAATGATGTATTTGATATGCTTCAGGGTATACTCATGAAGCTTGGTTGAATCACGAAGAACCACCAAAATATGCAACCCTCCGTTCAGCAGCGGAGCTTGCTCGGCCAATAACTGAGACACCAACACCGATTTATCGTCAGCACCAATTAACAGACCATGCGGATCAACAGTCGATTCCGATTGTGGATGAGGCAGCGAATGACGCTAGCGTTGTTATTGTTACAAACTCAACCTCCATCCAACAAACTTCATCATCATCGTTACCGGCCAACAGATCAACAACACCGATATTGAATAATCTGCCACCACGAAAGAGTTTGTCCATGTGCTATACGAGCACTGGAAAAGCTTTATCCTTACCACCCAAGAAGAAGGACATCTACCGTCCATATAGTCTTCAAACATGCACCGAACCGATAATCCGAAGTTCTCCCGAGGAAGATCTTTCCGCAGCTCAAGCGATACTCGACCTGAGTGCATCACCAGCCGCCCCAACCCACTCTGTATTCATCCATACATTATCACCACCATCACCTCCATTGCCAGCAATTCTGCATTCATCTTTGTCAGCGAGTGGACCGAGTGTCAATGTGCAACTAACACCGATTCCGGTAAGCGTCCTCGTTCCTGTACCATCGAATACCAGCCCGCCAGTGAACGGGACTTTGTCAACGTCATCGGGAAGACACAGTCAGCAGCAGATAATCCTTCATCAAGGAACGGACAGCACGAGCCTCGAACCCCAATCTCCTGCTACTGCCGAAGGTTGTTCCAACAGCAACGGCTCAAGCAACGGCAGCCCAGGTTCCCCCAATCATAGTTCTGGCAGCAACAAAACTGTAGCCTACACCTACGAAGCTTTCTTCGTTTCAGACGGTAGATCCAAACGACGCTCCAGCAACGCTGCGATACCGGAGAAAGAGGCTGTAATTAATCCAGAGAGACCAAAGTTCACCTGCACCGAGTGCGGTAAACAATACGCAACATCTTCTAATCTATCCCGTCACAAACAGACCCACAGGAGTCTCGATTCACAGTCTGCCAAAAAGTGTATACATTGCGGCAAAGCTTATGTGAGCATGCCAGCGCTTGCGATGCACGTATTAACTCATAAATTAGCTCACAGCTGTGGAGTGTGTGGGAAAATGTTTTCAAGGCCATGGTTGCTTCAAGGTCATCTTCGTAGCCATACGGGTGAGAAACCATACGGATGTGCACACTGCGGCAAAGCTTTCGCAGATCGTTCTAATCTACGAGCTCACATGCAGACTCATTCAGCAGACAAAAACTATGAATGCTCGCGCTGTCACAAAACCTTCGCTCTCAAGTCCTATTTGAATAAACATCTAGAATCAGCCTGTCTTCGAGATGAGGAATTGCTATCGACGGATCCTGAGAGCCCTGGTATTAATAACGGACACCAATTGAATCATGGTTTGTAGCGGCATGATTCCGACGACTTCGGGGAGCTGAATGCTTACGAAAACAGCTAACGGTAATTAAAAAACAAAGGAGATTGCGCGCGAGACGAAAAATGCATTGGAGTACTGAAAAAGTTGCAACGATCGAGGGTTGTCGAACGATAAAATAACTATTAAAAACCAACCAAACAAATAAATTAGCAATAGGAATATTAGCAATAATAACGTGCTAGATTCGCCCAGTGGCAAAATTATCTTATACAATAGAAATTATATTAGTCGGTATGAAACAAAAACCAAGTCAAGTGCTGCAATAACATGCGCAAAAAAGCAATATGGCCACAAAGCCTTGAAAAGGGCCTCTAACGAAGCGTACGAGAATGCAAAGATATAGAGGCCAATGGCAACGAATTGTGTGTGGCGAATTGAGAGCAGGTATGATATGAAATTTGCAGGTAGACATTAAGTAGAAAAGTGCCAGTAGTAGATGATTATTGAATCTAAACGTGAATAAAAAAACGTCCAGTAACGGTTAAGTAACAAAGAATTATTAAGTAAACTAATAATAGGACCGTAGAGAAATAAATGATTAGAGGAGAAGAATTGGCGATGATGGGAAAATATAATTTTAAAAAATGGAAGGCAGGAAAGGAACATGGAAACATACTTACGTCCACACAGTGCAGTCTAGTCTCTCTAGTCAACCTTCATTCAATATATACATAAGCATACGCATATGTATGCTTCTGTGTATATATTTATATATACATATATTTACATAAATAAACAAATAATCAAACAAATATATAATGATATATTTGATTATTCATTTATTTATTTATTTATTCATTTATTTATTTAACCATTTATTTATTTATTTTGTTATTTATTAACCGATTTATTTATACATCTATCCGCTTACTTATTATGAATAATAAAGCATACCGAAAACTAGTCGTAAAACATTACAATGTACATGATAAAAAGAAGGCGACAATTTGAAAATATTTCTAGTCTCGAGATTTGAGTTTTTTTACGTTCACATCATTGTTATACAGTGTCATCGCGGCACCGCTTAATTTTTATGATTGGACACTCTTACGCGTTGAATTAAACAAGAAAAGGGAAGAAAAAAAATGAAAAATTTTGTGCCGTATCGTTCGAGTTGTGATCGCAGACTCTTCTGCTTCACGAGAACTTATCACGACTGGATCCGGATACAGATTTTGACACGTAGGAATAAACATTCATTTATGGGGATGTCTCGAATTGTGGAAAGTTACGCAGACCGGTCCTTGAGGTCAGAAACCTTTCGATTGCATGTTATGAGCATCGGAGTCACTAACTGAGGAGGAATCCAGAGCATTGAGACGAATCATTTGACCCTCGTACCAAGTCTCGCTATTTTTGAGAACTTTTTCTGTATCGGTGGAAATTCAACAAACCGTTTGGCTGAACCTCGACGTAAGAACCTGCATATTTCGAAGTATATTGTGAGGATCCACGTTTACCGAAACACTCTCACGTTGTTATGCGTCGCATCGAGCTACCTTCATTTTCGGAGCAAGAGGAAAAAGTGTAGCACGATCAGGCAGATTTTTTCATTAAAATTTTGAATTTTGTTTCATTTATTGAATTCACAGTGAAAGAGTGTGATTCCTTCATGGGCTGCCGATTACTCGTCGATATAATCAAATAAAGCAACTAAAGTCTTGTTCCATTCAGTTTTATTTTAAAATATCGGCCAAATATTGTAAATCTTGTTTTTTTTTTTTTTTTCAATAGCAAATAAAAATTTGCGTCTATTGTAAGAGGAAATTGAAGGCTCTTCAATAATTCAGTATGAAAATAGAATATATTTTTGGACTCGATATGAAAATAATTGGGAAATTTTTAGATTCGACAATATCAAATTATTTTTGACGCGTTTTTAATTTGGAACGACATGAAAATATTCTCCGATTCTTCAGAAAAGTTGGGGAGTTTTTTTCTCGATCGATAGCTAAAAATTCGACTAGGATTCCGAGACTTACATGGAATCACTTGCCCTAAGCGTCAAGCGTGAGGTTGGAATTAGAAAGCAATGCCTTTACAATAGTTTTGAATATCCCATTTGAAATTCAATTCTTGCTTCGATTCCGAGATCCACGTGCGATCACAAACGCAAACCCTCCAAGTGTAGAAAGTAAGAATATGATGGTTGTTATAAATTATCTGTTTTTATTAGAGTGTAATCGGAATAGTGTAATGACTCAGGGTCTTCCGAAAGAATAGGTGTGATATAGAGGACTCAGTATTTTCTGGACGAAAAACACTGTCGAGATTCTTTACTTCTAAAAATAATTATTAATTTCATTAGCAACGAGAAAAGATGTGAAACGAGTATATAGCGTGCTCGCTGTAGTATTTTTCGAGGAGTCGCTTTTACCAAGTGCTTATATTCTTTACTTCCATATGTTCCTATAACGTGTTCATTGAAAGATTGCGTTTCCCTTCTCTCGAGAAATCACAATATTTTTCGTTGCTGAATCCATCTCGTCCACCCGAATATCTAGTCTCGAAATGTTGACTTTGACTGAGTTATGACGCCAATGATGCCACAGGTGAACGACTGTTGATCGAGGAATAAAAAATCAAAATAACTGAAAATTGGGCAACAATTTGCGGCTGTTTTACTGAGTTCCAAGCGTATCGCATACCTAGTTTCGGAAGAATGCGAAATTCTCGAATATCCTAAAAAACATAAGACCTGGTTCAGCGGTAGGTAGGGATCAAACGATTTGTCTCAATGACTCGTCTCAATGCATTATAGGCACGAAATGAAGAAGTTTTCTGACTTTAAAGAATCTGTCTAATAGCTTCTTGCTATTTACATCACAAAACACACAATTTGGGGAGTCGGAGTCTTTTTATTCGAAGCGAAGAATCCTCCAGAAGGAAACAAGAACTGCTCATTCCTTCGAACATCCTCATAGTGTAATGATTTTTACGTTTTCAGTGAATTGGGCCAATATGGCCAGCCGAAGAAAAGCAAAAATGATGGAATGTGTTCGTACAGTCGATATAATCGCACACACCACAACTTTCGTGTAAAACAAATTTGGTATACCCAGAGTCAGACAAAAAATGTTGATGCAAATAAATATGCACCCTCACAATGTAAAACATTGGACCCGCATAATCAGAGATTCAAACTGACACACGAACACACAGAGCTCTGCGAACGAGAGTAATCGTGACGAATCCACAATTTTTATAAATTATAAAGCCAGTACACGCAGACACACACATTTACACACACAAAGTTCCACCTGTAGTATGAAATATTACAGTCTCCCAAAAATGTAATATCAAATGCATTACCATTTTTTATTAGATGGAAGAATAGAAACAAAATATTTTTGTCTTGACATTAATTGATTGTAAAAAAATTATGGTGAGAGCAATAGAAATCATTACTTTTGAATGAGTAGACTCCTAGCTGACGAAATCGAGTAGGCGTGTCAATAAATGTTCTAGAGAACCTCCATTTTTTGTATCAAATGATCGCATGTTTCTTTTAATAAGAATACCTTTTTGTTTCGAGAGTGTGGCGAGTAGAGTATTGTTGATAAAACACCAATAATGTATAAATGAAGAAGTAAGTCGTTTTCGAAATTCCTTAATGAGATATCTTTACGCGTTCGTGTCTCGTTATACACGATACTTTTATAGGGAATGTAAACGTAAGAGAAGATATCCATGTAAGGTCAAAGCAATGTTTCGATACAACGAATTCTATATTTAAAGTGAAAAAGAAAATTCAAAAAAATGCATAGAAACGAACATCGAAATATACTCAATGAAAAATTTATACAATGATCTTGGCCATGCATAAGATAGCAATCTGCAGTTTTCGTAACAACGGCAAGTGTTAATATGACGCCTCAGCAATTAATTATAATAACGAAACGACGAATTGTTGTTTCCTCGAAAATTTTCATTTTTTTTTTATCCGCGTACTAGCGAAACGAATAAATAGCCCGGTCTCGATGGCAAAAAAAAAACGAAGCTGCAACAATTTTTCTAGGCACGTTAAAAGCTTTAATATGCGCTTGCGGCATGCAAAACGAAAATCAGCTACTGCGAAATGCTGCTATTGAAAAAAAAAAACTCGATTATTTAAAAACTTGATCTATAGTAAGAAACCATCAGGTTCCTCACTTGTCCATGTAGGGAGCGAATGAATGCAACCCATTTTGAGCTTTGCATCGCGACACTGAAGTATTTCAGCGACCCTTTCTTTTACCTCGGAACGCGACCAGCATGTTAACTTTTTTTTTTTTCTTTTCCATTTTCATTCATTTTTTCAATATTTTTTATTCCTCGAACCTCTTTCGCAGCAACAAAAATCGAGGGCATGTGTGTGTCTCTAAAGTCCTCAAAACATTTTTACAAGTGTAGAAAAAAACACAAAGTGACGTACTTTGAATATTAAAAAAAGAAAAATCAATGCTAATTGGTTTTCATATTTTCTGGACTCGTGGGAATCCAAAATTTCTTGTTGTCTCAACTACAATTTCAATTACCCACGGATATATATCCATAAAAAGAAATTTATTGAACGTCAGCTAAAAATGAGTACCAATACCATTTCTTGCAATTTTCTGTCGTAGCTGCATCGGTTATTTACTTAACCCCTTCACTGGTGGTCCCCCCATACGTCAGGTAGTGCCAACTTTGCCCACAAATCGTGGGCTGTCCATGAAATAAGTTTTCAACCATAAAAAATTAATTTTCAATAGCATTCCTGGATTTTTAACATCGCTGATTAAGTCTCTACCAAAAAAAATGTCCAACTCGCTCTGAAACCATCTACCAGCTGAGGGGTTAATATCAAGCATGCTTGAGTGATAAATCACTGCTTTTGTGTCCTTATTTTTATTTCGTGCCATTCCTCATGGACATCATGTGAATTTTAATTATGCAAGGGGGGCGAGAGGCTAAAGAAGAATTGTCAGATGTAAATACAAAGAATGGATGAATAATAGACACAAAGAGATGCGTTTAATAGGTACGATGCAACTGAGTAACGTTTCTGTCAACATACTACGTTGCAATGTTGCTAATAAATGGCACCATAGAGCGAATAACTTATAAGATGGAGCACAACCATGAGAGAGATTGGTGTTGAAAAATAACGAATAAAATAGAAACATCTTAGAGAGTGGGACAGTACTTTTAATTCTAAGGACATATTATAGTTAAAAATACTGTAGAGTTATGATGCTGGCAAGAGCTGGGCCCCAGTGGGCCAATATTCAATAAATATCGGTGTGACTAATTATCTTTTTATGTGTTGGTGAAAAAAAATGTGCGTGTATGCACACTTGCTGGATACGCAGATTAGTGTATCGATAGACACGCGCATTTTTTTTCTCATCTGGATGTAACGTTTTGCCTGATCAACAGTATGTACTTATCTGTCTAATGTATTTGTGAACGGGATCAGGTTCATAACTGTTTCTACCGCTATTCACTGTTCTATTTGTCCAATTTGAGTGTTGTTTCGATGTTTTATTGGCTATTGCGAAACCACGAATTGAGAAAACACCAACGTTTAATACTAAAAGCCAAAACAATAGGAAGCATGCGGCGCTGAAGAATGATGAATCCTATAGTCGTTGGTAATCTGCGAGTGGTTCGATAAAATGGAGAACCTCACATTTTCACCCCTTTGTCTCTGCAATACGTGTTTTACTTCTTTCTACCCCAAAAACAAGGGAAGTTAAACACCAAGATGCGGCTAATCGCGAACGCTAATATCCAGCTTCGATCAGCCGAAAAAGTCAATATCGTCATTAGTCAATACGACCGCAACATCAAAAGGTCCTTCAATGGAATATTCCGCAAAAAAAAAAAAACAAAATTTGTATGAATTCTTCGAAAGAGCTCACTCCTTCAATCAAGCATTTCACGTGGGCCTCGTGAGCTCATTTTTCATTCTCAATTAACAGCTAAATTTAGGCCGTACCACTTTATCTACCACTCGACTCCAATAATAAAAAAATAAAAACGCGTATCACTCTCGTGCGTGCACACATTCAAATGAAAATACTTGAAAAACATTCCTATCTCAGATAAATGTTCGCAATTACTAATAACAAACAATATAGACGTGGGTTCAGTGTCTATTTCGTCTATATCATTTATCGATTTATTTTTCTCTTTATTTATCAATTTATTTGTATGTACTATCTACTGCTATACCGATCGCGTGAAAGAGGGTTGATTCCGTAAAGTTTTAAACATGGAGCAACGTGAATCAACCCCATTTCACGAGCACGCTTATTTCTTCTTGAAAAAAAAAACAAAACAAAACAAAACAAAACAAGAACGACATGCTGCTTCTCTGTTCAACTTTTAGCTGTAAAACTGTTCTCTCGATTCTTCTTCTTCTCCTCGATAATTCGTGTGTGTCCTCTCTTGGCTGCTTGAGCTCGATAATGAGTGTTAAATCTGTGTGTTTCCCTCTCTTAATTTTCAAAAATGTGCAAAGTTAAATAATTCCAATTGTATTTTTATTTGTTCCTTAATCTTTTTCGATAACATGTTGATGCTTCGAATCGATGTCAATCAATAGGAAGATCGTTGAGTTTACAGAAAAAAAAAAGAAAAAATAACATAAATATGAGAGCAATACGAGTGAAAGGTGGAGCGTGTTATCTGTGCAAAAAGTGCCTATATTCCAATAAATTCATTCCTCTGATAGAGTTTAAAGGAATCGACAAAAATTAGATACAAAATGAAAGAATTCCAACAAGTTATGAAAGCAGTGTCAATTACGAATTGAGTGACGAGAGAGTGACGGGGAAATAAGAAAAACATAATAATAAAAAAAAAAAAACATAATAATCGTGTGAAAAAGCTACAGAGAGAAACAATTGAGAGAAGCGAAGTTATCGTCGAGAGCAATTATTTGAAACATTAATTACCTTATACGACGAATGAGCAAAAATGCAACAATCGCGAAAAACAAAAAGCGCCAATGTTTCGTTGAGACAAGAATTTTTTGGCTGACATTGACGAAAGTGAAGTCAAACGAAGTTATTATAATTCCAATGGTAATTATGATGATTATTATTGATTGCGAACTAGGCCAACGAACCAAAAAATACGAAGAATTAACAAAAAAATAGAGATCCTTATTGATGCGCGCGCAGTGACGTTAGAGACGGATGTGATATTTAATAAACCTGAAGAAAAACTAATATTGCATAGAGATATTATTGATACGAAAGACGGAAAAGTAAAAAAAAAAAAAACAAAAAAACAAAAAAACAAACAGAGAAAACATGCATTGTGATACCCCATCGACTGATATTTACAGGATATTGTTCCGTTTGGATCTCCCAAGGAAGCCGGGGTATTCAAAAGCAATAAAGACGTAGGGAGGGGAGACGAGATCCCAAGCAAGGCTCGAACCCGACAAAATCTTTAGGAATAATATTAATATATAAACTTAATCCGTAACAATAAGAATACCAATTACGAAAATAATACTAAAACAATGAAAAATATGATGATTAACATAATGCAGTTATTATGGCGATCACTATAGAAAATCAATGCCTATGAACCTAATATTAATTTGATTAAACCAAAAAATTAGTTCAACGAGATGAAAATAAACGACGAAATACACGCCGAGTGCGAAGCTTTTGTGGGAACGATGTAACCGCGGTGTCTCTCAAATGAGAATGATCGCGCGTTACGTTACATCGCGATTTATATATATTTGCGGTATATACAAAACACTTCTCTTCAAATTTAGGAAGAGTGGTGCGTAACGAAACAGCGATACGCTGGATAGACTTAAACTCAAAAATATAACCATATTTTCTAGCTTTTATTTATTAAACAACTGCAAAAATAAATTGCATAAAAGCTCGCGAAGTTAACTATATGTATAATGATACGTTGGAACTATTATTGATAAGACACAAGATTAACAAAGATTAGAGAGAATAATTAAGTTTTAATTAGGCGTGAATGTAACAATGTAGAAAGCGCGAAAACAGTTAAAACGTGGATTTACGAAAAATACATCGAAAGAGATATAAAAAAGATAATGCGAAAAAGGCATTGAACGAATGTACTTATAGAAAGCCTATATAGTATAATTATGAAGATAAAACGATTGTTCTTATCGAGAAGATAAACGAAATGAATAAACCTTATACATTGCATGACTATGTAGGGCTATACTGCCGCTGAAGCAATACAAAGAGCAATATAGTCGTTAACAATGAACGAAGAAGGACGTAAATAAACCATTAAACATATTAAAAGGTAATAATTCAAACAAGTGTATATTTATATACATGTACACTTTCATTTAAATAAAAACAAAATAGTTATTACATAAACACGAATATCCTCATGCTCACACTATATATCATCATTACCTTATTCTAGCCGTAGTGCTAACTGTACTTAGCATTCACGTAGCAGGTGGAAAACAAAAGAATATTCGAAAAAGGGCGATCCACTCGTAGGTAGACGAATTCGATGGCATTTATTTATCCCAGACAACTCAATCGCGTTCAATCAATATATCGTATGATCGAGGAGCGTTGAAAATAAATCTCGCCTCGATTCTTTTTTACGATCCTCCATCTGATTTATTCATTTTCAAAATTCGTCTCTTTAATATTCCAACTGAACTTTTGCCAACGAAATATATATCCGAAAGATTCAATCTAATGAAGCTCGCCTCTAGCTAAGCTGACATCACAAAAAAAAGTAATGTAGATCACCGGGAGTGGTTTTTACTCGATGATCGTAAAACCTTGGAAAAGTATTTTAAAAATCTGGCACACTGTCAAAAAACTGATGCAGTTTGTTAAAAAATGAAATATACAGCTCAATGCATGGGTTCGAAACAGTCCAAAGGCTACGAGAAATGTTTGCACAACGAAGCGATTAATTGCGGTAAAATGCTCTCGGTGAATTTAGTACGATGTGAAAAAAGCAATAGAAATGATGCTAGAATAAAGTTTAAGCTTCTTTCTCTCAACGAGAAACTAATTAATACTATGATAACCAAATATTTACATACGTTTGTATTATTTGTAAACTAGCGCTAATACAAAACTCCATGACAGTGAAAAGGTAAAGAAATGTGAAGAACGTCCCTTCCTATTGACGAAAATACGCGATTACCGTTTTTAATGGTACCATGAAAACCATATTTTTTCTCAACTCTTACGAAAAACCACTAAAAAGACACCTGCAGAAGTCTCAACTACTATAAAACTCAAATTCTCAATTCAATCTGTCATTAGGTATATAGCATTCGCATCCTGCTCGTTTTTTAATCCCATATATTTATGTGTCCCCCATGAACGACTAAAATACCAACTCTGTATCAAGAATAACGAAGGAGATGAAAATTCCAAAATCCTTCTCCTAGTATTGCGGAGAATAACGTTATGAAGCAAGAAAATAAATTAAATTAACAAACAAAAAACACACGTTAAGTGAGCATTGTTATCTATGTAATACGACATAGGATGTTTTGTATTATATTTTCATAATAAATAGAAACGTAGAAAAAAGTACTAACCCATCGATCTCGCGTCTTCATTCATTTTTCTCGATATTATTACAATTTAGGCTCGTCCTTCGAGAATCTATCGCCGCTCCAACAGATGGATATGCTTTTTTCATTCATCCTCAACAACGCAGCTTATTCATTCGCTCAACTTCTCTGCTCACAAACTCACTTCATCGTAAATTGTTTTTTCAAATGGATTTTTTGGAGTCTGATGATAAAACTTTTTAAATACTCGATTTCCGTTGTTCCGATTGTGATTCGATGGTCATTTTATTTTATTACTTTTCTCCTGAGTATAGAATTTAAAAAATTCATTGTTTTCCATTCGTTTGAGATATCAGAAATATTTCGTTGAAACTTTAGGCGAATGTTCCAGAAGCAGAGACAAACCGTCGGTAATAAACGGACCACCAGGTTAGTGCAATCTAAATAGATAATTGTAACTTACTCTCCTGACCATGCACCGGTTGCATTTGTAATGTATTTGAAAGAATTAGCGGAGATGAAAGCAAACGAAACGAAAAATCTTTGATAAGCTGGATACATAATATAGTATTTGTTTGTGTTCCATAGACAAAACTTTGTTAGCGTTATTAATAAAATCCTTTATTTTCAAAACACAGAGTCTTTCCTTTTTTTTTTTATTTACGTATCTTCCCTGAATGTCTGCATTTTATAGTAAAAATTAGCGCAGTTAAAATTATTATTATTAATTTAATTATTATTGAATTATTTTTAAAAAACCACTGAATAAAAATTGGTTGCAAGTACCTACCTTTGATATTACAGTTGGATCGACAGCATGTTTCATCGCACATATTGAGTTCGTCCCAGAAATCCGAATGTTCGAATCAACTTGAGCCAATTCTTCAACCCCACGATTTCCAGGGATCGACAACCAAACGGTAAAGCATTGACGGTGTGCCAACTGTTTCGAGCTTTTCTTTTCAAGCAGTTTATGAAACGACTCTCCTCTCAATGAATGCTGGATTTTTCAAATCATCGTCTCAACGACTTTTATATATTCCAAGGAAATATGTGTCGACGTGATAATTGAAAGACTCATTTCTCAAATAAATAGGCAGCGAGGCCTAACATCGACGAAATATATTGATCAGCAAAATAGTACGAACATTAGAATCTGGTCGCGTGTTTGGTTGGACTTGGAAATATTGTCTTAAGCGGCAACAGGGCCTCGAATGAATAAAAATTGAATAAACGATGAATTCGTTCAGCAACGGTGAGACATAAACAACGGAAGTGATCGGACGAAGCTTCTACTTTATAATGGCAAAAAAAAAGTGGTAGATTCACGATTAACGAGTTGGGTCTCTTTTTTTCGTTTCTTTCACTATTGTACAAAGAATGATAAGAGTACGAGATACTATTATCTACAGGCTTTGTTGGGAAACAAGTAATTACAAGCTCTGTTGTGGTTGATCTTTGTTTTTTTCCGTCGATGTGGAGGACGTCGTGACTCCAGACTTGGGGCCGCCTTTGGGATTCTCTTTGTCACCGGCTTCTGGTTTACCATCGTCTCTCGATGTGTTCCACTCCTTGAGGCCTTCCGGCAATGTTGTATCTTCTTCGAAGGAGCCCGTACCTTCGACGAACTGTTCGTACGTCGATTTTTCAGGGAAAGGACGCGCTCCGAGTAATTCTATCATGTCGTCTCTGCTCAGTATCTCCTTCTGAAGGAGACGCTCGGCAACCTTCCGACAAAATTCACACAATTGTACAAACTTCATTCGATTACCTCACGTATCAAGAGACTCCGCAGAGTCTCGAGACAATTGGATTTGAAAAAACTTGAATTTTTGAATTTTTGAAAATTCGAAAATTCAAAAATGAGTTTTTTACCCCATCCCATGGAATTTTTTCTGCCTCCCCCGCCTAATTATGATTATTAGGGGTGCCCATTATGCGATGGAATCAAAACAAAAAATTTATCTCCATTTTTGGGAAAATCCCCACTTCCGAATATTTACCAAAACTTGGAATTTGCGACATAAAAACATGCGATTGAAAAATCTCAAATTTTCACCTTCAACCCCCATTTTCACGGGGTTGAGGAAGCTGAGTCAAAACTAAATTTGGAAATGGAATTGCGCTTTTGATAAAAATATTAAAAACAAAAATAAAAAAAAATTACAAACAATATTAATATTAATTATTATTATATTAAAAAAATGAAAGATTCATTCAACAAAATGATTTCGAAGACATCAAAAACGTTTGGGGACCCAGAATAAGCGCAGAATTATTTTTTTTTTCATAAATTTGATCACATGTTTCGAGCCAAATTCATGCCAAGTTCGAATTTTTGTGTTGCATTCATTGAAATGGCAAAATAATTGAATTACAAATATAAAGAGATTTTGCGAATTACCTTGGACACGTCATCCTTGTGGCTATCCAACAGTTTCCTCGTGTGCTTGTGCGCGGTCTCGATAAGTTCTCGTACTTCTTGATCGATCAGCTGTGCGGTGTGCTCCGAATACGGTTTGTCAAGTACCATGTCACCAGATTGTGGCATATCAAAACTGATGTTGCCAACTTTCTCGTTCATTCCGTAGTGAACGATTTGGGCGTATGCGCTTTGTGTTATCTTCAATCAATAGATTTATTAGTTATTTAAAAAGCGAGCACTTCTGGTCGAAAATGTGCCCAGACTGTGAAAACTATTTTGGATATTTATTATTTATTGAATTTTGATTTTTCGTGACGATTGAGTTTTTAGGTCGCAAGCGAAGATCGTTTTATTGTCCAGACCGAATATTAAATAATAATTATGAGCTCTAATGAAAAAATACGAGAATTTCGTTGCATTCCAAAAATAAAAACTCCAATATCATCAAATTAATTAAGAGGACAAGCCACTTTCCGCGACGTTGATAAATGTTGACTGTACCTTTTTCAGATCATCCTGCGCCCCAGTTGTTATTCTACCGAAGAATATTTCCTCGGACACTCGACCACCGAGAGTCATGCACATACGGTCGAACAATTGTTCTTTGGTGTAGAGATACTGTTCACGCGGCAAATACTGAGCGTATCCTAAGCCTTTCCCACGAGGAATAATGGACACCTGAGAAAATACCAAATTAAACGTTACCCATCGATGAGATAAGAACGTAAAAGAATTTTTCGCGCGTGTTATTCAATTCGGAATAATTAACATTCCCCGGGATGTAAGAAAAATAACGAAAGGTCGAAATATTTGCGATTTTCGGAACATCGCTGGATATGTTGCGAAAAAATTAAATGCTTTTGAATTCGTGCTTAAAAGCGTTTTCTTGACATTTTCATAAAAACGATATTTAATCCAAAATCAAAAATAACACGAAAATTTTCAAGTTTTATTTATTTTTTGTTTTTTGGCGAAAAGGTTACGAAGTGCAGGGTAGTGGAGGAACAAATGAATTTGTTTTTTCCGTGCGCACATAGAAATAAATGAATTGACACAGAAATTGATTTTTCATGCTCGCCAAGTATTCACTCATTCCAATCGCGCGTCTAGTAAAATACCTTCAACAGCGGATCCGCATACTGAAGAAACCAGCCGGCAACTGCGTGACCAGCTTCGTGATACGCAACCGTTTTTTTCTCTTCCGGTTGCAATACGTTCGTTTTCTTTTCCATACCGGCAACAACTCTCTCGATAGCCTGTTCGAAATTCTTCAGTTGTATACTGTCCAGCATATCACGAGCCGCTATCAAAGCGGCTTCGTTGCAAACGTTGGCAATATCGGCGCCTGTAAATATGACAACATCGTTCATTAAGCACTGAATCGACCGGATTCTGTTTCCGGAGAAAATTGCTGCCAAATATCGTTTATTTGGAACTACTCAATTTTTTTCCTGCAGTTTTGAATAAATAGATACTCGACAGCATCGCTCGATAACGATAAAGTTGAAAACGCTTGCAACAATGTGCCGCTTAACGGCCGTGAATAAATACCTGTGAATCCTGGCGTCAGCGACGCCATTTTACGAGCCAATTGTTGCTTATCTAACGTTGTTTTCAACGGCTCCAAATGAACTTTGAAGATCGATGCCCGTCCCTTAATGTCAGGAGCTGGTACGAATATTTGTCGATCGAAACGTCCCGGACGCAGCAGAGCCTTGTCGAGAATATCGACCCTGTTCGTAGCAGCCAGTACAACGACGTTTGTCGTCGTGTTGAAACCTTTACCAACATTTCAAATGTCACCATTCCCATTTTCGTCAATTTTCATGATTCATCGAGAAAAAAAAATCATTCGCCATAACCACGTTGATTCGATGTGACTAAAATAAATGGAAAATGGAAAACTCACCGTCCATCTCGACTAGAAGTTGATTAAGCGTATTCTCCTGCTCGGAGTGACCGCCAAAACTGCGACCACCTCGTTTTCTGCCAACCGCGTCAATTTCATCGATGAACAGGATACACGGAGCATGTTTTCGAGCCATTGCGAACATGTCTCTGACTCTGGAAGGCCCGACACCGACAAACATTTCCAAAAATTCGGAACCCGAGACGGTGATGAAGGGAACATTCGCTTCACCCGCAGTCGCTTTCGCTAGCAAAGTTTTGCCAGTACCGGGAGGCCCTAGGGATCAAACATTTTCCCTTAAAATCGACGTCGTAATGACGTTATCGCAATTTTGGCTCGTATTCAGTGGAAGAGCGAAAATAAACGAAAAGCCCTGACGAATGAGCTTAAAGGGAAAAACTGTTAAACGGAAAAACGATCGAAGGAAATAATAATCTCGATTGTCAATCCGAGAGAAAGGATAATGATTTTCAAGGGAAAAATAGCGTCTCTATGAGGTTGATAAAATCAGGTTTATTTGGCAAACCTGTAAGCATCGCTCCCTTGGGAATCTTGGCACCAAGGTCGATGTACTGCTGGGGGTTTTTCAGGAAATTAACAAATTCCATAATCTCAATCTTGGCTTCTTCGCAACCAGCAACATCTCTGTCAAAAAGTCAATTTAGTCATTAAACGTCGATTGAATCTGAATTCGGAAAAAAAAACAAAACAAAAAACATTCAGTACGATTTTTGAATATCGCCGGCCTATTGTCTACGACGTACTTGAATCGAACGCCGATGTCGCTAGAATTGATGAGCTTTGCGGTCGATTCCATCACACCGCCAAATAGTCCACCCTTTCGGCCACCTCGACCTCCCATGAATTCGGCCGATCGGCGCATACCGTAAATTAATAGACCTGCGAGTTGACGAACAAATCTCGTTGTTACAAGTTCGTACAGTAAGAGCAGCGTCTCATTAAATTTGCGTTTTCACACTTTGTCTGTAAACCTGGGTCATTCGTGTCTGGGCGATTTTATAATTGAAATGCCAAGGCGAAGATTTCGAGCAGTTTAAAATTTTTCACAATTTTCGAAATTTACTAACGAGCTGAAAAAACGGTGTGTCCAGGTTTGCAGACGGAAAACGCGGCATGAACGTTTACGGACGAGATGTCAATCGTTACCTAGCAACAAGATCGTTGGTAAATAAGATATAAAATGCGACGGCTCCAATTCGGTTTTGTAAACAACTGGCAAGTGATTCTGAGGCTCGACGTTCATCTCCAATTGAGCGTTTTCGAGATTTCTCTCAAAAGTGTCGGCGCTGCCAATGTTGAACCACAGGGAACGCTACAACGGTATTAAGTTCGAAATCAAGAAAAATGCTTTCGTGCGTTTTCGCTTTCATCAAAACACGGACAACCTTCGGATTATCGAGAATTCGGTTGACAAAAAAAACGAAACAGATACATTTTGTGGGACGTGGGTGAGGTGATGAAATCGTGGAAGAAACTTACCGAACCATCCACACTGTGGCCCGGCAGCAATCTCACTCGAACCCACTTTTTATTGACGACTTCTAATTTCTCAACAATTCCCTTGCTGAGATAACTGGAAAAAAAAAAATTAATCATTTCGAGTTTCCTTTAGGAAAGTTTTTATTTTGAGGGACGGCGAAATTGATAATAAGCGTTGGTACCTGTAGACGAATTCCCTCCACGTGATTTCTTTGTTGCCCACGTCGAAAAGGGAGACGGCGCCAAAGAGGCCGAGAATGCTGATGATTCCTATAACCAGCCATTTTTCTTTATCTCCACCTTCCAGAGGTTTGCCACTGCCGCCGCCACTGCCGGACTTGGTATTCGGTCCAAAAGCACCGAACGAGAAAGGATTGATATTTGGTCTGGTGCCGGAAGGAGTTTTTCCAGCTGGCGGAGCTTGTTTATTCTCCGAAGGTTTAGCGTGTTTAGCTTCTGCGGCCTTGGGTGCCTCTTTGGCTCCACCGGGCTTGAAAAACTTTTCAAAGCCTTTCGGTGGTTTTTCGGCAAAGAGGCGCCATTGCTGGCCCAATCGTTCGAGGAACGCAACGTTCGAACCTTTTTTCAATATCGACAGAGTGCGACAGAGCTTGGAAAATAAAAGCAGAGACGAAAAAATAAGAGCATTTGGAAATAGAACGACGAACGGCTGTCAAGCATTGTTCTGTTGGCTGGACAGAATTTTTTTTCAAAATCGTTGTACCATCCGCGTGAATTTGGAAAAACAATCGATTTCGTGAGATTTGAGGTTTTTTCGGATTTTTCGGAGCCAAGAATGTTGCGTGTATAGAAACAACAGGATGAATAGCAATTGTGACACGCGAGTTTCGAATCAGTGAGAATTGGAGGCACAAAGATAAAAAAGGAGAAAGTAGCGTGATCGATATTACGAGTAATGGTGCAATGCTCAATCAATCTGACGGATTCAAAGGGCGCCTACTACTTGTTATATCACAAGAGTTGAGGTTAAGAACGGTTTTGAGATAAATGCTCACCTGGTGACGATCGAGACGTCCCTTTTGCACAGAGTTTAGTATTAACCTTTCTAGTTTACTTGCCGAAGACAATAACTGGTGAGCCATCGTGAATTCATAAATATTATTATTTAATATTATGTGACGAAATTGTTTTTGTTTCTTTGCAGCGATCCTTGTGGCCCTCCGTATAAATGATCAAGAGTCGACTACCGGCTGCTACCGGCGGCCATCTTCATTTTACTCCGATCACACGACACCAGCTAGTCCTGCTACTGATTTAACCTGTTCCCCCGATAAATCCTCCTCGGTTACTCGCTCCGGACGAGTTTTTCATCAGATTCTTTCGACGTAGATATGACAAATATGGAGGATTTTTAAAAATATCCACACCACCCTACGATGAGTTATTTTTCCACCTATAATTTACTTTCAGCAGTTATTTCGGAATTTGGATTATTTTTGCTCTACTGCTAATGAGGCTGAAGAGTTGGGAGAATTTTCATCTTTCTCAGGGAAAATAGTTGCATGTGTGTTTGTACGGTCCAGCTTCCCACAACTTCCGCTAGGCGGCCACAAGCAGCCGCTCCTTTCCCATCAACAGTCAAACAAATCGTATGCAAGCCTGCAAGATCGAGTGTGGTCAAGTTTTGTTGACATTCGTAATACTTAATTGTTTAATCGTAAAAAAATTATTGATGCCTTGTATAATGGCTGTAGAAAATGGCTCAGGAATACCCGATAAACATTGGCAACCTCCCTTCGTTTCTCTCGAAACAACGTAAGTTCGTACGATTTCCTCTTTTCGAGTATAAACAAGTATAAAAACGTGATTTCCAAAGATTCTTGTTATTGAGCATCGAGCACTGTCATTTTTACTCCAAAACTGAAAAATTTCAGAATGGGCGAAGTTTGCATAGAACTTTACTGGAAGCACGCACCCATAACCTGTCGAAATTTCGCCGAGCTCGTTCGCAGAGGTTATTACAACGGAACTAAATTCCACAGAATTATTCGAGATTTCATGATCCAAGGTAAACAAATTAACAACAACAACAAAAACCACCACAAATCGTTATGAAACTTGAGCTGTTCTCGAATCTTTTTTTCTGTCTCAATCGAATTCAGGCGGAGACCCAACGGCTACTGGCAAAGGCGGAGTTTCCATTTACGGAGAATGCTTCCACGATGAAATTCATGACGACTTGAAACATTCCGGTAATAAACATTGACATTACGACAACAATAACAATTAACAACAGAATTGCATGCAATTGCCATGTTCCGGTAAAACTCACAGCCGTCTGGTAACGATACATTTTCCCAGATTCATAGTCCGTGAAAAAAAAAACATTTTATTCGTTTGGAATTTGAAAAACGTTAACAACTGTCAAGCGTTAACGAAAATTTTTATCCGTTTGAAATTATAAACGAAATTTTCAATAGTGACAACAAAACTTTGAAAACTTTTTCAATTTTTTTTGTTTTTTTCTCCGGCGGAAGAAATTTAGTGAATATAACAAAATAATAGATTCTGAGACTTTGTGTCTGTAATGTCTATTCGAATTACACGTAAATGCAACAACAATATTGTGAAAGTGAATTTTGTCCGAATTTTTTAAATTAAAAAAAAAAATTTCAGGGGCTGGAATTCTTTCCATGGCCAACTCTGGTCCAGATACCAATGGCTCCCAGTTCTTCATAACTCTAGCTCCGACACAATGGCTCGACGGAAAACACACGATATTCGGTAAATCTGCTCGACGAATTTCAATGAAATCTTAGCGATTTCTCACCCAAAATATCGATAAACAAAAAAACAAACACATTTATAAAATATCGTTCACGCAAAATATTCCTTCCAATTTTCCAATTATCCTCAAAAAACGATTTTAAAAACGATTTTGTTTACGTACGAAGCTTTGTAAATAAAATCTCCGGTATTGATCAACAGGGAGGATTCACACTGGGATGGCGATCGTTAGAAGAATCGGCCTTGTGGAAACAGACAAAAACGATCGACCGATCGACGATGTCAAAATAGTCAAAGGATCGATTAAAAGTGCATAACAACATTACCAAATAAATATTCAACTATTTTGTACATTGAAAACCCAAAAAAACTCGATTTTACAATAAATTCGTTCGATAAAAGTGACTTTTATTATTTTAACACAATTTTCCAACAACCAGTAACATTTTCTTTTGGAAAGGAGCAAGAGAAATAGAGAATTTTGCGAAAATATTAGTTGCACGGTCTGTGAGGAACGAGATTTTAGTGAAACTCGAACGGGCCCAATTGGATCTACCTTCGGGCCTGGTTAAGCTCTCTGCAGGTATGAAAATACCTGCCCCTTCCCAATCCTCAACCTGTTTTCAACATACAATATACATATATATTTATTTTTGTCCCTTCGCTATGAAGGAAACGTTGGCTCAATTCTCCCGAGAAATCCATTCGTCGCTCCTCATTGTGAGCGTTTAAAGCGTCGCGAGGAGCATTTCTGTTTATTCGTCGCGTTATCGAAAGCCGTTGGAGATAAATTAACGCGTTTATTCGTGTTTCGAAAGTGCTGGTCCAGTCGGAATGAACAAATGTTTGGTGAAACGTGCAGCAGCCAAACTTTTGTATTCGCGAGATAAAAATGCGATACGAAAAATAGTGGAAATTTGAATGAAATGTTGGATTGTTAGTGAATAAATAAAAATTCTTGTAAATCGTTTATTAATTCTGCTCGAAAACGCGCAGCACAATGAGGCAAATATACAAAGTGGAAGCTTTCATTGTACCGACGCTCATGACGAACGATGAATTGTCAATGACGAACGAAATTGATGACGTAAAAATAGCAAATATAAAAATGAGACAACAGGCTTCGCCCTTGAAATCTCATGCTGCTGGCGATGATCGATCAATCGATCAATTGGTTGGGAAAAAATTGGAGGAAATTTACGAATTGGACGAACCAATTTACGACGAGCCCATTTATGACGAACCTTCCGTGGTAAAATCGAAATTTCAACAATTACCGAGCTTGCCAAATTTACCAAAGTCACAGAATTTTGCGGAATTACCAAAATTACCATTGCGCAATAAATACGAAGACGTAGCGCTGGCATTGCCACCGAAAATTCCAATCAGGTCGAGCAGTCTCGTGTCGATCGATGAGAGAGGCGAGACCGACGGGATTCTCGAAGAGTTTTGTTTCCACGGTCACAAAAACGGATGCACAGCATCGACGCAAAGGCCCGAGGAAGTCAGCGAAGAAATATTCCAGGACAATTGGTTACGACGATTGCAAGTTTTACGAGAACGTGAATCAAATTTGAGCGAAAAGGAAAGACTTCTCCAGGAACGAGAAAGATTATTATTCAAAAAAGAACGAGAACTGAGAATTCTCGAGAGGCTCGTAAGAGAGAAATTGAAAGAAGCTGAATTGCGTTTGAAGCTTTGTCAGTCTTCGCAAAGTATCGAATCGAACAACGAAGCGAAAACTCGTTGTTCGGAAAATTCCGATAAATCTCAAGTGTCTCGTTCGAGAATCGATAAATTGCCAAACTACGCGACAAGAAATTTCGTCGATGAAGAAAGATCGAGAGGAGTTGTCGACTGCTCCGAATCTTCGAAAAATTGCTTCGCTGCTGTTGAAAATAATAACGAACGAAATGAGGAAAAAGGAACGTTGAGAAATCCGCCAAATTCGAGGAGCTCACTCTGGAGCGATGGAGCTCTCGTCAAATCACAAATCGAGAGCCATTCCCGAACGTCATTTCCAGTTTCGAGCGCGTACAGCAGTCTCAGAGCGTGCAAACCGAAGATTCGCCCGAGGATGTCGTACGACGATTTGGACTCGACTCTCTCAGCAGACATCGGAGACTCGTCTTTCGTAGTAACTTCGAGAAAATTCGATCCAGCGGTTTTCAAGAAACCTCAAGCTTTCACGAGGTCCTCGAGTGAACGACGACCGCGCCAGGATGCCCAACAGCAGGACCTTCTTCCGAAGGATTCTCATCACATTAAATATCCTCCGCACTCGGGATTTCAACGCTCAACTACTCAAGACGAGAAAATGCTCAAACGCACAGTCGAAAGTATCGTCAGCATCAACCAAGACGCTAACGTTAAATATCAAGATTACGGCTTGATCGACGAACGCATCGATTCCAAGGACTGTTCCGACGAAGCCAGGAGTTGTTATTTGAACCTGGAGCGTGGTTTCGACTACGCCAAGCCCGAGAAAGCCTCCAAGCACTCGAAAGATCGTCCCATCTCCTGGAACGAAGACACCAACGAATGGCTGAGAAAAAAACGAGAAGCTTACAACATGGCCAACATGAGATCGTCCAGTCATCATAATTTCGAGAACAAAGAAAACACCGTTGCCGCCGCTAATGCCGCGAGGGAAAAGTTGAAAAAAGATTCTAAGAAAAAAGAATCAAGGCCAAGAAAGTTTGGAATATTTCGATGACTCGGTTTTCTTTGTCACAATTGTCTCGAATGTTTTATAAAAAAAAACGAACGTTTCTCGGTTCATCGTCTTTTCCTTGCCGGCAAACTCTGAGATTGACACGAGCAAATATCCCATTTGTTCAGCCAAACATTCCTATTATTTTAAGCAATTTTTTTGTGTGTGCGAACAAGTGTTTATGTTGAAAAATAAAAAATTTCAACAACAATAATGAATTGTAAATATTAACGACATGTTTTGTTTTTATTTTTGCGATTCATTCACCTGTCTTCCTGCCTCAACGACAAATACATATTTCTACTTAATTTGAGAACTTAGGGCCATGACGGTTTCTCTCCAGGAGCCAGTTCTCTTCCGTACAGAGCAGATTTGTCGCGGAATCTGCTCATTCTTTCGTCCTCCATTCCCTGCAGCCAGTCTCCCGTCATGTAACCAATGACCGGCAAAGCCAACCACCGCCCTTCTTTGATAAGTGTCCACCAATTGTGCTTCATGCTGCCGCTTGCTCAGCCGCTGGCGATTGTTCGGCCGCTGCTGCTTTTTCAGCCGCTACTCTCTCTTTCCACAAGCGCGTGTGACGCAGATCGGCGTAGATCGAGAAGAACGAAATTGCCGGGAATATGACGACCGGCGCGTAGAGACTCACAGTCTTTCTGAAGCTCCTGACGGCGGGCTTACCCATCAATCTGAAATTTTTTTTCGTTTTTTTTCACTCAATTTAGCCAAATTTTCGTTGGGATTGAATTTTGCGTGGGGCTGTACTTTCGGAAATTGTCGTAGAGCAATTTTCGACTTGTGTTATGTAACACGATTTTACTTGGGAAAAAACGCATGAGAAGAGAGAAAGAAGGATTAGAGTTGGAAGCACAACGAGAAAAGACGTACGATTGTTGTCATTGACAATGATATTTATGAATGAGAGGTGAAAAAAGAACTTGTAACATCGATGGAACATTTTTTTGAGGTTATGTAGGAATGCTGCGCATAAATGCAACTATGGACTCACGATGACTTTGTAGAAAACTGCGGAAAACTAACACGCTTAGAAACTCCGGGATAATCTTTGAAAATCACTACAATTGGGAGGAATTTGCGACTGGGATCTGAAAACAAATGATGCAAAACCTACCACGAACGGATATTTCGTCGAGGATCATCGACGAATTTTTTGACGCATGCCAAGTACAGTCGTAAGCAACAAAGCAGGGAACAAAAGTGCCCTCTAGAAATTCCTCCCACTCCAGATTCAAATATCATTTTGTTTTTTTTACGTCCTTTTCGAGGCCCACGCGGAATTTTCGGAATGTTTAATTTCGATTGTTAGAAAAAGTGAACGAGTGTCACATCACCTTTTCGTTAGTAAACGCTAGCAATCTCGTCAATTGTTCAACTCTGCAAATAATTACAGCGAGATATTCCACATAAAAGTTGACGCTGTATCGAGTTCGAAGATTGAAAATTTGGAGGTTATGTTCACGCCGGTCGAAGCGGGAAAATGTCTATAAACAAATAAACAATAAGGCTCGACGCGTGATGCAACAATTGTTGAGCTATTGAATTCGAAAGAATAAACATTTGCAAAAATATGATATTCTTTTTGGGGCGATTTATATGATGTTTACGAGACTAATGGTCAATCGTATCGTTCATCGATTGAAACATGAGAAAATAAGTGATTTTTCAAAACCACGTTTTTATCATTCGGTCGAGGACTTGGCTGCAATTTCTAGCGTGCAAATTAAAAAAACACTCAAACAATTAAATGTCAGCTACCAGGATGGACATGCCTGCATTCTCACCGATTGCCCTTTGTGCCGGTCACAGAAGTGCAAAGATTCCAAGGTTTATATCAACAAAACTACCGGTAGGTCGTAATTATAAATTTTTCTAGTTCCCTGAGAATAATTTTGACTCAGACCCCAGAAAGTTGAATCCCGTGCCCTTTCCCCCTTCGTTCTCCCCTTTTTCATAATTTGACCAAATTTTTCGTTAAATATTCCCGCGGATATGAATTTTTCAAAATTGGGTTCATTATATAAGCCCAAGTTACCGGAGTAGGTAAAAAAACAAAAGTTACTGTTCTAGGGTTAATTTGAGTATTTGGAACATTGCAGGTTTCTTCATGTGCCAGAATTGCAGATACACAGGACCTTGGACGACCTTGGAAAAGTTTCTACATCCAAAAAGATCTAGCAAAATATTGGAAGAGCTTGAAATTTTAAAAAGTAATTTACAAACGGAGCAAGATTTTACCAGCGAATGGAAGAGCCTGCAGGACAATGGCCAAATTGTTTCAGACCTCTCAGAAGACCACTTCAGGAGTATTATTCAGAAATTCTCATTGCCGGTTCGTACTCACAAAGCCTAATAATAATGTCGCCATATCAAAAGCATAGGAAAATTCTAAATCATTAGAATTTAATGAAATTTCGTGAGTATCTTCTTTAGTATTAAATATAAATTTATAAATTTTCAAAGAATTTTCTTCTGCATAGTTTTCGAGTAATTGAACACTAGAGTTTACATGCATAAGCATAGGAATCATATATATAAAGGAACATGAAAACAAAATTAAGTTGAAAAAGATGGATATTTTGTTCGATACGTTCGACTAAACGTTTTTTTTTTGAAAATCCCAAAAAATTATGTCAATGTAGCAAAAAAATGTTAGAAAGTCTCTTCGGAAACGAATTTTTGTCGTTCCACTCGTAAATTTCGCTCACAATTCCGTTAGAAACCAAAAATACTGCCAAAATAACAAAAATTTTGAAATTATAAAAAAATATTCAGTTTACCGTATTCAACAAANGTGCGTAGTGGAGAGGAGACGAATGGGGAAGTGTGAATGGTGGAAAAAGGGATGAGAGAAAAAGGTGGAACGGGATGAAAGAAGGGGTACGGGAAGCACACCATGTACAAACCCGCCAAGGGTATGCATGTAAAACTCCACTACATACATATAAATTTAAAAATTTTCAAAGAATTTTCTTCTGCATCGTTTTCGAATAATTGAACACTAGAGTTTACATGCATAAGCATAGGAATCAGATATATAAAGGAACATGAAAACAAAATTAAGTTGAAAAAGATGGATATTTCGTTCGATACGTTCGACTAAACGTTTTTTTTTAATAATCCCAAAAAATTATGTCAATGCAGCAAGAAAATGTTAGAAAGTCTCTTCGGAAGCGAATTTTTGTCGTTCCACTCGTAAATTTCGCTCACAATTCCATTAGAAACCAAAAATACTGCCAAAATAACGAAAATTTTGAAATATTAAAAAAATATTTATTTTACCGTATTCAACAAAATATTAACGATTTTCAACAAAATTTCATTCCCAGTGCAGTTGCATGTTGTAAACTCCAATTATTCGACAACTATGTAGACGAAAAATGTGAAAAAAATGGTGTCAACGTAGTTGATCCTAAAAAATGTTATCACCAAATTTTATTGAATTCTTATCATACAGTCGTATGTCCTTAACGTCCATCGTCCTTAACGAGCCGAAATACTTTGGCAAATAGTAATTGGGAGATTGTATGGAAATTTTGTATAGAAAAAGGATAAAAATCGTGAGATTGAATGCGTTTTTCACAGGAACTGAGTAAAGAAGCGCTTTCCTATTTGAATTGCATTTACGGGAAGGAATCGCAAGAGTTGTATTTTCCATTGGCAAGTGCCGGTGGTCATACAGTTGGTTACAAGGTTCTGAGTTGTAATCCAACGTCAAGGGAAAAGACAGTGCCTGCGTTAGGCACAAGTGGGATATTGGTGTACAGACCGAAAAATACAAAAGGAGATTGTCCTGCGGTGGTAGTGCCTTCGATCCTGGATCTTCTCGCGCTGGTATCAAAAAAATCGGCCCCCATAGTGATATGTTTGCCATACGGGTTACAGCAAATGCCGCAACAAATATTGCCCAGTCTGGAGAGTTATAAAAAATTAATTCTCTGGTTCGGTAACGACGAGCCGAGCTGGGACACGGCAAGAAACTT
The DNA here is from genome assembly GCA_037952995.1 of Hyposoter didymator. NCBI lineage: Eukaryota > Metazoa > Arthropoda > Insecta > Hymenoptera > Ichneumonidae > Hyposoter > Hyposoter didymator. The sequence continues at coordinate 9,594,764 of JBAJMU010000010.1, forward strand.
TGCGAAAAAACTAAATGAAAAAAGGTGCCACTTTGTTCGGCCAACGGATTTGCAACCGCGGCCGAAAATCGCTGCTACTTTGGACTATGATCTCAAAGCCATTGTACAAAACGCACAACCCATTTGGCACAAAAGCATCACGACCTTTCAAAGCCTTCGCGAAGATGTTCTCAGCGATCTACAAAACCTTGAGAAAGTTCAGGGCGTCAAATGGACGCGATATCCTGCTCTCAATAGAATCTTGAAAGGTCACCGTAGAGGAGAATTCACAGTATTAACAGGACCTACTGGTAATTTAAAAAATCGAGCCAAATATCAATCAGCATGAGTTTTTCATGCTATTTTATTATTTCGAGCCTTTCCTCTTTCTGCTTTTGCCCAGGATCCGGAAAAACTACATTCATGAGCGAATATTCGCTCGACCTAGCGATGCAGGGAGTCAACACACTTTGGGGAAGCTTTGAAATTAGAAATGCGAGGCTAGCGCGAACGATGCTCCAGCAAATGGCGGGAGTTCGCCTCGACGACAATATTCAACATTTCGATACGTTTGCCGACAATTTTGAGAAACTGCCCATTTACTTTATGACCTTTCATGGCCAACAAAGCGTCAAAGTCGTGATGGAGGCTGTCGAGCATGCGACATACGTTCATGATATTGCTCACGTTATAATCGACAATGTTCAGTTCATGATGGGAACTTCCGAGGATTCGAAACACATCGATCGGTAATGTTACGATCAATTATTCTTCATTTCAAATTGCTCGATTGCTTGATAAACGTTGAAAATTGCATCGTGTGGCTCCGTTTTGGTTTTTTTCTTCAAGATTTTGGCGACAAGACGTGATCGTCTCGGCATTCAGAGGCTTCGCGACAAAGTACAATTGTCACGTGACGCTGGTAATACATCCGCGAAAGGAAAGGGAAGAGGAGGATTTGACGACCGCGTCGATATTCGGTGGAGCTAAAGCGAGTCAGGAAGCGGACAATATTCTAATTATTCAAGACAAAAGATTGACCGCGGTTCGAGGCAAAAAGTATTTGCAAGTCGCTAAGAATCGATACAGTGGCGATTTGGGTGTCATGATTATGGACTTTGACAAAAACAGTCTGAGTTACGAGCAGAAGAAAAAACCGAAGAGCGAGCCATCCGGAAATCCAGAAGAAACCAAACCGACCAAACTCAACAAAACTCTTGTCGAATGAGTCTCCAATTTCTACACCTCGAAAAATATCAATAGAGACACATTTGCCAAGTCTTTAACTAATTAACGAAAAAAAAACGACCATCTCATATTTTCATCCCAATTTTTACAACTTCAACGTCTTACTATCACGGAATGACTTAATTTACGGTTTTTTCAAAATTTTGCATAAATGTTCTTGGCACCAAAACTTTTCTCCTACAAAGAAAATTTTTCTGACGTTTAGAATTTCAGATTTTTAATTTTTCCCATTTCGTTCTGACGTTTCGTTAAAAAGTTGCAATCAAACCGTTTTTTCCCCTTTTTTTTGTGTTTTTTTCCGAGTCAGCATCTGTACCAATTTGTACAAACGATTTTCTCCACGAAAGTCAATCCACTATCATGTATTGTATACAATTTTGTAAATAAAATAGATTTTTCACTTAAATGCAAATTTTTTTTTATTTGCTCATGAAAAATCGACGATAAAACGGAAAGAATTATTTTTTCATGAGTTTCTAGACTTTTTTGGTATCCGTACGCGTAATCCGGTGTTTTTTATATCTATAGTCCGCAATTTGCCGAATTAATAGAAGCGAATTCGTTAAAAAAAATGAAGGCGCTGATTGTCATCGAATTTTCGCCGCCGTTTTGAATTTTATTTTTTTTTCAACGTCTTGGAGAAGGCGCAAAGCTACAGAAGGGATGATGTTCCCCGCCCACGCTGGAATCAGCTGTTTACGAGTTGGGAGGGCCCCAGGGCCGTACGGGAATGCGCCATACAAACAGGGCGAAGGGGAATTCTCATTTTTTCACTTAGTCGCGATGTGCATTGTCGGGATGTGTTGGAATGTCGGATTTTAATCGTGTAAACAAGGGTTGCTGATTGACCGGAAGTGGCGAGACTAAAGGACGCAATGAAGTGTAAAAATAAGAAAAAACGAACGTTCGCGAGCAGATAAATTCTTTGGGAAGCGAGCTTTGTGCGTACTTACCGAGAAAACGCGAATAGACACGAGAAATTTCCGGAAATATCAATAAACTGAATGCGTTTGGATGAGGGAAAAAATTCTGCGACCGGTTACAGCGTTATCGCCGAATCTATCGTTGAGAGTTTTGTTTGTGTGTGTCTGTGTGTGTACGCACTGATGTAATAACTTAATAATTTCCATTTTCGTATGTGCGCAGCTGCATCAGCGCCTCTATGAGCGAATTGTGCAAGTGTCACGTAAATACATAAATATATATCAACGCGCGTATACAGTGCAACTTCCCACGCGTGATTTTTTTAATCCCCTGCTGCTGCTGCTGGAACCGGAAGTTGCTCAAATTTCATGTATCCCTCCGCCGGTTTTTTTATCCTTTGTACCCGAGTCTCGAATCGAACGAGAATACGCCAGCCAGTCGAGTCTCGTGCGAGCGACAAAGACTATGTACGTGTTTTGTCTCGTCGCCGCGATTACATTATCGCTTGCGGCTTTCAAGAACAAGGAACTAAACGTGCCGGACTAACGTCTCGCGGAAACATAAATTATACGATAGACAATCGAAACTCGTAAACAAGCGAAAAACTTTGTCTGTTTTGGGCGATCAGACACGACTGGACAGATGAGCAGGTGTTAATATAAAAACCCCTAAAAACGGCCGAAGAGTGTGCCACTTCTATCGAATACGATCCAATTTTGTCCCAATTTTTTCCCCCCTCCAAAGCGTCTCACATCGCGAGTAGATGAAAACGCGCGTGGTGAAAAAAAAAAGAAAATCATTTCGTCGTTAAAATCACGATGAAGGGCATCGGACTATCTTTTTCTGTCGCTCTTTTTTTCTTGTTTCTTAGTGATGCATTTTTGTGTGATAAAACTTGGAAAAAACCTACCGTTCTGGTAGGTTTGCTGGTCAGAAACAAAGCACACACTTTGCCATACTTTTTGAGTCTTCTCGAAGCTCTCGATTATCCAAAAGATCGAATCACCTTGTGGTAAGTTTTCAACTATATTCCTGAATTAATTACTGCACGAAGTTCGAATAATTCGCGTCGCACTCCATCGCAAGTAAAATATACAACGCTCATTTTGCAATTGCTTTAAATTCAATTTGGTGACTTCCGGCGGTGTCCGTGCGTACCTGCGCGCGTCCTGTTGACGAAGGAAAGAGCGCGCGGCCATCGCGCACCTGTCGTAACGAATTCGAATAAATTTTTAGCGTCAGGCAAAATATTTATTACAGAAACGCACACATCGCGCGGACTCGCTAAAAAATTACGAATCAAACGCAAATTTCACGAATTTAATTGCGTCATGTTTCGCGGAGCAACTATTCTTCGAAAAATTCCAATAATTTCAATGTCAGAAAAATTTTCAAACATTTCTTAATCGATTTTGATAAAAACTAAAAACATGTCGGCAGCATCCGGAGCGACAACAACGTCGACAATAGCCCAGAAATATTGCGCCATTGGCTCAGTACGGAGGGTCAAAAATACCATGCGGTAGATTTGGAAATTGATGAAGAATCATCCGGTCTTGAGGACGAAGAAAGCATAGCCGATTGGCCGCTGAGCAGATTCCACCACATAATTAATCTCCGTGAAGGAGTCCTGAACGTCGCGAGGAAAATATGGGCGGATTACGTTTTCGTAAGTTTCGAATTTTGGGAAATATAATTGCGCAGCAAGAGGAAAAATCAATGGAACGAAATTTCGTTCCGTTGCGATTCTCGGACGCTTATTCTGATTTTTTTTCCAGATGCTGGATGCGGATGCGCTCTTGATAAATCCAGACACGCTGAATCTCCTAATTTCAAAGAACAAAACGGTGGTGGCTCCGCTGTTGACGTCCGACGGGCTGTACAGCAATTTCTGGGCCGGAATGGCCTCCAATTATTATTACGCGAGGACAGAGGAATACCAGCCGATCGTAGAGCGCAAAGAGATCGGTTGTCACAAAGTGCCGATGGTGCACAGCGCGCTTTTGATAAATATGAGAAAATTGGAGAGCGACTGGTTGACTTATGACTCAGAAAATTTGGAAAATTACGACGGCCCGACCGACGACATAATCACGTTTGCACTGAGTGCAAATGTTTCTGGGGTTGCCTTGCACGTTTGTAACGACGAAATTTACGGGCGCATATTGGTGCCTTTGGCAAGCCACGAGCAAATCTCCAAGGACATTGATCAACTGACTAATTTGAAGCTCGATATATTGGGTAAGAGGTTTTTAACGTTTTACTATCACGAAACGACTTTGTTTAGGGTTCTTTCAAAATTTTGTATAAACGTTCTTGCCACCGAAACTAACAGTTTTCTCCTTTGAAGAAAAATCTTCTGACGTTTCCTATTTTTTCTGTTCCCAACTTTACGTTTCGCTAAAAAGTTGCAAGAAAATAACAAAAAAAAACGCAACTTCGATTTACACGCGTTTAGATGCGAAAAATTAAAAATTGGAAATTAAATCTCTTGAAAAATGAATGTCTGGTAAAAAAATTAAAATTTGTTGAAAAATTGATTTTGTTTGAAAAATTTCAAATTCCAAACGTCAGAAAAATTTTCTTCATACCAAAATACTGTAATTTTTGGTGCCAAGAACGTTAATACAAAATTTTGAACAAGCGATTATCAATATTTTCTTTCTCATCGCCCTTTTTATTTATTCCATTCGTTAGGAAACGAGCAAGTGCTCAGGCTGAACGACAACTTGAAAGAATTTGTTAAATATCCATCAAAGAGTACTCTGGGTTTCGACAAAGTTTACATGATCAATTTGGAAAGAAGGCCCGAGAGAAGAGCCAGGATGGAGCAATGTTTCGAGGAGCTTGGAATTCTGGCAGAGACGATCAACGCAGTCGATGGACGGTTTGTCTTTTTATCATTCTCTTGTTTCTTATTTATTTATAAATATTAATTTATGCGAGAGAAGGAAGAATTTTCCTTGATTCTCAAACGAAAGTATTCGGCCGTGGATATCGTTTGATGCCCTTGTACGTGTACTTGTAAATATCTTCGCGTTTTTTATTCTTCTCACCGAGATTTCCGTTCATCGTTATTTTCCGAATAGTTCTTCGGGAAAAAGAAAACTTGTGACTGAAAGCTCCTTCGCTGCTGTGCGTACGATTCCTTTCTTCCGAATTGTTGCTCGCCACACGGAAACCGCAGAGGGAACTGTGCATTCTCTTTGTTGCGACCTTTCCAGTAAAAAAGAAAAAAAAAACGAAATTATCAGTTTTCGTTTTTTCGAATTTTTTTCCATCGCGTTCATTGAAACAATGCGCCAAAAATTCAACAATATTTCTCCATCCTCTGTGCGTATTTTCGCAATGACCCTTTCGAGACTGACCTGTATTTCGTGCATCCTAGCTGCATAAATAATCGGATTGACCAAAGTTTTGAGAATAATGAGACAGTTGGAAACAATGTTGACGAGAAATTTGACGTCGTCGTCGATCCAATCGAACTTTAGTGGACAATCCTCGCAGACGAAAATGTAGAGAAAGGTCGCAGGCATCCAACCAATCACGAAGCTGCCTGGTTGCCATAAAACAAAAGAATCAAACGATTAAAACTCCAACTGAAAATGGTTGTTGTTGCTGTTGTTTTATCGACGAACCGAGAATGAAGAGAGTGGTGTTGATGGCTTTAACATTTCTTGCCATTTGTTGGGAAGCACTGTGCTCCTCCCTCTCAGCTTTGCTGCCATCGTTCCTACGCGAGGAGGAGCCAGCACGTCGGAATCGTAATCTCGAAGCTTGGTGCTTCCTCACGATGCAAAATATGTGAACGTATATGCACACCATCAAAATGAATGGAGCGAAAAATAAGCTGCTAAACATGATTCGAAATTTTCTCTTGAACAAAAATCTGGAAAAAAAAACGACGATTGTGAAAAAAAAAAACAGAAAAACTGTGTGGAGAACTCTACTTGAGCCCGAGCCACTGCCACGACTCTCGATCATGAAAATACGAAAAAAAAAATGGAAATTCTCACGTGTGAGTGCCGCAGTCCGAGGACTGAAAACCTTGCTCCTCGATGACGCTGAAGTAGGTGAAGAAAAAAACAAGTGGCAAAGTCCACAATATTATAATGATGAACGTGGTGATCCTGTGAGTCATGATGGTCAGATAATGAAGAGGCTTGACGATTCCAAGATAATGATTAACCCCCAAGGCAACGAGATGCCCAACCGTGATCATGACTCCACCGAGTCGAACTGCTTCGAGGCTCAATAGAAAGCAGCCCACACCTGTCAAAAAAATGACGCAAATATCTTACAAATTTGGCCATTATTTTAAAGTTTAATAAAAAAACATTGGTGGATTCTGACCCGAGAGTTTGAGGCAAAGTCCATAAGGAATGAAACTGTTCATCACAAGCCCAATGGCCAACGCTGTGCTGCAAAATGCATCAGCTCCTGCGAGACTCAAACTGATGTGCAGAGTCGGACTCAAAGGACGTCGTATCCATCCGGCGCTCATTAGAATCTTGATGTTGATGGCGATCGAGACAGCGCAGAAAAATATTAACGGCGGTGTGCCATAGAGATAGGAGAGTCTCATGCGATCCGAGTATCGATCACATCCCATCGATTCTTCCGGGTTGACAAAATCCTCCACAGCAGGCCCGAGACTTGTCGTTTCATTCTCGTACGACGAGATCACCCAAGACGTTAAATTTTCCAAACGCAATACCGAGTCGCCCACCATCGTCCTTTTCGTTTCCTCAATCTCTGGGATTTTGCCCATTTCTCTCGGGAATTTTTCACCTCGAAATCGTCGGAGCCAGAATCTCTGCAACGAAAATAAACGAAAAACTTTTTCAACTTTTCGAAATTTTATAATTTGGAGGAAAATACAATAAACGCTGAAAATTGCTTCCTCGAGATGCTCAACATGCACGATGCTCAAATCTTTCTCTATGAGGGACTCGTGAATCTTGAGCACCTTAATCAAGCCATTCGCAGCGCTTTTTGTATTTAAATTCAAATTATATAATTTTGACAACTTTTCTAGAAAGTAAACAGGAAAGTACAGAATCCCCAATATCTTGAAAAATTTGCAGAAATAACAAGAAAAATTCAAAGAGTATCTTTTTTTTGCATCGTTTTTCGATTTTTCTAGATTTTTGAGTTTTTGTTTATAAAAAGACTCTCGACGGTCTATTCGCATCTTTTCGCCCTGAATTATAAATGTGAACGATACGACGTTAAGTTTTCATAAGAGGGCGAAAGGTTGAGGCAATTGATCATAGCCAAATTCCCTAAACTCGTAAACGTCCGTTCGGCAAGATTGAACTCTTTGGAGCAGAGAGCAAAAGACGAGGGAAATGTCTGGCAAGTTTGTGGCATCGTGATGGTGATGCTGGTATTACGTTCGAGTGAGAGAAAGAGGGAGAGAGCGAGAGTAGGAAAAAGTGAATGAAAAGGGCCACGCACCCGACGCCTAACCGCTCAATCTTCTCATCTTGGAAGGGGGTGGCTCGACATGTGCTTCTCCGTTTTTTCGTTCATTCAATTTACCAACCCTTACGCGTCCTTTTCCTTTGCTACTTGGAGGAAAGAACAAATTTATGTGTGCTGTCCCACAAGAACGAGTTATGGCAGCAATATTCCTGAAACTTTTTTCCGGAGCCATCGATTATAGCAAAACTCTAATTACGTTTTTTTCTTTTTTTTCTAATTATCCAAATAATTAAAAAAAAATTCCTTCTTTTCCAAGACGCATCCTTTTTTTTCATTTCTTATGAGCAGCTCTTGAAATTTTCGGTAAAAACTTTGTCGCCTCGTGATAAACTTTCGGAAATTGGAAGGATCAATTGGCAAAATTGAGGGAAAGCGATTCTTCTATTGTTTGACGCTTCCGGCAACGAATTCCAACTGCGAGAAATCATGTTAGTCACGCACCTCGCAAAACCGAATTCCGCAAAGCATATAAAACCAGCCCCGCGTTCCGGTCATTTCCGCAAGGGAAGCGAGAAAACATTATTTCCAGATCTGGGGATAATCTCTTTTTGGTGTTATTAGAGTCAACCCAAAAAAATAAGGCAACAACAATCATGTGTCTGCCTCGGGCTAAATCGATAAAAGATACATTCGGGAAAAGAGGAAAAACAAAACGTCTTACGAAAGCATCGACTCTTGCGAATTTTTCAACATTTAATAAAAAGAAGAAAAAAAAACAACTTGAAATGAATTTTTTCGAAAATCGTTTAAAAAATGCGAATTATTTCCATCAACCGCGTCATTTTGTTGATTTAAATCTCAGTTTTCAGAGTTTCCTCATTTTTGGGTGTTAAACAAAATAAATAATAAAACTTGGGTTATTTTGGACGAAAAGCTTAATTTTCACACTTATTCGCACCAAAAGGCGTTTTGTCCCCTGTGCCGGTGATGGGAATTCCGAACACGTGCCTTATCAATTATTGGTCCGGAAAAAGTTGAGAGAACGGGGCAAAAAAATTCAATTTGTCAGAACGACGAAGGGGGCGAGGGTATGAGCAACAGATGGGCGGTTAGAAGATTGAATTGTACGGAAGGAATATATTCGTATTCATCTGTCAAACAAATCGCACTCAATACACTTGTTTTTTTCGTCATCATGCTGTATTGACTTTTCATATGGATTTCTATGTCTATCGCAAGTCTATTTGACGTTTGGGAGTAGAACGAGCTTTTCGCGCCTCAAGACTCCCCCCAGGGACGTTGAATTATTCAACCGAGCATCATTATATTCTCCTCACCATCACCAATTGATATTTCATCCATTTTACAAGTGTTTGGCCATCTAGAAATATGTACAGATTGTCTCAAAAGCTTTACCCAGGGAAATACATCGTCGAGAATTTGATAAACGTTAAATCTCGAATTTCGAAGCTTTCAGCGTGAATAACTTGAGTTTCAATATGAAAAACAGTCTCTCACGAGGCTCATGGGACTCGTAAAATTTTCAAAAATTACGACAACATAGAATTCGAAATTCTTGAGAAAAAAGTCTAGAAAGATTTTTTTCTCCGATTCGACGTTTGCGAAATAAAAAATATGTGAGTGACAGTCAATGAGAAAAAGCGGGTGTGTCCAACCGAGCCGGTTAGCCAATCCGTGGATTTTCATCGATATCCAAAGAACCGCGTTTTCGATTTAAAAAAAAAATCTGATCGATGTTTATGCCGAAAAAGACGCAAAGAAAATGTTTCACCGCGAGGCATCCCCCAGCAGGATAATTAAAATTCTCTCGACAGGTTCCACGCGGTTGAATTAGCGAGTGATTGCTTTTTGAGTCTTCAGTAATTCCCTCGTCGTTTATACTCAAGAATTAGGAAGGAATTAACGGGAACCCGGTCTACCGAATCTACTGCAGCATTAATTTTCGAGCTTACCCTCAAATGCTTCGATAGATTTTCATCCTCACAGATTAACGCACAAGATGTATCGAACCCGGAAGCATCGTACGCTGTAATAAAAAAAAAAACAAAACAAAACAAACGAAATATTATTTTTCGATACAATTTTTCAATTTTCCGTTTTAAAACGATAATAAAAATATTGGAACGTTGAAAACTGACAAAATAAAATAAAATAAAAATATAAATCCGAAATTTTATTCATTTTCTTAAAATCTCGAATTATTAGCATAAAATATTGAATAAGCGGAAACGTTAATTATGAAGCTTAACAATTTTTTTTATTAATTTCGAGTATCGAAGCGAATTTTTACTTACATTATTTTGAAAAACTCGTTGGTTATTATCGCGAACGAAAAAAATGCCAACTTCCATATAAACCAGCGGATCGGAAACTTTCGACCCTCTGCACGGTTCCAGTGATCTATTCGTACTGCTGCGCGAAGATTCCACAGTCACTGAGGCCGGCAGTTCCGTGGGGCGAAAATTCTGTAAGCGGGAAGAATCCCAATTCCTGCGCATAAAATTCTTCCCCTCCTCATGTGTAAACAATGTGGAGAAACGTTCACAGAAAAATACGAATTGCAATAAGAATATTTCTCCGTTTTGATGCTTAGTTAAACGATTTTTGAATCGGCACGTGGTCCAATAAGAATAAACATTTTTTGATGAAACTTGCAGAAGCCTTAATGCAACAACCCTGGACAAATGGGGTGTCAAAATGATGCCCAACTATGCTGATCCCTATCGCAAAAGGTACACTCATTATTATACTATTACGAGCAACGCGACAATTTAAATTTTATAACAATTTTATTAAATTTATTATTCACTTAAATTTAATTTACAAAAAAAATTATTTAAAATAATGAATTTAAAAAAAATTAATTAAATAATGATGAATCTTCATATTAATTTAATAAATTTTTCAGACCAATGACCATGGGCGAAATTGGATGTTTCCTCAGTCATTATGTCATTTGGAAAAAAGCTTTTGACAACAATTTCAACAGAATAATGGTTCTCGAAGATGATGTACGTTTCGAACCATTCTTCAGACAACGCATAGACCTTCTTCTCGGAGAAATCGATCGATTGCAGCTCCAGTGGGATCTCATGTAATTAAATTTCATTTTTCAATCTCCACGCTTCACCAAATTTTCTCATAATTATATTTCAAATAATGGAAACGATCAAATGCAATCAGAAATGCGAACACTCAATTTTCATGCCATTCGAATAAAAATAACGTGACGAAACATTCGAAAATTTCTCAAAATGGAAAAAAAATGACTTGAGGGTAATTTTGTGAAATATTTTGATTTGTGTCAATATTTCAGATACTTGGGAAGGAAAAGATTATGGAAGCAAGAAGAATTGCCAGTGGATGGCTCGCAGGTCTTGATACAAGCTGGTTACAGTTATTGGACAATCGGTTACATGTTGTCGCAGAGCGGAGTGAAAAAACTACTGGATGCGAAACCGCTCGACAACATGATCCCGGTCGATGAATATTTGCCGATTTTATTCGACCGCCATCCACAGTATGAATTTTCATTATTCGATATTTACGTCAATTTGGAAAAGCTGTCAATAAAATGAATAAAAATAATCCAAAAACTTAACAAATAAAATTAACGAAAATAATTATTTTTATTAACAATTTATTAATTTATTAAATTTTTATTTTATCAATGAAAATCGTTTTGTTCTTTCAAGGGATGCCTGGAAAGAATATTTCCCGCGAAGAAATCTCGTTGCCTTCTCGGTCGAGCCACTCGCCATTTACCCCACGCATTACACGGGCGAATCGGGCTACATTAGCGACACGGAAGACTCGAATATCGTTACGCTGAAAAACCACGTCGAAGCTCACCTCAAGACGGAATTGTAAAAACTCACAGCGCAATGAGCTGTCAAAAAACGCGGGAATCAAAAGAAATGATGGAAAAAACGAATTCACAACGTTTTGCCATAATAATGTATTTCGCCATGATCGGGAAATCCTTTCTCCGCAAATGCCAATTGCCAATTTCCTTTGTTTTACTTTTTTCTATTGTAATTATACGATTATTGTTTTTTTTTTTGAGATTTTTTATCTGACACGAAATCAAAATATCTGTAACCACAACAAGATTTTCTGCCATGAATAAGATTCGTTTAAATGTTGAGAAGCTTCACCAGAGTCGAAGCAATCGATAAAACTGAATTTTTCACAATTTTTCATTTTTTTTACGTGTGAATTTTAAAACGGAAATTAGATTCCTCGGTCTGCTGCCAGTGCGATCGAAAAATTTCAGTTTTTTATCGACACAAGATTTTTCTTATGAAGAAAAAAAAACACTGACGATGCGGTTTACGTGCAATCAAAATATCGTTTTGGTCTGACGTATCACTATCGCAAAACGACTTTATTTAGGATTGTTTTAAAATTTTGTATGAACGCTCCATAAATACTGAAATATCGATTTTTGTATGAGGGAAAAGGAAAAAAATCAAGTGCCATAAAAATATATATATCTATATTCTTATACGAAATGTTTAACGATGGAAATAAAAATTTTATGATTCTAAAGGAATTGTTGTTGTTTTTCCGATTATTCAACTGCGTGATTGATAATTTCAGGAGAAAAATGCAAGTCGCGAGCCGTTCTCTTCTGTACGCTATCAGAGACGAAGGTATCGCATATTTTTTTCTTCGAAATATTACAACGATGAAAAATCCACATTGATTGTAATTTTTTTTAAATTTTTCCACATAATCGTTTGAAATATTGCAATTCCAAGCGCCACTGTGATTTTCTCATGCAGCAAAGGCAGTGGTGCCAACACTGGCAAGGAGCAAGCGCTTACGGACTTTCACCCTAACCTAAAAATCGTAAAGGCAAAAAGAGGCAGGCAGGCGCTTTATCTTTCGGGTGTGGCGATCTCCGCGGGGAAAAGGGAATTCTGGAAAAGCGAGAATCGTGGTTGTGTCCGGCGTGAAGGAAATTACAAAAATTTCGTTTCACAACAAAACTTGGGGACAGAAAAATAATAAAAAGACGAGGAGAGTGAGTGAAAGATTTCGGCATGTCGGGTCAACTTCCTGCGTGTGTAATCGACGTGGGGACCGGGTAATTATCCTTAAAACTGCATCTCCCACAAAATGACTAACACACGACGACCCCCACTTTGACACTTGCCGATCCAACTAAAAATTACTCACAATAATACGAAAATTATCGTAAAAAAAAAAAAAAAAACAGGAAAATCTCGATTTCAATGTTGTTTCTCGTTGCGTATAGATACACAAAGCTGGGCTTTGCAGGAAACAGAGACCCTCAGCTTATTATACCGTCTGCCATAGCTTTGAAGGAAACTGCCAAAGTCGGTGACAATTCTGCCAGACGAGTCACCAAGGGCGTCGAAGATTTAGATTTTTACATCGGCAATGAAGCTTTCGAAGCTACAGGATATTCCGTCAAGGTTATTTTCCCCTTTTTCTTATTCGAGTTACAAATTTTTGAAAAACTTCAACAAACTCAAAATTTTTGCATTTTCACTCGCGTGGCTTATTGGATTTTTGACAGTACCCGGTACGGCATGGTTTGGTGGAAGACTGGGACCTCATGGAGCGCTTCCTGGGCCAATGCATATTCAAGTACCTCAGAGCCGAGCCTGAAGATCATCATTTCTTGCTGACCGAGCCGCCGCTCAATACCCCAGAAAATCGGGAATACATGGCCGAAATAATGTTCGAGTCGTTCAACGTTCCCGGCTTGTATATCGCCGTCCAAGCTGTTCTGGCCCTCGCCGCTTCCTGGACCGCAAAGTCCGTTGACGACAGAGTCCTCACGGGCATTGTCGTCGACAGCGGGGACGGAGTGACTCATGTTATTCCTGTGGTGAGCTTGGATTCTCGATTTTGTCTCAATCTGTGATTTTTCTCGAAATTATTTTTGTCTGACCACAAGAAAATGGTCAGGACACTCGCGCCCCTTGAAAAAACAATGAAAATCCGCATTTTCAACTTTATACACAACCCAAACACAATTTTTTGGTAGAATTTTATTTTTGTATAGAAATTACGTCCGTTACGTATTCGGAAGTGATATCGCGTGGAATGTGGATTTGTGGAACTTGATTTACAGGCAGAAGGATACGTGATAGGAAGCTGCATAAAGAACATCCCAATCGCTGGTCGAGACATAACGTATTTCATTCAGAGTTTGTTGCGAGAGCGAGAAATCGGTATCCCGCCGGAACAATCGCTCGAAACAGCAAAGGCAATAAAAGAAAAGTATTGTTACATTTGTCCGGACATTGCGAAGGAATTTGCCAAGTACGATAGCGATGCGAGCAGAATAAAGCAATACCTCGGAGTGAACAATATCACCCAGCAGAGTTTCAACGTCGACGTCGGTTACGAGCGTTTTCTGGGCCCAGAGATATTTTTCCATCCAGAAGTGCGTTATTTATGGCTGTCGCTTTGTTTTTAATCCCGAGGCCAGTATTTTGCAAGTTGAATTGCACGTTTATCCTTTCCAGTTCGCGAATCCAGATTTCACGACCCCGTTGGACCAGATCGTCGACGACGTTATTCAAAATTGTCCCATCGACGTGAGAAGACCTCTGTATAAAAATATCGTTCTTTCCGGCGGCTCAACAATGTTCAAAGACTTTGGCAGACGCTTGCAACGTGACGTGAAAAAAACAGTCGATGCGAGACTGAAAAACAGCGAAAAACTGAGCGGTGGACATATTACGGTAAAAAAAAAAAACGTTTTATCAAAAAATCAAATTGCGAAGTTTCTGCAGGAATATTTTCACGTATTTTCCAAAATGAATTTCTTGCAGCCAACCGCGATAGACGTTCGCGTCGTGTCTCACCACAAGCAACGCTGCGCGGTCTGGTACGGCGGAGCGTTATTAGCCAGTGATCCCGAGTTCTACGACGTGTGTCATACCAAGAAAGATTACCAGGAATACGGTCCGAGTATTTGTCGTTACAACCCAGTGTTTCGTAGTTTGGTATAAATTCGATATCATCCCAACACAAATCGCTCGCAATTAACCGAAAATTCCCCCAGAGAAGCGACAAAACAGAAAACAAACTCAATAGTTAACAATCACAATATTCCTTGCAACTTTGAGCCGAAAAGCATGCGCGGAATCATGAAATTTTAGTCTCTTTCCTCGGAGCTAATCGATTATTGAGCGATTGACAGAAAAATGAGTAAAGAAACAAAAAATATAATAAAAAATTCCGATCAACGGGAGATACTACGATGGACGAAATATTCCAAGCATTTTAGAATTACATTCGCCACTATTAATTCACTAGTATTTTAAAATTCTTGTTGAAACCTTGGCAATTACATCGAAGTGTATCCACACGCGTTATTCATCAACTCCGAAAAAAAGAAACAACTACAACTCTTTGTTTACGTCAAATTTTGTATAGAATTAAAAAATATTGTACATACAGATAATCATCCTCGATAAGTAAATTTTCCTTTTTTATTCCAAGAAGAAAAAAAAACTCGTTTTTATCTCAATGTTTTATTTCTTTTGTTATTATGCTTATGCTTCTATGTACATGCGAAAAATTGCTGATACTCCGACACAGTGTCGTTACAATAATCGTATCGCCACGTGTTTACTGCTGCGAATAGAAGTATAAAGAAAATATACTACAAGAAAAGAGGAAAGATATATTACACGGTTGGAATAACGACGGAAGCGAGCGTGGTTCCTTGCTATTTTCATCAAATCGATTCAATCAAATTAATTTCATTCGTTATCGAGCTGATTTTTCATCGTTCAATCAATTTCGTCGCCCGAAATGTCCTCTTCGCCCTCGCTGCAACAAAACAATCGTTTTCATTCTCCAAGATTTTGTAGTTTTTGACGATATTATTGGAAAGTTTTTTACTCACTAAACCTCGAAACCGTTGAGAGCTATGTTCGGAATATTTCCTTCAAGATCCGTGTACAGCGAGGACATGAAGAGGGAAAAAAGGTTCGAGTTTGCTTGCGCTGGCCTCTGGACCGTTCTTCTTTCCCTTTGATAAATGTCGACCGAATCTGCCGGCGGTAACGGATCGTAGGAAAATATTGGACCGGTGTCTCTGATCTGTGGACATGACGCGCTCGATTTCATTGGCTGATTATTTATCAAAAGTTTTTTATTGCGGTGCAAGTTTCGAGGGTTATTCTGGGTCTTTTAGACCCGGAGCAATATTTACGAGAATTTATAGCGAGCACGAGGGATCGAATGGCGGAAATTGAAACAATTGGATAATCTGCGCTATTGAAACGAATTTGCAGGGATCGTCGTAGCAGGATTGATGTTTACGCACCGCGTGGTGACTGACCGTCACTTCTTTAAAGTCCGACAGAATAATATGACGGAGAACGTTCCTGGGCGGTTGTCCTTGGTACCTTATGGCACGTTTGCTACGACAAAAGTTGACGTATTCGTCGCGAGCGTCAACGCGCCGGAGAACGTTGTGAGTCGCCGTTTCCAGGAACAATATCACTTCGGGCTCTTTCCACAAATGATAACTCCTCGCGACGTACAAATCTTGCAACTTTTCCAGACCCGGAGTCGTCGTCGCTTTCGCTTTACTGTTGAAGTAATCGTGACCCATTAGCTGGAAAAATTTCAACCAGTTAGTACGAATTTTCTTCGGAAATTCTCAAGCTCCTCCTTTCAAAATTTTGTATAAACGTTCTTGACGTCAAAACTTACAGTTTTTTCCTGTGAAGGAAAATTTTCTCACGTTTTGAATTTTAAATATTTAATTTCCAATTTTTCGGTTTTCCCATCTCAACGCGTGCAATTTAAAGTCACGTTTGGTTCAAAAGTTGCAAGAAAAGGAACAAAAGAAACGCGACTTCAATTTACACGCGTTGAGATGGGAAAAATTAAATATCTCAAATTCTAAACATCAGAAAAATTTTCTTCAGAGCAAAAAACTGTGAATTTTGATGCCAAGAACGTTTATACAAAAAAATAAAGTCGTTTTGTGATGGTAAAACGTTAAGCAACGGTTGAATTTGAATTTTTTTCTCGCTGACCTTCAAGTCCGTTGCGACGCCGCATTTGTCCAAGAGCGGTAACAATACTCCAGGAAACATGAAGAGAGCGTTCTGCAAAAGTTCGTCCGCAACTTGGTGATTGTTGCAATGAAAATGAGCCAATGCCAGACTGTAAGCGATGTTTGGTAACTGCGTCAGATTTCTCGAGTCTTCCCACAGCTCGCAAAAGTCTATGAACCATTCGTACTCGCGGGAACGCAGTGCATAGAAATCTATCGCCAACGCAATCGCCAGGGGATCGTTCTCGGGATCAAGCGTCATTAGGAATTTGCAAAACTCGAGACTCGTTCTGAAAAACAACGAACGACACGAAATGTTTAATTTTGTGAGGAAAAGTTTCATCAGATGGTGAGAAAGATTTCGTACCTGTAAAAAGCTCGACCACCAACAAACATCATGTGCTTGAATAGTGTGATGAAAAATGCTCGATTCGTTTGTTTTTTGTAGCTCAACCTGCATTTTCCACTCGCTATATTGAAAGAAGGATGCAGAGCGCATTCCATACAATAAACCGCTCGTTCTATGAGCTCGGCTGACATTTGCAAGTCCTCGTTCAGCTTGCAAAGTTCCGAAGTTTGTAGAAGAGTATCGACGTGATAAGTGTGGGCGTTCATAATATTCTGCAACCAAAATCGTCCATCAAAAGACTCAAACCCATTATTTCCACGATCCAAATTAATCTCGTTAATATTTTCCCCACAGACTTACAATGATGTTTTCAGGATTTTGACTGTCAACCGCCTCGAAGAATTTTTTCTGAATTTCTCTATAAGACGAACCGTGCACAAAAACGAAATAAGTCACACCGTTTTCAGCTTTTATGCTCGTGTCGATCGACATCGAGAGACCCGATTTTCCAATCGGTGACCAATTGTCCCGCGGCACCACGAGCCATGTTTTTTTCGTGTATCCCGTTCGACCCCGATTTCGTCTTTTACTGAACAAATAACAGAATAAATGAAAAAAACGATTATCAATAATCCACGTCATGCAAGCGACGAACGTTGTTCTGCCACATGAATTATTTCACGTGAATATTTTGGTTGCTAAATCTAGAGTCGTATTTCGACCTTAAACACCGTGACACGTAATTTTTATGCATCTAGAAAGATTAATTGATGCTGTTTGAGAAAATGAGACAAACCTTTGTTCTGCTTGGACGATTTTACTGCCGCATATCCTTTTCAATTCATTGTATGGATTTAATTGTTTGTGTTGTATTGCAAGAATCAATTCCTTGGATCTCTCTACAGGCTGAATGAGTTCATCCTTGCTGGAACTTGGCTGAGGCTCTCCCAATAATTTATTCACCTCTCTGACTGTTCTCTCAATTTCGTCAGCAGGTTCAACTTCCTCAGCTTCCTCCTTCGGATTATCAAGAAAACAAAGTCAATAAATGAAAAAATATTCAGCATAGGGACAAATTTGGAGGGTGCTTTGTGCTTCATCGAGCTCTCACCTTGACGACCTCATCGTTTTTTCCATTATCCGCCTTCTTCTTTTTTTTCTTTTTCTTCTTGCGCCTAGAATTTTGCGACTCAAGATCTTCGTCCGCCGCAGATTCTTGGTCTTTTTCTTCGCTCTCAGAGTTTTCGTTCAACTGAAATGAAAAGTTGCAAATTTGCATTATTTACTTGACCTCGAAACGCATGATTTTCAGGATCTTGACATGGAGTTTGGGTCAAAAAGTGACATTTTTCGAAAATAACGATTGAATCGCGTAATTTTATTTTTTTTTCATATATTTTTCGACACGTGTCTGTGGACTCGAGAATTTTTGAAACGAATTTTAACATGAAAACTACAAATTCTTATTTTATTATTGATTTAGTCGTTTTGGAGCGACGTAATATTTTCATGGCGAAAAATGCCTTGACGGTGGTTGCATTAAGAAATTTCGTAAAATAATAAAAATAATATTGTTACCAGATCAAAAACATTGAACAACTTTGATTCGGTGATCGGTGGTTCATCAACTTCGCCTGAATCTTCACGGTTCTCCTTCAGAATTCCATCAGTTCCATGAGCCTTTCTCAAATGACGTGTTGACATTTCGCAAAAGTGCGAGCTCTTTCGAAGGATTAATGGATCGAAACGCGGTTATGTAGTTTTTAACCAAGAACAAAAAAAATTCGATCGGATGACGAATTTTTTTTTTAATAATGATTCTTGTCAGCTGACGAACAGCTGTCAAAGTTTCGACAAACGTTTAAAGCGTTCGATACTTATAACTGCAATTACAATATGCCCACTCGGGCCACTCGTGCTCGGGCAATACACACGCAACGAATGAGAATGAAGATGTTCGACAATCTCGTCGACATAATTGCGGATTCAACTAAAGTTTACGTCATGTGTGTGTGCACGATGGGATGTGAGATGAGCTGAATGTTTCGTCAAAATCGATCATGGTTACGGCAGATGGCGTTACCAAAACTGCTCACACCAGCATCCAAGGCTCGCCGCTACGCGGCCAATACTTTCCAACTTCTTTCTCGTCAACGAATGTCTAGAAAATCGTGTAATTTCGTGGAAACCTTTTTTCTGGTGCTGGCGAGAGGTTGGAACTCACTGCTCATAGAGGGCCCACCCAACTTGATAAACGAAGAAGAAAAAAGTATTGAAAGCCAGTCCAGCTGGGTGCAAAAATTCTCCGAATTACTACGTTATGAAATTTTTATAAAATAATTGTTCTATTAGCACGTGGAGAAGTGGTATAAGAAAAAATCATGTCTCGGCACAGGGATGTTCGTTCTATGAAGTATTCAGACGGTGGGTCCATTGGTCAAAAATGTTTTTTTATTGTTTGTGTCATGCTCGACCTCGACCGTGCATTCGCAACGGAATTTCTACTAAAATTTGTCATTTCGTACAGAGTACGATGGCTATGACGACGTGTATGGGCATTCCGTCGACGACGATTACAACGTTTCACCAGAAGGTAATAAATATCTATCCATTACGAAAACTCGTTGAATCGATCGTCTCTTTGAATATTCTCTTGACAATTTACATGAAAAAAAATAATAAAATCCTCCGCTCCGTTTTTTAAAGTTTCAAAAAATCGAAAATAAACGCCACTTTTTTCTCTACTCCCTGGAATATCGAGTAAACAGCAAAAATTTCCATGCCAGAAAAAAGATCTTTACCGCTCGTTTGATTTTGTTGTCTAATCGCTATTTTGGCACTTTGTTACAACGAAGCTGAGGAATTTCTCTTCGACCGTAACAAGCAGCAGAACATCAGTTCGTTTTTCGTCGAGCCGGCAATAGCCAAGAGCGACGATGGCCTGGAAACAAACGAGCAAGCGATTGCTCAGAACAAAGCGGAAAGAGCGGCGTTGTCGGAAAAAGAAAATATCAAATTGAGAGTTTGCATCGAGACTGTGAGAAACGTCGTTGGGGAAACTGTGCCCGAGGACATCCTCACAGAAAAAATCATTTCACACAATTTCGACGCGGAAGCCGTATTGAACGCCATTTTGAATGAAACTCCTCCAAAGTGTTCCGTCGGTGCGTTCAAATTCTCACTTTTAACATCCACTAGAATATCAACTTCCTGGCTGATGACATTCTTTTATTTTGCTTCCAGAGACGACCCCAGCCAAAGAACGATTGGACACGCAGGCAGGTATATATTGTTCAAATCTCTATCTACACATAAAACTCTACTACAAACTTGTGTGTTGTATGCTTTTCACGTAAAAACCACGGAGTCAATTTTCATAACTCTTTCACGATTTTTCGGTAGCCCGAACGAAAAAATCTCATTTTTCGTCAATTTTTTCACTTTCAAAATTCACGAGCAACTAAAAAATGATAATAAATAAAAAATCGCTAATTACCAATCCAAAGTAATTCGAAAACGAAGATAATGAGCGCTAACTGCATTGACAGTTTGTAAAAAAAAAAAAAATTGTAGCGATTTTCGTAAAATCAATGTTTGAAGATTTGAAAAATATTTTTTTAACTTTTCATGTTCAGCTAGCTCTTTCCTTTAGAAGTCCGAAGCCCGCGTACTAGGAAAAAGAACATAAATGAATAAACGATTTTTTGAAAAAGTAGAAAAAGTAGAGAAAATGTTTAATTTCCGGATAATTAACTTGGGAAATGTAATTATTTGTTTTTCATGTGCTGTACCGGAATGTTACGATTTGGCCGGCTAAGGTAAGGTTTCTCAGAGAATACTCCACCTATTTCTAGCAGGCGAATATTCGTAACCCCTAAATTTGCATTCGGTGGAAAAAGAGAAGGTCAAGCAAACCCGAACCCTCGTCCCTCGTCGACGAATCCAAAGACTTACGGTTCCTTGACCGACTTGATGACGAATCACGCGAAAACAATGAGTTCGAAAAGTGAGGAGGGTAAAAAAGCAGCGTTTGGGACTTTGGCTGATTTGACGGCTCATCATTTGCAAAAATCGAATAGCGGGGACGTGAGGACAAGCTTGTTCGGCAAAGGATCGCCGTCGCCAAAAACTAATTTCGTTATTCCGAAGTTGTCGAGAGGTCGCGGAAACGAGGAAACTCCGGCTGTAGCGCCACCGACCTTTCGTCTTTTCGATCCTCCATCCCTCGAAACACCGCGGACAAGCGACGATGCACTGATGCCAAATAATGACAAAGAAAATTTGAGCTCGAAACTCGAAGAAATGAGTATCAACGGGAGCGTGACGACGAATAATTGGACGATCGATCTGACGACTGCTTTGCGATCCAGTCAATCAAAACCAGAAGAAAAATCAATAACGAGCGAAGAAAAAATGTCTGAAGATCGATCGGGAACCGAAATTTCATTTCTTTGCACATCGCCCATGAACGATCACGATGAATGGAAAATTCACGTCAACACGGAATACAGTGTTCCAAACGAAGGCTGTGAATTGAATTTGAGCTACTTGCGGAAAATAAAACTTGAATATTGCCACAAAATGGCCTCGTCCTTTGGCCAGATGCTTTGCAAACGTTGGAAATATCGCAAACCTTACGTCGTCAGAGAAAAATCAATAACCAACGAGAAAATCAAACGCTTCGACTTTTCCACTCCGTCCCCGGATTGTTTGATTCTCACGCATTTGCGAAGGCGATGATGAGTCCCGTTCGCGTGAGGATTACGTCACAAGTACAACGTCCCACACTTCGTGCTCATCCTCCACCGACTTTTGTCCCCAAAAATTATTTTAATTATTTATAAATTATTTACTCAATGTTACAATTCTCATTTTTTATTCATCGAATTATCCAACGTGTTTACGCACCATTTTTTTTTTTAACCAAATGACGTTTTGCTTACGTTTAGAAATATTGATTTTCTATCGCGATTAATTGTCCACGTCGAATGATTGAATATGTAAATATAGGTATTAAGCAGACTTTGAAAACTCCGAGTAAGTTGGCGCCTGCAGCGACGACGATAAAAGTCACGCCCGCAGCGACTCGTTCCGTCGTCAAAGGGTTCGAGGTGAAAAACAGCGAAAACTCGGATCTATTGAACACTCCGCGAGTCCAGAGTCCAGGATCGGACAGAGGTTCACCGGATCCGAGAAGGAAGGAAGAAGTTTTATCAAAAAAATGGCCAGCCTCAAAGTCCAATACGCCTCGCTGCCAATCGCCGATTTCCGGTCGAGCTACACCGGAAATCGAGGCCCGCAAGACTCTCGAAGACAAACGCGACGTCAACGCCATTTACAAGGACAAACGCGGCGACTCGAAGGAACAATTGCATCTCGTTGTCGTGGGTCACGTTGACGCTGGCAAAAGCACTTTACTGGGCAGACTACTTTGTGACCTTGGATACGTCCCCTCGAAGCTCATGCACAAGTATCAACGAGAGAGCAAAAAAATTGGCAAACAATCGTTCGCTTACGCTTGGGTGCTCGATGAAACTGGCGAGGAGAGGCAAGTTTTTCATTTTTTTTTCATTATCCATCGTGAAATTACGAAAAAGAAAAGATTTTCGTAAAATTGAAAAAACCAGAAAATTTAAATCGTTCCGAAAGCGAAACGTACGAAATTAAAGTTTCACGTATTATCGACGTTTGGAAAATTCGTCAAAATTAGTAACGAGAATTTTGATCAACTTTTCCTTCGAATTACGACGTTACAGAGAGCGAGGAATCACAATGGACGTTGGATACTCAAAATTCGAGACGGAAACGAAATCCGTGGCCCTGCTCGATGCACCAGGACATCGAGACTTTATACCGAACATGATCATGGGTGCGACTCAGGCGGACGTTGCACTTTTGGTCGTTGATGCAACGAGAGGAGAATTCGAGTCGGGTTTCGACAGCGGAGGGCAAACTCGAGAACACGCTTTGCTCCTTCGTTCTCTCGGTATGTTGGCTTTCGCGAAAATAGCGATTTTTCAAAACTTGCAAACTTCCGGTATTTTTTCATCCTTCCGACTTTCGAACGTTGCTTAGAATTTTCTTTATCGAGAAATAAAGGAAAAGATGGATCAGAGTCCACGGTTAATAATAATTCTTGCCCCGTGTGTGTTTTTTTCCCTCCAGGTGTTTCGCAGCTCGCCGTGGTCGTAAACAAACTAGACACGGTCGATTGGTCGAAGGAAAGATTCGACGAAATAGTTGAAAAGTTGAGTTCATTTTTGAAGCAAGCAGGTTTCAAAGAAACGGTGAATTTTGTACCTTGTAGCGGATTGTCCGGAGAAAATCTCATCGCGAAACCAACAGCCGAGCGTTTGGCCAGTTGGTAAGATTAGAATCTCAATTTTTCAATTTTTCCAACAAATCGAACCAGACAACCATGAACGTTTTAACATTTCTATCCGGTTTCAGGTACAACGGACCAACGTTACTCAAGGTCATTGACAATTTCAAATCTCCCGAACGCCCCATTAATAAACCTTTTCGGTTTTCGGTCAACGACATATTCAAAGGCACAGGCTCAGGTTTCTGTGTCTCCGGTCACATCGAAACAGGAATGGTCGCTGTTGGAGATAAAATTTTGTTGTTGCCGCCGAACCAGACTGCCGTTGTTAAAGGTTCGTATCCATAAAACAAACTTTCAAATATCCAACAACTTTGAAACGACTTTATTTAGGGTTCTTTCAAAATTTTGTATAAACGCTCTTGGCACCAAAACTAACAGTTTTCTTCTATAAAGAAAATTTTCCTGACGTTTACAATTCCAGATATTCAATTTCCAATTTTTTATTTTTCGCATCTAAACGCAAAAGTCACGTTTTTCGTTAAAAAAAGTTTGGTTTCGTTAAGGTTTGGTGAAAATAAAAAATTGGAAATTAAATATCTCAAATTCTAAACGTCAGAAAATTTTTCTTCAGAAGAAAACTCTTCGTTTTGGTGCCAAGATCGTTTATACAAAATTTCGAGAGAACCCTAAGTCGTTTTGTGACAGTAATACGTTGATCGGCGCAATCTGCAAGAAAATTCAATAATTCAATGGAAATTCAGCGAAATCGAGAAATGCGACAGTCGTTTTTTTTTTTTTACGCAGAACCGAATATTTTGTAGTCACGTTGAAAATTCGCCTCAAACTTATTTTTTTTTCTTCCTAAAAATGCAATTTTGAGTTTTTGTTTTTGTTGAACTCGAGCAGGAATTTTGTCGGACGAGACATCAACGAGTAGCGGATTTGCAGGGGATCACGTGTCTCTGACGATCGCTGGAATAGAGCAACAGAATGTGGCGGTGGGCGACGTGATTTGCAGCATTTCGTATCCGGTGCCAGTGACGACGTGTTTCCAAGCGCACGTTGTTATATTCTCGGCGACGGTGCCGGTGATAAAAGGATTGCCGGTCGTGTTGCATCAGCAATCGTTGGTCGAACCGGCGACGATCACTAAATTGATCGCCCAACTACACAAAAGCAGTGGCGAGGTTATTAAAAAGAAACCGCGCTGTTTACCCAAAAATTGCAGCGCCATCATCGAGGTGCAAACCCAAAGGCCTGTCCCCATGGAATTGTACAGAGACATTGAGCAATTGGGCAGAGTCATGTTGCGCGTTTCCGGTGTCACTGTCGCTGCTGGCCTCGTCACCAAAATCAATTAGGCCCATCAAGCCTTTCATTTATATTTAAGTTTATATGTCGCGTCGTATTTACTAATAAATTTTCAAAAGCAGCAAATTTTAGTAACAACATGATTTACCATTTTTCCCTTTCAATTCATAAATTTTTATTTCCAATTCTTTTGAAAATATTCCAGACGAAAATGATTAATAATTCGAAGGTTTTGGAATTATTTTTCAAGTTATTTTTCCTTTGCTTGAAAATCAGGGAATTACTTATTCAAAGAGCGTCATATTTTTTTTATTTCATTGAAAGACAAACGCCATTCTGGTCTCTGGTTTGAAATAATGGAAAATGCTTTTTTTTTGTGTGGCTCGTGGCCGTTTATCTGCGAGCACAACTGCTGCAGCCTCCAGGTACAGAGACAGAAGGCCCCAGATTCAATCCACCCATTCGACGTGTCGGTGGACGAGGTGCTCTGGGAACAGAAAGAAACATGTAAAATAAGCGTGCAAAGGGATTATCTCGTTCCTTAGCAAGTTGAATAACGAAATTCTGGAAAATAGTCAACACGCGATGAACTAGTGGCACTGAATTATCGTTTCATTCATTTTTGCTCCTACCCTGAGCCTGGTCTGTAGTCTCTGGTATATCTGTCTCCATACTTGTTGGTTTTAGGCCGAATCAGAGTATTGAAGCTGCAAAATTGTAGAAATTATGCACAAGGCTCAAAACTACTGATGGAAACTTAGAATTTATGACAACGGTGAAAAAAAAACTCACAATGCTCCAATTCCATGGAAAAATCCAAAAAAGAATCCAAACAACGAGCCCAGACTCCAGGCTGATCTTTCAACGAGACTTCCATCTGTGGATACAACCATTTTTTTTAATTCATCACAAACAGGAACACGAGTATGTGTCCCTCTGGAGTAAAATTTTTCTGAAGTTTAGAATTTGAGATATTTAATTTACAATTTTCTATTTTTCCCACCTAAACGCATGTAAATTGAATTCACGTTTCGTTGAAAACGTTGCAAGGAAAAACCCAAAAGAATCGCGACTTCTACTCGTGTTTAGATGGGAAACATAAAAAATTGGAAATTAAATATCACGAATTCTAAACGTCAGAAAATTTTTCCTCATAGAAGAAAACTGTTAGTTTTGGGGACAAGAAAGTTTATGCAAAATTTTGAAAGAAACCCTAAACAAAGTATTTTCTCGATAGTGTGTTATTACGATAATTTAAAAATAAACAGAATGAGTCACGCAATATGGAGATTGTATTTACGACACTATCTACGGCCTAAATATCGACACTGTATTTCCTTTTATAGATACAAGTCATGATAAAAGTAACGACACTAAACGATAATGCGACTCGTAAACAATATTATAGGAACAAAAAGCATATATGCGTCGAAAGAATTTCGTACTATATTCCTAGGATTCCTAGACGATGAAAATAATCGCGAAATGTGTAGAGAAATCCTGTTCAACGAGCGAAATAGTAAAATGATAAACAGCAGAATTTCTATTGCTCACCTCCTGATACGTAAGTCATTGTGCTTCGTTGAAGATCGATCAGATGTATTGTTTAATAACACAATTGGAATATGTACGAGTACAATTGACAGATAAGCGCGATAACAGGGACACGCAAGTTCATTGAGTATATATGTTGATTTTTTCGTACTGGAGAAAAATGACAGCTGCATTCTGTGGAGTAAATCGTAATTTGGTTGAGTAAATATACGGGTGATGGCGCTGCAGGCTTATTCCGAATGCCATCTGTTGGCTAAATTCTGAGATCGCGTTTCTATGAGCTTTACCCTTTCCGTCTCTCTCGCACTAGCCGACAACGCAGGGGTCTTTCCTTCTCGAAACCTACCGAGCTATTGCGAACGCACCGTTATTCGGGAATCAACTTTTCAAAGGCTGTTTGCCATTCTTGATTGTTTTTTTTTTCATGACTGTCGCCACCGTCCGTGTTTGACTTCTTTTACCGTGTTCACCGAAACAAGCGCAAACATGGCCGAGGTATGCTCGATAAAAATGAAAATAAAATCCGCCGAAATCTTTCGAATCCGATCTGCAGGGATGCTTTCGCGTCTCAATCAACTCTTGAGTTATATTTTTCTACACGAAAATCTTATTATTTCTTCTCCGCGACGCCTTTTTTTGCTACTGCAATTTTTTCCATTCGAACCTACAAATTTTTTGACAGAATTGTTTTTGTTTCATCTGTGGAATTTTTTACAGGTTGACGAAACTCTCAAGAAGAAGAGGACCTTCAGGAAGTTCACCTTCCGCGGTGTCGACTTGGACCAACTCTTGGACATGTCCCAGTAAGTTTGAAATTTTCATTTACGTCAAACTAACCTCCAATTTTTCGCATCGGAGCGCCGCAAAAAATGTTTCGTGATTCTCAAATAATCGCCGATTGAATTTATTTCCGCTGGAAAGCAAAATCCTGGTGTTTGATACCGTATTCCAAATTTTGAGTCTTTGCGATCTTTCGGAAATTTTCTAATAAACCTGATAAACAGTTGGAAACAGTGTCTGTTCGATTATCGCTCATACCGTCCAAACGGTTGGAGATAGAGCAAAAGTGCTCAGGACCAATTTTGTAGAATATAGAATTTCCTACAAATAAAGTCCTTACAGTTTTTTTCCACCTCTTCTAGTTCAGCCATGAACAGAGATTGAAAATGTTGGTTGAAAAAGTTTAGGCCGTGCAGGATCTCCGTAATGATTCCTCTCTCACAACCACACTACTGCAGATAGAGAAAAGTTACCGGGAACTTTTTTGTAGGAAATTTCATGCTCTACAAATTTGGTCCTATAAACTTTTGCCCTATCTCCCACCGTTTTGCAATTATCAATGAACATTTTCCCCAACTTTATAAAATAAAAAGTTTGAACTTTTTTTAATGTTGTTTGGATTTGATTACAGTGAACAACTCATGGAACTGATGCACGCCCGCGCGCGCAGGCGTTTCTCTCATGGGCTCAAGCGCAAGCCAATGGCTCTTGTAAAGAAATTGCGCAAAGCCAAAAAGGAAGCGCCACCAAATGAGAAGCCAGAGATTGTAAAAACTCATCTTCGCAACATGATCATCGTTCCGGAAATGGTTGGCTCAATCGTCGGCGTTTACAACGGCAAGACTTTCAATCAAGTGGAAATCAAACCCGAAATGATCGGCCATTACCTCGGCGAATTTTCCGTCACCTACAAACCCGTAAAACACGGTAGGCCAGGTATCGGTGCCACTCACTCTTCGCGTTTTATTCCTCTCAAGTAAATTGTATATCTCGCCGAATAAAATGGTTTAAAAAAACACAAAAAACCTTCTCGTTTTTTACTCGCCAACTCTCTTTGCCCTGTGCCCTTTATTTTCCTTATTTCTTCAAATATATTTCACGGTTTGTCGAAAAATTGCGAACAATTAACAAAAATTTTGAATTTTTAGTTTGGCCATGAAATTGCCAAGTATCGTCAATATCATAGTTTTCCTACCAACACCTCAAATATGGAGAAATCATGAATTTTCCACGGAATCCAAGTTTTCCCAGTTGGAATGCATCAAATCATTTTTTGCTGACACTAAAATCGTCTCTGGGTCCCTCAGACCCAGGAGCGTACTCAAAAAATCAAAGGAAACGTTCCATAACCGAAATCCAAAAAAGAAATACCAATTTCCGTCAAATTAAATTTCAGGGAAAGGAAAACGAAGAGCGGGATTCGAAAAAACTCGAAAACGCTACGACTCAATTTCGAATTTTCATACATTATTTATTAAAAGATTGCATTACGTCTATACCGATGAATTTTGAGGGTTGCGTTTATTTTCAAGTCGTTTTGCAAAATTAATCCATTTCAATCTGAAAATTACATTATAGTAATAATGTACAATGAGAACACGTATCAACTATGGATTTTTCACGTTCATTATTATTTACTATTATTAATATTATCATTATTATTATTATTGTTATTATTATAATGATGTATTTAGATTTATCCTCGATGTGATTGCGTCTACAAGATGAACGGTAATAATTTAGCGAAATTATTACAATTCCAACTGATTTTGATAAGATTTTCTTCCAACCAGCAGGCTATCAAATATTCAGAGCAATAAAAATAATTTTCCACTTTCAATTTTGCTTGTTGCGTTTGTCACAAAACAACGCCGCCACTTTCGCGCATTAAATTTATATTTTTTTCCAGGAAAAACAAACAGTGACAATAATTTGTTAATTTTCAGAAAGAAGATTACGAAATTATGCATGGCTGACAGGATCGTATTCTCCATATTAAAGTTTCTATTGCTCGCATCGATTATTCGAATAATGCACAAATTATCTTAACGCTATAAATCGAAGCTCTTAAAAACGAGTTTTACAGAAATTCTTTACGATCGTTTGCATCCATTCGAGTTTCTGTACTTCCCATAAGACCGAGCCATCTCACACATGCACATCGTGACTCTCGATCAACGAAATATTGAAAAATTGAAGAAAAAAAATAAAAAACAAAATTCGTCGATAATTTTTTTCTTCAATTTGTCTCTTCGACTCTGCGACACAGCAAGGAAAATTTGCTCATGAAAGTATGTGCAAAATGCACATGCCTTCCCATCAATATTGAAAACGAACGAACGTTTGAAAAATGGTTGAATTTTTCCAGATTTTCAGCACTATTTCGACCTTTCCAATGCAAAGTAGTTTTCCGTTGCAAAACCTGCGATTCATTCTTAAGATATAAAAAAAAAAAA
>JBAJMU010000010.1:9624717-9643786 GCA_037952995.1 Hyposoter didymator
CCCTCCCCCGTTTCCTGCAACTTCGGAAGTGCCTCTATTTCCTTTTCTTCCTTTTCCCTCTCGGAACATGTATTTATTTTACATGTATGTACACAAAAGAGTACTTTCCAGAGTGTCTTACAACACCTTAGACCAAATAAACGAACCTCATTTTTTTTTCATTCGCAATAATCAATCCGACTTGTCGAATAATTCTTGTTTTATTTCCCGATGGATTCCCGTGCTCGGTTCGTCCTGACAGCGAGCATCGATCTCGTCATCGATTTTTTCCTCCTTCGCATTCACCTCCGTACTCAGAGTTTGGAAATTTGTCCCCGATGAATTTTGATCCAACGAGTTGTTCTCCGGCTCTCCTTTCACCTCCGTCTTCACATCCAGCAGACGCTTTTTTGTCGCTTTTGTTGCATCCTTGCCATACGGTATCGGATCCCTTTCGTACATAAATGTCTTTCGTTTTCGCTTCGTTGGCTTACACACTTTTTTGTAAAGCAGCTTCATCTCCTTTACCCAACTTGTTGGTATTGTCCAGTCCATCTCGCACGATGTCATGTCCGCGTTACGCGTCGGATCCTCGTCGCTCTTGTAATCCGGTATCACGATCCCTAAATTTTTCATCACGCTCATCATCACGTCGTCCACGTTCCCGTTTATTACCAAATCCGCTTTTTTATCCTGTTGACATAGCGAACGGCCAATTTATCATCCTACTCGAGATTTTGCACTTTGCGAGATTGCATTTTTCTTTTTTAGCTACAAATTACGAAAACTATCGGAATGAAGAATTTTTCATGCAATTTGCAGCACGATTTATCGATTTTTTTCGTTGATAAGAATTTGCGTCTCCTTACGGCAAATTTATCAGCCCACTCGAGATTTTAACTTTTTGGAGACGACTTTGGACGTTGGCGGAGATTCAAACAGTTTTAATATTTCTTGCAAAGTGTTTGCATTTTTCTTTTTTCGCTATGAATTACGAAAACGATGGGGATTCAAAATTTTCTATGCAGCGTGCAGGACAATTTATCAATTTCGTTGGTTGATAAGAATTTGGATCTCCTTACGTGTTTCGTTGCTTGCAGATTACAAATGACGAGACGTCCACCATATTTTTTAGTGTAGAGTGGCAAATTACCACTGGGGATAATTTGGAGAGTCGTGCCCAAGCATATGCTCAAATCGGCGACACTGAAATAATTATTCAGCCATTTATGAAAATGAAATTTTCAGTCGTAGCTGAAAAGAAAGAGAAACTTACCTGGAGTGAAGATCGGACAGAGCGAGATCGTTGTCGGGTAAATTGTGTTCCCAGTCGAGGATCGTGTCGTGCATTCTTCCGCGACAAGGGCGCCCGCCAATTTGTTCTGACCTGCAGACGGTCTCGAGACACTTTTTTCCCACACTCGTGGTTGCGAAATTTCGAATAAATTGCCTGAAAAGTCGCATCGTTTCGCAGTGAGCAAAATTATTCGAATAAAAATGAAACCGCAATAACGATCAATCGCGACTCACCTGCCGCATTTGTCGCATTGTTCGACAAACATATTCCCATGCAATTCCGCAAGATTTCTCCTGGAAACTCCCGACCTCAAATGCAGCCCGTCGATATTTTGGCTTATGACGAATTTGATTTTGTCTGGAAAAACGAAACCCATCGAGGTTACATATCAATATCAACGCCCCGGACTCAACATGTGCTTTTACACGCTGACCGCTTCTTGGCACCGAAACTACCAGTTTTCTCCTTTGAATAAAAATTTTCTGACGTTGAGAATTTGCGATATTGAATTCCCGATTTTTTATTTTTCCCACTAAACGCATGTAAATTGAAGTCACGCTTCGTTAATAACGTTGCAAGAAAAAAACGAAAGATACGGGACTTCAATTTACACGCGTTTTCATGGAAAAAAATTGGAAATTAAATATCTCGAATTCTAGGCGTCAGAAAATATTTCGTCTCATAGAAAAGTTGTTCGTTTCAATGTCGAGAACATTGACACAAAATTTCCACAAAATCCACAAATTTGCACAAAGATTGTGAAATTAATTTCCTACTATTTCGAGGTGGCGCCTTGATTCGACAAATCCACCGAATTTTCATATGAATTTCCGACTTACGACTATCGATGAGCTTTTTTATGGCCATGTGCGTTTTCGTTGGAATCGCTTCGTCAAAGGAAGTGCTCATGTCCGGCTTCAAGCCCTTTTGCTCCAAGGTCCAGACTCCGTTAAGGCCACTGCGTCAAAAACGGGCCAAAAAAATGTTACAAACGATCGAGTTTTTTATTGTTGTTTTTTTCAAGAAATTCCAAATACTCACCGGAAATCTGGAATTCCAGCAGCGGTGCTTATGCCAGCTCCGGTGTGAAGCACGACGTGCCTTGCCGATTCGATCCATTCTGCGAGGAGGCCGCACTTTAGTCTCAATGTTTCCACCGAATCATATTTCTGGAATGAATTAGAAAATTCGACATTGACGGACGAGCCGAGAAGCAGGAACAGGCTACGCCATTTTTTTCACGTTCTTACGGGCCAAATTTTGCAGGATTGATAAGCAAAAACTACTCGGCGACACGATTCCTTGTGAAAATGTGAAAAAACATATTTTAGAACGACAATTTGGACTGTTGATGAAATTTGACAAGTTTCGATTAATTTGGCAGCGATTTTCGTGAGAATTGTCAGAAACTTGGGACTGCTCGTACGAAGAAAGGAAATACCGAATATTTGAGAATTTCGCTCTGAAAAAATGTGAAAATTGTGAAAAAACGATTTGAAGTTAAAAAATTGGCATGTTTTTAAGGAGGGGGGATGGGGGAGCTTTCGTAATAGGCGCGCGGAAAAATGTTTCGAAAGAATAAAAACAAATGTTGGTAAGTAAATATGAAGGAGCGAGAAAGAAAAGTGAGGGAAGAAAAGGAGAAAAAAATGAAATATGTATATGTTGTATATGTACCTCTTCCGATCCGCAAACTCCTTTGTTTTCGTAGGGCGATAACCCGTCGGCGTAACTGCATGACATATCGCGCGGTGTAGCGTAGATCAAAACACGAAAAACGTAAGGATGCACAATGCGTCAGGAAATGGGGAGGATCGAAAAGAAAAAAATGAAAAAGAAAGAAAAAGAAAGAAAAGTTGATGGACAGGTGGTAAAGTTTACGAAGAGAATCCGCAAATTCGATTTGCTATTTATTTCCAAGATCAAAAGATCGATCCTCGTTGTGCGTGTTTTTTCGCCGTTTTTTTTTCCCCCTTTTTTTTGCTTTGTTTTTACTTTTTTCACTATCACTTTCGATGCCACCTTTGAAAATTATTGACGTAAACAAATTCGTGTTCAAAAGAATAACAATGACCGCGTGCCGGGGATAGCTGTGTTTACGCGGTACAGATGACGCTCAACGATAGGAAACTTCGTAATGAACTAGAGGCGCATTTTATATATTTTGGATATACGAGTCTGTCATCTACAGTATTTGAGGAACTAAAGATGCATAATAAAACTGTTTTACCTCGGGCGATTCCGCATGAAGCGTCGCGTTCATTGGGATCTGTTTCCATCGAAATTCCGTGAAAATCGATGACGCGATTGGTTAATTAGTTGGTGAAAAATCCGCAAGAGTTGAACCGCGAGCTGTGATTCGCTGCGAGGATCTTGCTCCGAGCCAATTCAGATGCCAGCGAATTCCCGAGAAATCGCAGCTCGACGAAAGATCGCGTTTTCATTGGTCCACCGAGCCAGACGCTCGATTCTCGAGATCTCGGCGTCAACTTCAAATCTTCGTCATTACGATACGAGCAAAAATGCAATTTACTTTTTCCCGCTTTCAAAAATTCTTTAACGAATAACTATTGCGTCGAAGGAAAAATTCCGAAAAGAATTGATTGTCGCAACTTTGGAAATTCTCGTTCCCCAATGGCTTTTCGTTTTTTTTCTTCATATTTGCCACAAACATCATCGAAATGACGAGTAATTTTGTATTTTAATCGAATCGTTGGAAACCAAAGTTTAAATAAAAATATTTGGTTGGAGGCTCGTGCGAAAAAATGAAAATTATTCGAAAAATTAAACGGACTCTCGTTTAATATGATAATTTTAATCCTTCAATTAAATCAGGTCCCGTCACCCTCTAAATATCAATCAGACAGCGTAAAATTTCCTATAAATAAATTAGATACACTTTAGACATAAAAAAAAGTGTGTGACGCTGATTCGAATGAGAATCTACAAATCAATAATCACAAGTACAACTGCCTGCATGTGAAAAAGAAAATAAAATAAAAGAAACGATGATTCTTTCGTGCGAAATGATGAAAAATACAAATTTCATATAATTACAAGGATTTAAAATTTATTATATCGACAATGTGAAATACCACTGCGACGGACAGTGAACCCTGTAATTACACGTGAAGTACTTTTAGTTAGTGCCAAAAATCGTTTTGGCATCTCATGTCCGATGACCATAATTCGCGATTTTATTTTGTCGTATAAATAAAAATTTGATAAACTAAAGAAAAGTGATGATCGATAAATCCGTCAAAGAATTAAACAAGTTCAGCTGATTAATCAATGGAATTTCATTTCGTTTATTCTTTCAAAGAATTTCCGGTATTGCAAAAATTGAATTATTGGCTCGAGAGTGAAAGAAAACGTTTTTGTGGCCCAAGGAAAATTATAATTGCAGAATTTTCATGATCCTTCGACACCAACTTTCGGAGTGAAAAAGAACATTGTCGTTGGACAAGTTTTGCACGTATTCGAATGACATTTGTATATATATATACGTAGTATACGAATAAGAGATATGAGTTTAGATTACAGTCTACATGTTTTTTTTTGCTTTTTAGTGTGTAAGTGCATTATATTAGAGTATTGGTTGATTTTTTTTTTGCTTTTTTTGTATCTGTTTCGTTTATTTCTTCCGTTCTCGAGGTTTCGTCTGTTTCTCGTTTTCCTATCGAATTTTCGTCCCGCGTACACACAAGTTGTATTATACAAATGGATCAACGTGTTGCCAAGACGAGTCTAGTTTTTCGGTTGGTTTTTCGTTTGTTTGTTAATATTCCAGGCGAGAACTCGCCGAACTGGCATTCCTCACGTGGTCTTGAATGCACAGCTCCAAATCTTTCTCATCCAGCTCACTTTCGTTGTCTATACTGATGCTTCTCACTGCTTGACTATGTCCACCCGAACCTCTGCTCTTTCTGCTCTCCAGTCTCATGACCTGCGAAATCATTCACACGTTATTTTCCCTCCCGAGATTTTTCCTCGACGTTTGAAACAACATTTTCATGATTTTTGGTCTCTTTTCATTCGCTGGGAAGGGAATCTACTGAAAAACAATTTGGCTCGCTCGAACATCGGCTGGAGGCACCAAATTTATCTTTTTTAGTTTCTTTACGAAAATGTGGGCCAAAGAAATTGTTCTCGGGCGACTAAACAAATTTCCATTGATAATTCGTCGTTAATTCATGCTCCTGGCAAATTGCATGCAGTTGCGCACACGTAATTCATGCACAATGAAAAAAACAGAAATTTACGAAAACCGTCGAAGTCATTCCACTATCTAAATTGTCAAAAATGGTGGGAGAAAGAAATTTCAAGTTACGACTGTCCTAATAATTGGAAAAAAAATGTCTTAGAACACAAATGTGTAAATAATTGTTGAGGCAGCGACTCGTCGACGAAAAAATGATTTTTAATTTTGTAATTCGATAAAACTGTTGTATGCATTAGTCTGTGTGCTTTGACTCGTCGAAAAGGAAAGAAATTCGAGCAAGGAATAACGTAAAGCCAGACAATCGAAACTTGCCCCGAGCTTTGGTTTTTTTTTTATTCACTTACTCGAGCCAACGCCAAGGCTCTGTCTCCGGACTGGTGATCGGTGTAGGAAACTATAAAATCACATATATTTCTTATTTCTCAACGCTTAAGAAATCGTGAGGAAAAATTTGGGTCGACAATATTTTTCTTGCTCGTATTTTCGTGTGTAATTGAAAAATCGATTAGTAATTGCATAGAAGATGTGAAAGCGTTATTGCAAAAGTTGCGAATAGATCACGAGCATCGTGATTTTGTTGGTGGCAAGTTTTTCGATTCAGCGTTTATTTTGTTTTTGTTAATTCGAAGTAATTTTTGTTAAATTTGCTTACCTCGGCTTTTAATTCTGCAACTTTGTCCTGGAGCTCACGGACTCGTTCGCTGTCGTCCAAGTTGCTTCTCAATTCACCCTCAGCGTGCATTTCTTCGTTCTAGTTGAAAAATTTGGATAAAAGGTGAAAATTGGTAAATGTGAAAAAATAAAATGGGAGAAAATTTATAAAAACGTGATTAACCTTGAGCTCAAGAAGAGATATTTTCTGAGTCAATTCGGCGACTTGTTGAGCATGCTCAGCGTCCCTTATTCTCGCCATCATCATTTCGTCCTTCATTTTCGACTCTAGATCAGAATATTTGTGTTGTTGTTCGCGAAGTTTGCTCGCCATTTCTTTTTCGCGACAAGTTGCCAGTTCGAGTTGTTCCCTCAGAGCTTTTTCACCCTCGTCCTGTCTTCGCAATTGATTCGTCGTGACTTGCACCTGAGTCTCGAGCTCCATAACTTTGAGCCTGAGTTCTTTGACCTCGCTCTGAGCTACCATTTCCCGCATTCTCGTCGACATCAAATCTTCCTCGAGTTTCTGATTCTCGTGGCCCCGATTCTCCCAGAAAAGCAACTTTTTCGGCGTCGAATCAGCCGCCTGGGCCGGTTGGTTCGAACGATGTTCTTGCAAGTGACGCTGCCACGCTGTACTCAGTTCCGTAACTCGTTGTCGCAAATCCTGAAATTTTCAAATTATCGAGGCTTGTGATTTATGGAAAAAATACACATTGAGTTCTGTAAACCTGGGTCAGTCGTGTCCCAGTAAATACGACAAATCGCTCCATTTTTTAATCAAAAATGGGCGAAAAAATTGATTTTTCTACAAATTTATAATTGAAATTCCAAGTTGAAGATTTTGAAGCATTTTTCCTGCATTTTTCCAGAATTTTTGGAATGTAACGAAACGTTTACCGACGAAAGTTGCGGAAAGGTCGTGTCCCAGCAAATACAACAGAACGGTTAATTTTTTGATCAAAAATGGATGAAAAAATTGATTTTTCTACAAATTTATAATTAAAATTCCAAGTTGAAGATTTTGAAGCATTTTTCCTGCATTTTTTCCAACTTTTTGGAATGTAACGAAAAGTTTACAGACGAAAGATGGGGAAAGGTCGTGTCCCAGCAAATACGACAGATCGGTCAATTTTTGGATCAAAAATGGGCGAAAAAATTGATTTTTCCACAAATTTATAATTAAAATTCCAAGTTGAAGATTTTGAAGCATTTTTCCTGCATTTTTGGAATGTGACGAAAGGTTTACAGACGAAAGGTGCAGAAAAAACGTTCCAAGACAAATTATTTATATAAACTGGATCAATTTCTCGTTTTACCTTCAAAGACAAGTTGGCTTCGGCTTCTCGTAATTTAACAGCGATTAATTCTTCTTGCAAATGAGCGACCGAATTGTCGGGTTTGTATTCCCTGAGGGTTTTCTTGTCCTGCTCGAGTTCCTGGATTCTGGCTCTCAAATCCCTGGTGATTGCGTCGTTTTCAGCCTCGTGCAATCGTACACGAACCAATTCTTCCTGCAGGCATTGAATCATATCTTCTTTCTGGGTGAGAGCTTCTTGCTTGAGTGAAATTTCGTCGATCGAGGATTGTTTCGATGATAAATTTTCCTCCAATAAAATAGAGAGTGATCTCAGATCTTCGTGGGCTTGTTCCAACTGATGACTCGTTTCGAGATGCGTGTGACGCAACGCGGTCAATTCGCGCTGAACAACGAACGCCGTTTCCTCTTCTTCCGCTCGAGAAACTTGTCCTCTGACTAATCTGTCCGCCAATTCGGCCGATTCCGCTTCCAACAATTCCGTTCGTTGTCTCAGCAGACGATTCTCCGCTCGCAATCGACGCAGTTCCACCATTTCCTCCTGCTCCTTCATCTTCAGAACCGTATAATCTTTCTCCAACTTTTTCATACGCTTCGGATTTATTTTCATACCATACGCGAGATTCATTAAACGCTCCGGATCCGCCTCCGCTCTGCCGGGCAGATCTTTTTGGAAGAACTGAGAAATCCCAAAAACATTAATAAACACTAAATTCAGGTCGACGTATCGCTCGATCTATTGTTCGTGTGCGTACCTTGAGCATTCCCTCCATGTCCAGACTGAGCAAGTCCTCCTTGCCCAGCTCCAGCATCGCGAGAGCGACCTTGAAAATAATTTCCATTCCCTCGGACAAAAAAACGTCGAATATTCGACAAGCGGTTGGAAGACTCAGGGCCGTAGTGAAAAGAGTTAAAAACCAGGAGGAAGCGTACATCGACGTGTGGAAACTCTGAGCGTTGAAATGTCCGTGCAGCTCGTTATGAGTGTCCGCCACTAAATGCTCGAGCTGGTACATACAAACTCCAAGTTCAGCCATGCTCGGCTTGAACATGTCGCGGAGACGATAATCCTGCATCAGAGCTACCAAAACTGCGAATGCTTCCTCCTCCGGCATTTGCTGCAATTTTCATTCATCCCGCATTCATATTTTTCCGGCTTTTTCGCGACTCGTCGATCAATTTCATTCAATTACCTGCATAAGTAACAATCCAACGATAAAACCAGATCCTTGACAGTAACCGACTTCCCGATCGTAAAGACTGTAAGCCTTCATAACATTGAACAAGCTCTCCTGACCCAGTCCATCTTTCTCTTTGAAAAAATCATGCTCCGGATAAGTTCGAGCGATATCGCGTCTGATGATTCTTTCGCAAGCCGAAGTCGCTTTTATATACTCGGCAAACTGTTTCTTCACCGGCGACTGATGCGCTCCGCACAAAAGCTGCCATACTATGCCCCTGCAAATTGAATATTACGGAAATATTGTAAATATTCACGAATCTGAAGTTTGCAACGTTGATATTCAACGAAAAATATTTTATCTATTAATTATTTATTGAATTTGGAAATTTGTGACAATTTTTCGTGTCGTTTGAGTTTTTTGGTGGCGAGGGAGGATCGTTTTGTTGTCAAACTGAATATTGAATAATAATTACGAGTTCTGCTCAAGAAAAAACGAAATTTCGTTGCATTCCAACGATGCAAACTTCAGCATCATAAGTATTCACTTATCCATTCACAATTCGCCATATCCATTCGCATAAAACATGGAATATTGGAAAAATAATCGAAAACATTTCAAAAAGGCCGAAAAGCAACGTTGATATTCAACGAAAAATATTTTATCTACTTATTATTTATTGAATTTGGAAATTTGTGACAATTTTTCGTGTCGATTGAGTTTTTTGGTGGCGAGGGAGGTCGTTTTGTTGTCAAACTGAATACTGAATAATAATTACGAGTTCTGCTCATGAAAAAACGAAATTTCGTTGCATTCCAACGATGCAAACTTCAGCATCATAAATATTCAACTCTCCATTCATAATTCGCCATATCCATTCGCATAAAATATGAAATATTGGAAAAATAAACGAAAACATTTCAAAAAGGCCGAAAAGCAACGTTGATATTCAACGAAAAATATTTTACCTGCTTATTATTTATTGAATTTTGAAATTTGTGACAATTTTTCGTGTCGATTGAGTTTTTTGGTGGCGAGGGAGGATCGTTTTGTTGTCAAACTGAATATTGAATAATAATTACGAGTTCTGCTCAAGAAAAAACAAAATTTCGTTGCATTACAACGATGCAAACTTCAGCATCATAAATATTCAACTCTCCATTCATAATTCGCCATATCCATTCGCATAAAACATGGAATATTGGAAAAATAATCGAAAACATTTCAAAAAGGCTGAAAAGCAACGAGAAAGAAAATACAAAGCAACGTGAATTAAGCACAAGAAACCACATGTAATTAAAAACGATAAAAACACTTGGAATTGATGGAAAAATCAAACATTATCCTTCCTTCCCAACCAAAAACGTTTGCTCCCTGTAACTCGAAAGTACTGCTCGCGTCACTTGCCTGAAATGGTGAGGAATTCCCTGCCTAACCAATTCCTTGACAAAGTCTTTTCTCTTCTTCCAATAATTCTCCCAGTCGACAACCACTTCTCCCCACAATTTCCATCTGACTTCCTCGTCGTCGCTGGATACTTGGCGCCGGGCTCCAGCAACATCTCCGCAGCTGTTGCTATCCCCCGACGCCAAAGACACCTGCGAAGTGTCCGATCCCTTTCTGCTGTGGTTGCTCTGCAGCGAATTCAACGATTTCGCGTCTAGTTCATTGCGCCTTGTTCATGAAAAATACATCAAACATTTTTGTTACCATTTCTCGTCAATTTTTTTTTTCCTACTTTCACAAATTTTCTTCTCGCAAATAAATTTCCAGAAAAATCGATGAAATCTTGCTTTTTATTACCTGTTAGCTTCTTCCAGTTTTGCTAATAGTTCCAGCTCGTCGGTCGATATTTTAGTAGCAGAAGTCTCCGCCGCTTCCCTCGCAATTCGATTTTCCAAACTCACAGGCTCTCCGCTGCACCTGCCGTCTTCAGGATTCGTACAAAATGTTTCTGACGAAGATAAACATATGACGCTCATCACCTGTGTATCATTATTCGAGAAACAACAGATTTCTCAAATTCTTTCAGCCCCAAAAAGCTCTGGAAACATGAAAATCCAAATTTTCCAATTATTCTCACAGAGCGACGTGACAATGAATTCTCAATTATTCCAAATGAACTGAAAAATCATACAAAACGTAAAAACGAGCGAATAACTTTTCTCATTTTCATCAACGCGATTCAAAGTCCGCAGGGACAAGAAATATTGATTTTTTTAAATTCCATGTACGGTGATTCGAAAATTTCAAGGTCGTGTGTTGACTCACTTTGAATAAATGTCTGTGCGAAGATGGAAAAAAAAAATGCCCTCCCAATGTTGAATTTTCGAGATTATTAAAAACTGTAGATTTAATAAAAATTGTTTGCCCCCAAGGTCAAACGAACAGAATGATTTATAGAGCAGCAAAGCCCTTTTTTTCATTTTCCCTTTAGCCCAAAAGCTAAATAGCACGTTGGAAACGATTGATAAATAATAAAAAATTTCTGAGTACGTATATGGTCGTTGGAAATTTTGTGAAAAAAATGCGGTTAACGGTTCGGCGCGGGGCAGTAGTGGGTGTATGCTGGAAAACATTTAACGATAGTCTCGTTTCGAAAGAGGCTCAAACATTCGAACTGGTGGGCGTTTTTCATGGAGAAGAAAAAAAAAAGCGAGTGAAAGGATGAAAATGATGATAATTCGATAGCGAGTTGGAAAACTCGAGTGGGAACGAAATTCGTGTGTGTTTGGGGGAATACGAGTGACAGATGAATCCTGCAAGACAGCTGTTTTTCTCGGAATAATTCAACAATTGGAACTCACCCGAATTGTTGGTAAAACGTCAAAAAAACTTGAGCACAATTTGTGGTCGAGCGATGAAAATTTGTTGATTAAAAAAAACGAGTCTCAGTTTCGGAGCTACGAATATTTTGGATTTAAAAAAATAATTTTTAATGAGACAGTAACGTGCGAACGTAACACACGTCGATATTATTATTCGTGGACTTGTCAGCTCTCCCGAGAGTCCGATGACATCGCCGAGCAGCGAGCCTGTACATACACTCACACTCCCACCGCTTCGTACACATGCACGCAACACACACGTTGAGGCGTATGCTCCACTCGAGCGCGCTATGCACTTCGTTGATCCCCGGCTCGGTTCGGCTCCAGTCGTTCCTACCGTAACCCGCGCTCGGCTATTCTCGGCATTCCAGTTTTCAAGCCTTTCGGCCATACTCGCCGAGCATTTACCTTCCGAATGGCAATTGACGGAAGTCAAAATGAAAGAGAAGAAAAAAACATACACACATAATCGTATCTCCTTCTACGATCTTATTACAGGTGCGAGAGAGAGATGAATAAATGTTGAATGCTCTCGTGTGAAACTTTAGCCATTTATATACCCGAGAAAAAAAAAATTACGCTATCTCTCGAAGCGTCTGAAAAATGCTCGCACTTCCGGAGCTCATGAACAAATCAAAGAAATGTTTTAATTAAATAACATATCGTACATAATAATTTCGATTTTTCCGATTATCTGAACTTAACTCCATGCATTTTGCGAATATTTCGAAAGAAAGAAACATGAATAATTATTGCGGGGAAAAAAAACAGCGCTGATTGGGGAATGCACTTGTTATGCAAGGAACAATGAATTCGTGTGTTTCCGTTTTTTTTCTCATCTTGTCCTCTGCGAGACACGGACTTTCTGCTTTACCGGCCGCGCGCTCGCTTACCATGCATCGGTAAGTCAGATTTCTGCGGTACCCCGTCGACTCGCCGCTTCCCCGCCTTTCGTGCCTTTTGTCTGAAAATTTTTTAATTACTTTTTTTTCTATTAATATTTTAACGAGACGCGATCAGTTTCAGTTGGAAATCAAAATAAAGTTGGAAAATGCGCGAAGCAATCATCGCATGCACTGACTGATATGCTGCAAAATGTATATTTCAAAAAAACTAGAATGTACAGTGTACTTTTTATTGAATATTTCGTGTGTAATAAGAGAAAAAAATTAAAAATATATTACTATATATTTGGATGGTCAAGTGCATATATAGATTTTATTATGTCGGAGAAACGAAAATGCGATGTTGCCGTTTATAAGGCAAAATGCACACATTGTATGGCGAAAAGTACACACACATCGCCCCACGGGGATGTGATACACATTTCTTTCACTCGCCCTTCCCCACGATAATAAGATTCCGTAGATCCGTGAGATTTTCTCCGGCGAGTGTCTTTGTGCTGGCACGACGAAGGAAGAGAGAAAGAGGAGAGGCAAATAATGTACGAACGAGTAGTAGCATCAGGATGAAAGAGAGCATGCGCGTAACAAGGTCGAGAAATGTTAATTCTCGTGAGAGGCATATCGCGGAGCGAGGGGGACAGAGAGGGCGATGCATTTTCCGTAGGGGGTGGACGGGGGCTAGTCATCAAAGATGGCGTCTTTCGGGTGTGGCGCGTGCATGCGCACGGAATTCCTAACAAGCCACCCGCAAAAAGACGAGATTCGTTTGATTTTTTAGTCATTACGATTAATCAGCTAATGCGATTTATAAACATGTTATTGTTTACTCGATCCTCCTGTTTTCAACCCCCCGGAGAAATAGACTTTTATACGAATCGTAAAAAAACACGTATGCACGTTGTACCGATCGTTGCCATAAAATATGCATGTGAGTGTGTAAGAGAAAGACGATGAAACGGCTCGTCATCGCGGACGTCCAGCCCGACTGGAACCGCGCCGAGCCGAGGAGAAGGACGAAAAGGTTCGACTCGAGTAGCCGCGCGAGGCGTACCGAGCGCGAGCGGAACGCGCCGAAGCAACCGGCCGGTAAAAGTGATGTTTGTTAGTACCCGAGTCGTCCTATAGCGCGCTGTTGAAAGCGTCGGGGAAGAAACGACGCTCCCCGTACAATTTACACGCAGCACGCAGCCCCCCCATCAACACTCGTAAACTCGGCATCAGTACACTCTGCGCGCTTGTAGTGTGAACAACCAAGGGACCCCCTGAAGCGCGTTAGATATCCAAGTAGTACCGAGTGTGAAACCGAGGCGCGCGAGAATATCGCAGGCTAGAAATATAACAACAACAAAATAACAATCGACATACGTTTTTAAAAGCGCCATTTTAAATCTTAACGAGTGCGAGTTTTCGAGGTTTTAACGCGTTCGAAAAAGTTGCTTTTCGACATATTACAAAAAACGCGCGCGCGGTTGCTATGACAATGGCTACGGAAACTGAGAACAGCGGTAGTCCGGCTACGGAGAAAGACACGAAAAACGTTAAGGAGATTAAGGACGCTCTCAAGGACGAGACGCCCCAGGATAACAAGCAGCAACAGGAAGAGGCCACCGCCAAAGCAGCTGAGAAAGACGAGGCTGAAAAAAAATCTACCGACGATACGAACGACGCCATCGGACAAGGAACAGCACCGGCTACCGCTTCCACTGCTCCCGCTTCGGCTGGTTCGGCGACCCCGGCTAAACCCATTACCGTACACAAACCAGCCTTCGAAAAGGACGTTGTCTATCTCTATCAGTTTTCTCGCACACCACTTCTACCCTCCATCTCACCCTATTGCCTCAAAGTCGAAACATGGCTCAGACTCAACGAC
The DNA here is from genome assembly GCA_037952995.1 of Hyposoter didymator. NCBI lineage: Eukaryota > Metazoa > Arthropoda > Insecta > Hymenoptera > Ichneumonidae > Hyposoter > Hyposoter didymator. The sequence goes on from JBAJMU010000010.1 coordinate 9,638,969, forward strand.
GTCAAATACGAGGTAAGTTTTTCTTTCGAACGTTCACCCAAAATCTCGTACTTTCCATCCCGATTTTTCTGCGCATTCGCTTCGTACAAACATTCCTCTCGAAACGCGTCGATAATTCTCTATGATTCACGTACGGATCGTACCATTTTTTTCCATTCGTAAAAACGACCAACGAAGGGACGGAAATTCCCAGAACTAAATATTTTACGACTGTCCCCAATCGAAGACTATAACCGAGGAAATACCCCGAGGTTTTCTTTGTTCAATTATCGGGATCATGGAAATGCTCGAAAGTCTCGGAAAAATATGAGCTTTTCGCTCAATATTTCGTTCTAAGAAGCTGCTGGGGTTTTATTACACTCGACTCACTTGCATGGCGTCGTTTGTGTAGGGGCTCGTACGCTTCGTACGTCTATGTGCCCTTTCTAACCCCTCCCAAACTGCACGGCGTCTCGTATCAGTTTTCGACCCTCTTCCCCTCCCCCCTCCCTCGCCTTTCGAGCTCTCCGCTGCTGTCGGTTTAGGGCTTTTGAGAAAATATTTATTTTTCGCGTGTGTATTCAGGAATTTTTGAAACTGGGCGAGCCCAATTTTTTTTACGCTACAACGCCTTCGGAAACTTCGGAATCTTTCCTTTCCATCCCGCTCGATCGAAACATCAAAAATACCGTCGAGCCATTTTTTTTCGCAACAATTTTCTTTACTTTGTTGCAAAGTTTGTTTCACTTTTCGTCTTTCTCTTTCACGAAGAAACTTTTTCATGTTTTCACGCGAAAAATGAAAGATTCATGCCATTTTGCCAAACTTTGTTTTACTGCACATTGTTGTTTTGGCTTCTTCGACCTCTCGGTCGCTACAACTCGGCCACAGACCCTATTAGGGCTAAGTACGATCGTCCTCTATTCTCGAAGAGCCCTACCGACTATACCGAGTAATTTAATTGTCCACTGCGAAGCCTCGCCCTCGTAATTGTTGAGCAACCTTTGGAAAATCAACCAGAAATTAAAATCTTTGAAAAAACAAAAACCAACATTTTTTTCTCAACTTTTTCATTCCGAAGGACTGAATTATTATTTTTCCTGGCAGGAGAAAATCGTTGTGAATGGAAAAATATCAAGATTGATGAAATTTCGTAAAAAAATTGGGAAAAATTTAAATCGTCGAAAAGGATAAAACCAAAAATTGTTTCCTCGCCTTTCTCCTTCCGAACAACGGAATTATCATTTTTCTTGGTAAGAAAAATCGTTGTGAATGGAAAATTCTAAAGATTGTTGAAATCTTGAAAAAAAAAATTGAAAAAAATTCAAATCGTCGAAAAAGGCAAAACCAATTATTGTTTCTTCCACTTTCGCATTTCGAACAACGGAATTGTTATTTTTATTCGTAAAAAAAAACGTTTTAAATGCAAAAATATAAAGACTATTAAAATTCGAAAGAAAAAATTGCGAAAACCCAAATAAACCACTTTTTCATTTCGGACAACGGAATTATCATTTTTGTCGGTAAAAAAAATCGTTGTGAATGAAAAAAGTACAAAGATTATTAAAAATTTGTAAAAAAAAAATGTGAAAAATTGAAATTTTAACGAAATTATAACGCATCGAGTTGAAACAAACGGGAGATCAATGTTTTTCAAGAATATAATTATTCGCGCGATTTACGTCGTTGGAAAACACACAGATGGCTTATTAAGACGAATCGCTGAGTCTCGAGTCGAGTATCAAGTTGCAAGCTCTTTTATGTGCGCGTTACGTACCATTGCGGTCTCATCAATTCGAATAAGCTTTCTCTCAATACAAAGTATCAAATGAACCATCGTTCAAATAATTTTTCAACGACAACGAAAAAAAAAAACATGAAAATACAAACATTTTTTTCTTCTCTGTTACAAAGAAATATTTGAAACTTTGTTGAATCTCGTGACGAAATATCTCAGATTTTCCAAACCCTTCACTTTTTTCGTCCAACGTTTTTTTTTCGTTATTTTGTCGATCCGTGAATTTTCTGACGTTGCAAAAAATTCTCGAGATTCTTTAGTCCATGCTGCGGGGTTGCGAACAACGCGAGTCTTCTTCTCGGGATGATAACGAGTCGGACAACCGATTAATCGAAACTCACACGCACCAACACATTTGCTCGTCCGCCAATTATTATTTTCCTCATAAATTGTGAGCTTGTTGCATTCGTTTTGTTTTTTTTTTTTCCATTTTTTTATTTTATCGAGACACAAATTCAGGTCGAGAAAGAACTGAGTGAGAAAAATGCGTGAATGATTTTTGATTGAATAGATTTATCAATAATAATTCGATTAATCAATTTATTAATAAATATCGATCGCGAACTGAGAACGTGACTCGATGTATCGACAGCAGAGCATTTAAATCTAAAATTCTGCCGGACAAACTCGAAACGTACGTGATGAATTTCATCGAAGCCAATTTGATGCGAAGAACGGTGGTTGGATGGTACCGCGTACTCGATAACCCGATATAGATCACTCGCCAATTTTCCTCCGATGTCCAAATAAAGCCGAACGCTTGAAATCAATCGAATTAAAAAAACGAACCCAAGATTTCGATTTTTTAAATATCGTTGGATCGAAAAGCTTAACAATTATCCAGAACAAACGCAATTATTATAAACCCCGATGAGTCTTTTCCCAATTACCATTTTTTATACAAAATAAAATTAATTAGTTCGCTGTACGAAACACAATTGTTCGGTAATTTTTAAATAATTGTAAATACGTCGGTAAAAAGGTTCATGTAAATTAACGCTTTTGGAACATGAATACTTTGCAGTTTCTATGACTTCCTCTCCCTTTTTCAAACAAGCTGAACGTTCAGCAATTATTTTCTAATTGTTGGTTCAAAATTCTTTAAATTACGATGTTTGGAGTTTGCAGCGTTCAAATGCAGCGAAATTTTGTTCTTTGTTCTCTAGAGCTCGGAATTATTATTCAATATTTGCCTCGAACAATAAAACGATTCTCTCTCGCGACCTAAAAACTCAATCGCCACGAAAAATTTCCATGATTTTCAAAATTCAATAAACAAACAAAATATTTTTCGTTGAATCTCAACGATGCAAACTTCAGAGTCAAATTTTCGCGATGCAACGAAATCTCATGATTTTTTATAGCAGAGCATTAAATTTTCGTACAGTATTTCTCAACGATGATGCGAAAATCTTTTTTTGCCATTGAGAAACTGAATTTAGTGGAAAAATTCACGACATACATTAATTATCGAAATAATTAATAAAAAATGAATTTTTCGTTGTATTTCAACGATGGAAACTCCAGTAACATCGAAAAATGTCGTTTTTCCCTGCAAGAGAATTGAATATCGAAATTTCGTTAGAAACGCATGAAAAAATCTTTTTATCCGAATTGCATCGGATCGTTGATGAAAAATAAAAACTGCGCAACAAATCCTTATTCGTTGAGACACGTATGAACGTTCAGCAATTATTTTCTAATTGTTTGTTCAAAATTTTAAAAATTACGATGTTGGACTTTGCAACGTTGGAATGGAACGAAATTCTGTTCTTTGTTCAATAGAAAAAACGTCGTTTTTTCCCTGCAAGAGAATTTAATATCGAGATTTTTTTAAAAACGCACGAAAAAATCTTTTTATCCGAATTGCATCGGATCTTTGATGAAAAATAAAAGCTGCGCGCAACAAATCCTTATTCGTTGAGACACGTATATGAAAGCGCTATTCCACTCACGATCGCGGCAATGTGTCTATATAATATCCAGCAGCATATGTTGCTCCTCGGTTTGCAAGAGTTTCTCCCTCTCCGGCTGCTCGTCCATTTCTTCCCTCATTGTCTTGACTAGCGTCTTAACGCATTCCAACGCGTTGCGTCCGTTCGGCGGACCCCGCCCTGCGTAGGTACTCGCTCATCATTGCATAGTTGACCAATTGAATCGGCCAATTGAGAGAGACACGCATATTGCGCGCATTAACGCGGCTTGCTTCTTATCAAATTCTTTCCGTTTCATTAAGAAACACATCAAAGAAAACAACAAGTTTCTCGCATTCCTTCAATTTTCTTTATTTTATCAAACTTTGTTTTTTTTTTGCACGATCGAACGATCCTCGATGAATATTTAACGAAAACGTTGAAAAAAAAAAACGATAATTTGATTATTCGTATCAATTAATTAAGATTCCGAAAGTTTGCGAGAAAAATAGTCAAAATCGGCGTTTTTAGGCTCGAGGGATGCACTCGGACCGTCGAGGACTAAAAAAATGAAAATTTCATTAAATATAGTGCAATGAAATGCTAAAAGATTTGGTAAATAATTTAAAGTGCGAATTAAAAGTTCTTTGGAGATTTTCATTAGTATACGAGGAAAAGCGAAAAAGAGAGACCTCGCGCGGTCGTTTGGGGCGGCTCGGAGCCGGCCGGCGGGATATTAAATCGCGCGGCAGCCTTCGCGATCAATACTAGCCGCGGAGAAAGCATACGATAAAGCTAGCGGGGCAGGGAGGGGGGAGGACGCGCGCGACTCAGCAATATAGTCGCCCCAAGACTCGAAACTAAAGTGGTGGGGGGATCCGTTGCCAAGCAACGGAAGCTGCCTTCTGTGAGTTCATCGGCCTGTCATCCCCTTCCCCCTCTCTGCCGCTACTTGCTCTCCCACCCATTACTGTCCTCGTCCCGCAAGCCCTTCTCGTCCTCCGACCGTTTTCCCTTTGCTATTCCCCCCCGCCGACGCCGACGCCGCCGCCGCCGCTCCTCTTCCTCTGCTGCCTTCATTTTTTTGCCCATCTCGCACTTGCCCATCCTTACTCGTTGTATTCTCCC
>JBAJMU010000010.1:9650590-9680026 GCA_037952995.1 Hyposoter didymator
TTTTTTTTTTTTTTTGTTTTTCTAGTTTCCTTTCTATAGTAATGTGTAAATTTTTATGTAAAGTCTCTCAAAGGCCTAAGAGTCTTTCAAGTCATTGTCTAATATACGCGCGATCATAAATAGGATTTTTACTGTTCGAACGTATAGCGAAATATGTTGGTTATTGAAATTTTCACGAAATTAAGAAAAAAAAGATTTAGTGTTTGAAGAAAAACAAGGTTTAATCGAAATAAAAGTTGAGTGGGAAATCTCCGAGCACGGGTTGAGCTCCCCGTGTGCAACGTGTTCTTCGCCAAAGCTCGAAATTTTTCATAAAACGAAAAAAAGAGAACCGAGCAACGTTTTAAAAAGTGAAAACTAAACAAATACAAGAACAACAACAACAAACAAATAGACTAAGGAAACAATGAAACATTACGTAGAAATTTGAATTTCCCATTATCCATGGAATTATTATTTTTATTTTTTTATTACGAGGAATGAAATTCTGACGAGCATTGTGCGTCTCCGAATTTTCTTCACCTCCCCTTTCCCTCCCAATACTTTGTATTTACACAATTTTTTATTTTTAATACAAATTATTATTATTATTATTATATTAGAATTATTATCACGAAATACGCCATACGTGAGTTTGTACGTGCATTTTATATACGAGAATTACCTAACATCTTAAACACTTATGCGAATAATGGAAAAAAAAAAATAAATAAAAATAAAAAAAACAGACGAAGAAAACGAGAAATGAACGAAATGAAAACATAAACAAAAATTAATAAATAAAATACGAAATATAAGACATTTGTATTTGTAGGAAAAACAAAACAAAAAAGAAACGAAAAGGAATCGATTTTACCCTGATGTTAATACACAATTGTTTGCATGTGAATTATGACGAAATAAAGAGAAAAAAAAGTGAAATAAACACGCGTCTTCTTCGTAAAGTTTCCGTAGNAAAAAAAAAAAAAAAACTTGAGCGCATCGTAATAATAATTTCACGAGGAACATCGTTTTGGAGGAAACGCTTCGCGGACCCCATTCACGACGTGATTTGTGATATATAGGAAAACAGGATTTTAAATATTCCAACAAACTCGAACCCCGTCACAACGTTGTACCAGACAAATTGGAATAATCACGTCGCACATTCTTAACCTCCCGTAATAACAAGCGGAATAAAATTCTTATCAAGTTTGCCAAAAGTTTGTAACTGCATCGATAAAATCTGTCGTTTGCTACAACTCTTTGATCCAAGGACAAATAATGCAACGTTTTCAATCACTTTTTCCGAAGCATCGATGTTCAGTTGTTGGGATGATTCATGTTGGTGGATTACCAGGTATGTGCGAATGTTTACATCGTCAAATCTCTAGAGAATCAAAAATCGAATCGAAAAGATCGACAGAGTGGTCAATGAGAAGAGAAATGAGCTAACGGCGTCGCTCTAGTCAAATTCAAAGATGACCGGTGGGCAGTTTCAATTTTTCTCATTGTTATGCAAAGCAGCAGCAGCAATTTGCAAAATGTTGATATGAAAATGGCTGACAAAAAATGAGGGATTGCCGTTGGGAAATATTTAATTTCGCAATATTAATAACACGTAGGAACTCCCCGATTCAACGGTAATTGCACGAAGCTAATTGACGATGCTGTTCGCGATGCAGAGATATACAGAGACGCAGGATTGGTGGGTTTTGGGAATAAAAACCAGTAGCTCCTTCCGTTCTTTTGTTCAATTTTTTTTCTTGCGAATGTAGGATGGCATTCTGGTTGAAAATATGAACGATATTCCGTACGTTAGGGAAAGAAATTTGCAACCAGAAACTACAGCCATGATGACGAGAATTTGTTCGGAAGTACGAAAAATAGTTCCTGCATCTATAGCTTGCGGAGTGCAGGTAAAGGAAAAACCGAAACCGGAAGTGAACGCATTTTCACGTACTTCCGCGGTTGGATATCGGCGAAAATATCGTTGCGATTATTGCAGGTCTTGGCTGGCGGAAATACTCACGCAATAGCGATCGCTCAAGCAGCCAATTTTCAATTTATCAGAGCTGAGGGCTTCGTATTCGGGCATGTGGCTGACGAGGGTTTTATCGATGCTTGCGCCGGCCAATTGTTAAGATACCGACGAAACATTGGGGCTGATGATGTCTTAGTTTTTGCAGACATAAAGAAAAAACACAGGTCCCGAAATCAGTCGTTCTTTCATTTTCCACATTATTTTGGAGCATCGAGCTCATTGGTCGTTGAAAAAAAAACATTCATATACATTTTTAGTTCCCACGCAATCACCGCCGATGTGAACTTGGCCGAGACCGCTAAAGCAGCTGAATTTTTCCTTGCCGATGGCGTTATTTTGACCGGAATCGCGACCGGGAAACCCGCTGACGAAAAAGAATTAAAAGGTGGAAAAAAAACAAAACGAAATTTGTTCGCCTCGCAACAATATTAGGCTTGACGTTATTTCTGCGATTCTTCGAATTTCAGGTCTTTTGGAAACTGTTCAAGGGCCGGTTATCATTGGATCTGGTGTTGATGAGAAAAATCTGCAAAAATACGTCAAGGCTCACGCAGTGATCGTTGGCTCGCATTTCAAAGTTGATGGATCGTGGGAGAACCCCGTGGATCCAATCGTTGTTAATAATTTTATGAGGCATTTATCGGAGCTTTGTAACTTTGAAAATAAAAAGTAATTTTGTCGTCGAGGCTGAAAAAAAGGGAAACTATTTCGCGCGATTGCATAGCCAACTTCAGGAAACATCTCCCTCCCACCTTTTGCCACTGCCTGGACATTCCCAACGATGGTTGGAGCGCGGGAAAACTCTCGACGCGATTTCCCTCCCTCCTTCAGCCAGCGCTTGCATTATTTCGATAGACACATTTTTTTCGTGTACAAAAATTAGCTCCCACGTAGTTGATCCGAAAATTCAATAAACGCCAGTGAAATTTTCATGAACGAGACGAAACAGCAATTTTTTGAATGGGAAAATTAATCAGTTGTCGGAAATTGAAATAAATTGAAAAGTCGTGTGAAAATCTTGAGAAATATCCGCGCTCAGCGTCTTCTCTGTCCCGCGTTGAAACGTCAATATAGAAATTCAAATATGGCCGAGCCAGTTGAAAATTTTGACGAGGAAAACTCGGTCACTATGCTCGATGTTTTGCAAGAGGAAAATCAATTGGAGGAAGACGCGAATGCTGTTTTGGGACCGGCCGACGATAAACATTGCACCTACGACAAGGTACGTCGCTTTTCCGCCCTAACCTCCAAATCCATATCTTTCTATTCTCTCCCTTTGTTCTTTCCGCACATTTGAATGAAAGCGTTTTCCTGAATTTTCTCTCGGAAACCATTTCAAAAATCTCAATCAATCGACCAATTGAATTTCCTCAAAAATGTGTGAATTCGCCTTGAAATACGCATCGTCTCGATCGTCCATTTGTCATATCGCGTCAATGACAAAAAAATATCGAAATTTTTTTTTTTCTCCAATTTTCCTAATCCTGACAACAAAAACGTTTTAGTCCGAAACGAACAAGATGTTCTATCGCCATTTCCCATAAATTTGACAGCTCGGCAACGAAATATTTAGAAATGCAATTTTCTTGAAATTTCGTTGCCAGTTTTGGGGAAAATTGCTATTTTTCGATTCCAAGAACTAAAAAAAAAGTTGATGCAAATTCAAAGTGACGAAGGGATCAACGTGAGATTCGAATTTCATGGAAAAGTTGGTCAAACTCTCGCTGACGTCATTTGTTTTATAGGGATACATACGACAAGCTCTGTACGCTTGCAAAACATGCAGAGGCGACAAAGAACCGGCGGCTATTTGTCTAGCGTGCAGTTTCCACTGTCACGAAGGTCACGAACTCGTAGAATTGTATACCAAAAGACATTTCCGTTGCGATTGCGGAAACGACAAATTTGGCGGAAGAAAATGTTTCCTCGACAACGTAAGAACGACGAATTCTCAATTAGAATGTGAGAAACTTTTGAATACAAATTTTTAACCAATGTAATCAATTGACGATGGAATTATAGGCCAAAACGGGGATCAATAGCGAAAATAAGTACAACCAAAATTTTGACGGTGTTTACTGCACGTGCTCCAGGCCTTATCCGGATCCGGAGGATACCAACAACGATGAAATGCTCCAATGTATTATATGCGAGGACTGGTATCACTCCAAGGTAAACAAAAATACGATTTTTCTGCTCCATTTTGGATTTTTCGATCAAATTACAAATTCGAGGAGCATAAAAAATGATTTTGGGAATTTGACAGCATTTGGAATGTCCTGAGGGAACGCCGCAAGACAATTCGTTCGACGAGGTCGTGTGTGCCGGATGTATGAAAAAAAACGATTTTCTATGGCGTTATGCACCGAAATATTCGGTTACAAAGAGTTCCACGAACAATGACAAGAGCATCGTGACAAAGGAAGACGGAAATGTAGTGGACGTGACGACAGTATCATCGAACGGTTGTACGTTGCCCGCGAGTCTCGGGGAACAGACTAATTCCGGCTCGTGTTTCTGGTTGGAAGGCTGGCGATCGAGTCTCTGCCGTTGTTCCGATTGCACCAAAATTTACGAGGACGCCAGAGTTTCCTTTCTCTTGGATCCTCTCGACAGCGTCCAGGCTTACGAGGAGGCCGGCAAATCCAATCCTCGAGAGACTCAGTACGAAAAAGGCATGAGGGCGCTAGCCTCTCTCGATCACGTTCGCCAAATTGATGCCATTCAAGGTATTGATATTAACGAAAACAATTTTTTTCCAATCCTCTTTATTAGCCTCTCAATAAACGCAACGCAAACGAGCCAGTCCCTGGAACCAAATCCAGAAAATCGCCTTACACCCCGCAACTGGCGAGATCGATTTTTATTTATTTTTTCGCCAAAGAACAGAATCGCCGAAAAATGAAGGCGAAACTTGACAAAATTCACGAACAAATAATTCGCCCCGATTAATTAATGATAAAGTTCGGACTTAGCAAAGCAAAAATCAAGAAATCAAGTAAAAAATATTTCAAACTGCAACATGAAATTTTTCAATAGGAAAAAAAACGATTTTCCTTTTTTTTTGTTTTTTTTTTCGGGTTACTCGAGCATCACTAATGTTTATTCTTTTTTTTTTACTTTTGTTCAACAGAGTACAACAACATGAAGGAAAACTTGAAGCAGTATTTACAAAAGTTCGCGGAGAACAAAAAAGTCGTACGCGAAGAAGACATAAAGGAATTTTTCTCGGGAATGGAATCGAAAAAACGCCAAAAAGTCGTCGTCCCCGCTTTTTGTCGTTAAAATAATTGAGAGTAAAAAACGACAAAGTGAGCGGAGGAAGCGCGACGAGAAATCATCGAAAGAACGAGCGAGAGAGACGAATCTCAATTTGCTGCGCATTAAATCAGACACAAAGATTTTCTTCTGTACGAATGAACAAAACTTTGGAAACGACCTCCCGAAAAGCCACGCAATAGTTGCGAAAACAGGAGATAAAAACTTATTTGATGAGACGTTTTTTTTTGTTTCTCCGGTGAATTATACGCTGTAAGTAAAAATAAGGTAATTCCGGAAAAGCGAAACGTATCGCATGCCTGCTTGATCAGAAAGCGAGAAAGTTGCAAAAAATTTGTATTTCTTTTTGATACTTTGGTTATTACGATCGGAAGATTGAAAAAATCGTGAAAAAGCTTGTGTAACTCCTTAATTTAGAAAATAATAAAATTTCGTAAACTACTCAAAGATTTTTTTTTTTTTCATTCGCTGCGACAGGAGCCACTTTCCAATGAATAATATTTCTCTTTTATTCCTTGCAGGGGATCGTCTCGAATAATCATTCACACATTTCCTTGATTTTCGTAAAAAATTATATTTTTTTTTTCCATCTAGCGCTGGTTTTTTTTTCGCAATCATTGAGACTCGGTTGCTCAAAGTTTTTTAAGGCCACTCTCTTCGAACTTCTCGAGTTCTTGGACATGAGTACATTTTCATTGAATTCCTAAAATTCTTTTAAAAGCCTCGCATCGTTGCTCCGGAATCATCTTTTCCGGAGATTTGAAATAAACGCAAGTTACTTAGTCAACTATTTGTTTTTATCAGCTTTTTCTCAAATTATACGATCACTAAATTCTTCATCGATGCCTCGACAGGATCTTTCAATTGTAACGGCAAGACCACCACTGGATCGTTGAATTTTGGAACGTCCGTGTAGATCGACCACGTTCTTTCGATACAATCGAAAATACCTGCCGCCAGAAAAATCATTAAATTCACACATTTTTGCCAAATACTTTGCATTGTTTTTCGTCTTGATTTCAACCCTAGAACGGTAACCCCATTTTTTAAAATCTATTCCGATAACCCGGGCTCACGAATCACCCCAATTTTTAAAAATTCGTATTTCTGGTGAAATTTAACGAAAAGCGTTCAACAATTTTGCTCCGTGTCAAAAAATCAGTAAAAAAAAACAAAAAAGCGAGGAAGGGCGGGGGATTAACATCGCCTGGGGTCGTTTTTGACCCCAGGTTACCGTTCTAGAGTGAAAAATCTCCACAGACAGTTTCCTTAGAAATAAGACTTTGAAAAAAATCCTCAAAATATCCAGAAATTCCAAAATTTCTGTGAGACGATTATTCAGGTCGAAAGAGCTGTGAAAAAATTCCAAAAAATCCTGCTTTTTGATTGTTTCTTTTCGATCTGGCGACGAGCGATTTTATGTTTTTACAAGTGCAATAACTCACCAGTAGCGATAGTTTTAACGAAATCGGTTGGTTTTATTTCCTGATAAACGCTGTATTCCTGATCGGTACGATCGCTCAATATATCGATCACTTCGTCGCGTGTTTTCGGTAACGAATGCCTGCAAATAGCTGCCATTCTGTGTTCGCTGCTGTCAATTATCTCGCCGGTAACTTCCGGTACCTTGAGGCGAAGGTATCTGGAAAAAAAATTACGATTTTTTTTGTTTTTTTTTTTTTCGAAAAAACGATTCGAGTTTTTTTTTGTTAATTTGAAAAACTTACTTGTTGCAGTGCGAAATATTTTCGCCTGGGCTGGCAGTGAGCATGCTCAGCTGAGACTCGTCGATATTCGGTTCAGCGGGCCCGACCTCGGCATTATGAAACATTCGGTCGCCTTCCTGGGCTAGAAAGGTCATGTTCACGGAAAATCCTTCAGCGGCACCAAAACCAACGTTTCTCAGGGTCTCCTGAGCCTGCACATAATTCTCGACTCCGAGGAGGGCGCGAGTTAGAAAATATCTTGCTGAAACGATAAAAAAAAAGAAACGCACGAATCAGGAATAAAGAAAATTCGATTTTTTTGGAAAATTAAAAAAAATCGCGTTTGCATTTAAAGTTGAAGGTTTAAAATGAAAAAATCTTGAAATTCACGAGACTCCACGATGCCAAATATTAGCGTAACGGTGATTAATTTTTGCGGAATATCTTGAGAGACAAAAAACTTGATTGGAGAACGAAAGGAAAAATATTCACGAATATTCGACGTTCGATCGAAGCAATTTTTCTAAATTCCATTAGTCACGCATCGAGTTTGATTTTTTCTGCTTCCAAGACGACAATTCACTTATTATTTAAATAAATGGTGTTTACGTGTTTTGCCGGATCTGAGAACTTTGGCACTGAGTGTATTGATGGTGTAGACAAGACCGTGAAAATTATATCCCATCGTGTAGCCAGGCAAGAAACCAGCGTAGCTAAGGGACGTGAATTTTTCTTCTCGTAGCCCGGGCTCGATTACGTGAGCGCTTACGAGATACCAGTGGTTCATGGTCTCGGACAAGGCGTCCTCGTTGTGGCCAAGGATTTCCTTAAAACAAAAGTTTTTTTTTTTTTTTTTTAGCAGCAACAAAAAAAAACAAAATAGTCGCAGGCAGGTTGGGATATTTTTCCAATTTAGAACATCATTTTCATAGTCATTTACACGACAGTCTTATCAGTAACGACTGGATGACGAGCAATAAAAACGGAGTCGAGGACGTGAAAAAAAACGACAACAAAAAATGTCTCCCTGCCCACAAATAGACTCGGTAAATTACTAATAACTAATTGACCCCAGAACGGTAATTTTTTTATTACGTATTCCGGTAGCTCGGGGTCATAAATGACCCCAATTTTGAAAAATTCATATCTCCGGTAAAATTTAACGAAAAAGGTTCAACTTGGGCTCATTCTCTTCGTTTTTTAATGCAGGATCGCGTGAGCCTGGAGCAATTTTGCTCAAAGTCCAAAAATTAGTAAAAAATGCGGTAAAACGATAAAAAACGGGAGAACGAAGGGAAAAGGGGCGCGGGATATAAAGTCGTCTGGGGTCGTTTTTGACCCCGAGTTACCGTTCCAGGGTAAACGCAAAAAATTCCTTTAAATTGAGTTTTTTTCTCGATTCAGTTTGTTACTTTCGTGATCCGTACTAAATAATTACCCACTTGACCTGGATGATTGCAGACGATCGTTGAGCATCCAGTCGGTAGATCGTTGACCCGTTCGCCTTTTGCCACCATTGGTAAAATGTCATCCAGATGCATCAAAAAGAGCTACGAAAAACGAAACGTCGTTGAAATAAGAAAAAAAAACCAGTTTCGACGATTTTTCAGATTTGCAAATTTTAATCGACACATTGTTTGAGTTTAAATCAACGACGTTGTGCCATTTTTTGGAGGTAAATATTCACAGCCTTGTTTCAGCCTCGACGCGATTTTGTAATCCAGGAAACACAATCACGATCTTTGTTTACGTGCGCTACTGTAATTTTATGGAAGCGTCATAATTATTGCACGTGCGTTAACAATCAGCATCAGGTGCGCCGCAAATATTGCTCCGCAATAGTCACACAGGAATGAGGCTGTTTATGAAACAATGATTCAGAATCAAATTATTACGTTCTAGAAGATAAAAACGTCGGAGGTCATCGTTCCCTCGATTCAGCATAAAAAACCATTGAAATACAGCACGAGCATGGATGCTTAATTTAATAATTGACTGCTCACATGAAAGATACTGGGATCTCGTAAGAATCGAAATGACATTGGCAAACGTTGGGGCTCTCGGAACAAACCGCGGAAATGAAGAAATAACAATATATTCGCGAGACATATTAGCAAGCAATCTTGGCTGTCGCCTAGCTCGTTCATCGTGACATCTCGCGTGCAGATAATCACCAGGGCAACACATATATGACGAGTATTTACGATCGAGTGATGCGTGCAATTTTCATATGCCATTTTCCAAGCAAATTATTCCAAGGACGAGTGAGATTTCTTCAACATTCCTTCGTTAATTAAATTTCCATGTGCGAAAAGTGTGTTTTATGATTATTAGGATTATTGGCCCAATTCGTATGTAATTTTCAATCAGAAACTGTAAAAGTGATGACAGAATCGAAGCTGAAGAAAAAATCGTTAATTACAAGTCTAGAAATTGGCTCTGATGTTATTTCACTTTCGATAACATCGTTGCACTAACGAAGCCTGGGGATTCGAGTCGAAATATCAACGAATAGAGCAATTAACTGAGAGAAGCTTTTTCGAGTTCTGGGTCAAATTGACCCAGTGTGTCGGGGAAGGGTTAAAAGATCATTGTTTAAATGGGACTTACTTTGAAAAATGGTATTTTGGCGCCATCCGCAGTTCCCTCAATTTCCCTGATGTATTGAGGAAATTGATTTTGCACCGCTGCCAAAGTATCGTCGTAGATTTTACGTCCCTCCGGACTTTCGTATATCGTTATATATTCCTTGAGTGGTCCGTATATCGTTACGTAATTATTTATTATACTGGCGAATGTTCGTCCCTTGAAAAGAGAAAAAAATGACAGGAATGGATTAAAAATTGATGAGCACATGGTCGAAACATCGTGACGACCCCATCGAAGTTCGATGGGGTTTTTTTTAACTACAGAGCTTTTCGTCGTGATGGCTATGACGACGTATCTGTGCTATAAATGATTCAGAAGCCCTGACACGCGATGGTTTATCGTACTCGACCATCAACGACAAGAACGCTCTGTCTTTCCATTTTTAATTTTTTCGTTAAACATCCAAAATTAACTGGAAAGTCACGATTTTTTTTTTCATTATTTTAGACAAAAAGTGCGTTTTTCGATTTTTAACCGTGGAGCTCGGAATTGGTCGATGAAGTTGAAACATATGATGCCGTAACGTTTCTACTATTAGTCAATGGTGTCGTAAATGTCAGTATGGAAATTTACACGAATAATTATTATCTCCAGCCTTCGGTGAGTTGTCGTGACTAATCCAGTATCTCGGAGAGTTCAGCGACTGTTTCGCTCAAGGTTGGAGGTCAAGAATTGCAGTTTATATCGATCGATCATGGTGCATTGATTTCACTGATCGATTGCACCGATTCACATGTCGCACACGATTCTTTCCCTTCGCGCATTCCTTTCGATCACTTGGATAGATGGATTAATCAATGTGAAACTCGCCTGACATTGTATATTACCAAAGAGACTCGTATCTTGTGTTTATATAACGAACTCTGGGATTGGAGTGAATAATGTCATCGCTCTGTAGTAAATTTTCATGCGAAACGCAAAAAAAAGGAATGATCGTAAATTCCACTGAAAGAAAAAGTTAGTGCATTCTTTTTTACTTGAAATTTGTAGTTTAACGTGTTTCAGCAAAAAACTCGAAAAAAAAAATGAAACTGACAGCTAATTTTTCAAGAATAATTTTTAAAAAGTATAAAAATTCTTCCAAGATTTAAATGACAAAACAAAAATTGTTTTTTTCTCGATTTTCTGCCAAATAATAAAAATTGAATTCCCTTTCGAAACGGAGAGACTCGTGTGGTGTGTTTATATAACGAACTATGGGGCTGGAGTGAATGTCATCGCTCCGAATTAAATTTTTATTCAAAATGCAAAAAAAAAGGAATAATCGTGAATTCTACTTAAAAAAAAAGTGAGTGCATTCTTTTTTTCTTGCAAATGAAACACTGACCGCTCATTTTTGATGAATAATTAAAAAAAGTTCAAACAAAAATTGGCTTTTTTGCCGAATGTCTGCCGAAAAAGAAAAATTGAATTCCCTCTCGAAAGGGAAGCTGTAAAAAGTATCGATAGTTCGCGTGTCAAGTCGCGATTTTTCGAGAACGATAATTCTTCGATATTTCTTGAAATAATTACGTACGGACGACCTTGATAGAGAAAAAATGGTGAATGCCGAATGACAAATGTTACATAAAAGAATTAAGGAAAGTTATGATTACAGTGCGTCGATGGAAAAATTTTAATGCGATTGCACCGAGCGATTATTACGGGCTATTAATTTATTTATTCAATTGACGCGTGTATTATTATTCGATCGCCTTCTCCAGCTAAAGATTATTCTTGGGTTGAGTCATTTATTATGCACACACGTGGCTCGTCCATCCTGAACGTCGACACTTAACTTGTAATGTGCACTAAGAATATATATCGCATAATCCTGCTAAACGAGAAATCATTGTTCACGAGACGAGAAAAACCCGATTGAGAAGCATAGAAAAACAACTCATAAATAACCAGATAATCTTTTCGGACAATCTTTGAAGATGGTGAGGAATTATTTCTATTTTTCTGTCTCGATATTTTTACATCTGCAAATTTTCATTATTTAAACAATTTCCGTGTAATCTCAAACACTGTTTTCTATTTTGTCGAACAACGAATGCCCGGCTGTAAATTTTAAATTGTTTCTTCTCATCAGGCATTCTCCAAAACTTGAAAAACATTAATTTTCATTCAAAATGGAAAAGAAATACGATTTGGATTGTTTAAACAGCGTGTTTGTCGAAAAACAATCGAGCAAATTTTTTATTTTTCCAGCAGACGAAAAAGTTCGTTGAACTCTCGCAAAACATGAATTTTTTTTTGCACATTGAAATATCGCAAACGGAGGTAATAATTCTTGCAAGACAGATGTCGGTTTTATCCGCAAGGAAAGCCCAAAGAATAATTGCCAAGACTGTTGGAAATTGAGTGAAAAACGAATTTTGGAAAATCATCGAATTTTCATGCCAGAAGAAAATAACGTTTCCTTAGACTACGTGCGTGTGTTTTGTCCGAGCTCGTGGGACGATGCAAAAACATCGATTGCTAATGATAATAATTTCAGAGCTGAAGACCGAAGGTGCCAATTAAATTCAGCAAAAAAAAAAAAAAACTGATCGAAGAAAATCAAACCTCGGATACGATCGCTTCGTTCGATATTTTGCTGTTCCGATCCTCGATGAATCTCATTAAAAAACGACAGACCACGAGTGAATTATCATTCCCACGAAAGTGGATATTGGCAACGGAAATAATTCATAATTTTCCATTGGAAAACGTGCCTCCAGGCAAACAGGAAAAACAATGTGTTGTTGAGTCTCATGAGCAAAGTGTTATACTCCGAAGATTAACATTGACCGAGGGAAATCTATGGAGCTTGCTTACACAGCCAAGCTCCAACGACGTTAATGAATATTTCTCGATCTTTTTCTATCAATGTGGAATTTAATATGTTGCAAACTGCACTCATTGCCAAATGGACCGGTTCGTTTGCATATTAAGTTCAGGTTCGCTGTTTCGCATGGCGTGATGAAACTCCATGCATTTTTTTAATACGTTGATGCACATTTCAATACATATTCCATTTCATATGGAGTTTTCATTAATCTACGATATTTATTAGTATGTGTACGTGTCTCGGTAATAACGCAGTGCACCGAGTCAAATGATGGAAAGGTTTGGTTTACGCGTATGATCGCGAGTATATATATATATTCAACGTGACACTGTAGTTCTTGCAACTACCTTCCGAGATATTTCCGGTCTACTAGTCAAATATTACGAAATCATGGTGATTGAAAATCCATTTGATACGTGAGACATATTCGAAAGATACACATTACCGACTATAACATTAGCATTTAATGAGAAAGAATTGGAAAAGTTTGCACGTTCAAGTTTTTTTCTTAAACGATGTGTCATGAAAAAAAAACCAATTCGTAAATTGGATCCAACGATATAATGTGAATTGTATTTTTCGTTCAGCCCTAATGTGCGCAAAAAATCAAGTTCGTGGGGAAAATTATTTTAATAACGACGAAAAATAATTCTCAATAATTAAAAAAAAAATTTTCATCGTTTTGTCATGGAAAGTGAAAAAGTTTCGATCACTTTTTGCCCTTTTTCTGGATTAGCTTTACATTTTTTTTCTATAATCCCCGAGGGATGAGGTCTCGATGTAATTGCCTCTGACACATTGAGAACGAATCGAGATTAATTGGAATTAAAAACGATAAATATATAAATCCTAAAAAAAAATATTTAGAAAATAAAATTGTCACGATTTGTATCGATCGATGAGTGAATAGAATTAGGAAATCCTTCCCCTTGCTTTCCTTAGAAGTTTGAAAACGTTCATCATTTTTCCCTTAGCATTAATTTTCTATTTAAAAAAAAAAGTAACCTCGTGGTAATGTTATAATTTCGTAAACGTTACTCTCAATTTTCTAACGTCAGGTTGCTATCCAAGAATTTCAATTCGGTTGCAATAAATTTGGGTGAAATTGCGATAAAAATGATAAATGTCGAAAAAAAGGGATAAAAAGTGTTTGAATAAAAAAATAATGCTCACGATGTCGTAGCCAATTTCGTAATGTGTTCCTCTCGTGTGAATGATGGGGACGGTGCTCCTTCTTTCGATATAAAAAGTTTCATTGGCCGGTAGATCCATCGCTGTTGTTTTTGTTATTATCTCAGCTGAATAATGATCGACGCACTAGCACGTTGCTCAATGTAATTGATGCTTCAATTTTTCTCCAGGTAGAGCCTGAAAAATAATTAACATCGTGCGATGCACAGACGTTTCTGAGAGAAATTTCCAACTCGAGAGAACGACAATTGTGCTTTTATCGAATTAACGAAATTGAGACTTTAAATTTTTCTCGTTTAGCTCCTCCCGCCTCTGCCTGTTTTCGCAATACATTGAAATTTTGCAAAGCACGAGATAAAATTGATAAATCTCATGCTATCATCGTTATCATTCAGCGGAGGGAACGATGTTCAAAAACCCACGAGGGTAGACTTTAAAATAAACAACACTGCGACGACTAATTTCTTATCACTTGCATTATCTTACGAGCTTGTCAGGCACGAATTGCATTGTATTCACTCGATCGCTCGACACTGCGACTATAAATTGCTTAAAAAAATAATTTTCCATGATCGTATATTTTCGTATAAATATTTAATTCAAAAATTGAAATTTTTTTTTCCCAAAATAAAAAAAATCAATTTTGATGAATATATTTAAAAAAATTTCGTTAAATTGACGCAGGGCGAGAGAAGCAAAGAGGAAATTTACTAGTTTTGTACCCTCGCACCTAGGGCGACGAGGCTCGAGATCGAAACACGACTAAAGGCAAACCACCTCGAGCAAGAGCTTGTGGGAGACTAATTTACCTGGTATCGACTTACGTCTGCTCTGAGACTATAATGTGTCCACTGGACTTACCGTGTTGCCTTCTTTATATATAGTATAAAAGAAAAAATGTATATATATGTGTTTCGACTGGCAATAGTATCCTATGCCGGCCTGCCTGTGTATCTCTTTCTCTTTATTTACAAATACTGACGATCGGTTATGACCTTGCAACTTCATTGAACCTGCATTCGACATTACGACATAAATCAACCACGAAATCGTGTTTTTTTTTTCTCAATTTATCTTGGCTTCCCTGATATTTCCAGACTTGTTAAAACGTAAAGAAAAATCGATCACTGAAGCAAAAAAATAGTCAAGTTTTCGGATATTTTTTCAATTTCACGAAATTCTAAGGGAAAATGTAAATACGATGCTTACGTTGATGAGAGGAATGTCAAAACGCAGTGTCTTGGCGATCGATCGTTCCAAAAATTTGCTGAGCCCCCGAAGAAAAAAATTGTGTCGTTATTTTTTGTTTCAACTCGATCAAATGTTTTTTCGGAGTTGATGAATATTCAATGACCTTGATTTCAGCTGATTTCTTCGTTTTGCCAAAAAACTAATCATCCTCTTGGACGTCTGAGCAAGAACGAGGGTTACTACTTGGATCTACTGCGCAACATCGAGTCCGACCAGATACGCGCTTCATCACTTGCACTTGGCAAATTTTTGTATTCGATTTACAATTTTTTTCGAAATCTCGTGAGCACAACGATCGAATATTACTCGCATGAATTTACGATTCGAAAATTTCATAGCCAATTATTAGTTGGAGCAGAAAATTAGCGAATTGTAAAAAATTCCAATTCATGCAAAAATAATTTGCTAAATTTAAATTAAAAAAATATTAAGTCTGACGGTGTACCATTGGCATTGGTACGGTGGGTAAGGAAAAGTTTTTTTCATCCAGCTCAACAGTGCAAAAAAGATTATGCAAATTGCATAAATTTTATCGATCAATCTACCGAGTGAATGACAACAACACGAATGCAACCGATCGCCAGACTGATGGATGATCGCGCTAAGGAACAAAGATTCGTATTCTCTCCCGACGAAAAAACGTTCTAGTCAAATTTTATTTTTAGAATAAACGAAGAAAAAAGTTGTCACGAGAAATAACAATATTTCCCTGCTTTTTCTGCTCAGAACAAAGAACTAAACGTCGTTAAAAAATAATTCAAGCCGTTCCCGTGGTTTTTCAAATAAATTTCCCGTTCCATAAGTTTTCCAATTTCACGATCAACACGAGCAACTTTATCTGCTCCAACGATTGCGGAGTGAAAAACAAATTTGCAATCACTCCTCAGTGTCCCCTTAACGGTCGATCTTCATTTTCCTCAAAAGGGAACCAAGGTTTTTATGAATTTTCCACGTGACATAAGGAAAATCGACGAGAAAAAAAGATAATAATAAGCGATAAATCAAAAGTAACGAATGTCCAAGTTTTAATCATTGTAGGAGCAAGAAGCTGTGCTCCACGTATGGCGACATTGACATGAATAACGTCAGCCATATTGGTATTCTCATGGGACCCCAAAGTATAATTAATTCGTTATGAATTCCTTCTCGTACCTTGGTGTATTTACCATGCGAACGATGCAATCGGTCAATTGCATCATGAGCCATAAATCGCAGAAAATGCACAATCTCGTTTAACCCTCGCTCAATTGTCATTAAAGCTTGTTAATTAATCTCGAATGTGTTTCACCACTCGCAACTACTTTTTTATTTCGCGCCATAATTACTCCGCAGCTAGTGGTGCAGCATTGCGCGTCAAGCGTTTTCGAGTAAAAACATGAAAGGAACTTGGCTCGTTATAATTCGACGAACATAAATTAATTAGTTCATTTACGCGAGCTCTAATTGTCGTTGGTTAATGCATTAAATTTGTCGCGTGGTAATAATTGTTCACTGGAAAAAGATGATAAAATTGATTAAACTACTTGCGACTATTTGTCGCGATCCACCAAACGTAAAAGTGCAAGAAGAACGCGAGAGTATCGACGAGATGTGAAAAACATTATTTTACAAGTTCCTCAACTTTGACCCGGCAAAATGTTGGCTCGATAAACTTGCTCCGTTCTTTTGCAATCGAGTGTCATATTTAGCAATCATTTTTTATCATTACGGAAACTTTAGTGTGTTATTTTCTCAATATTTATCAAAATTTAGTACAAAATTGTGTTTGTGACCTTTTCACGCAAAAACCACGGAACCAATTTTGATGAATCCTTCACAGGAACGAAGCTCATGAATCAGAAAAGGTTTTAGCCTGTATAGCGTTCCGATAATTCATTTTTTTGGCAACACGAATCCAAAAATCACATTTTTCGTCATATTTTCCATTTTCAAACTTCGCGAGCAACTAAAAAATGATAATGAATCAAAAATGGCTAATTACCAATTGAGATAATTCGAAAACGAAGAGGATGAGCGGAGGCTGGAGTCGTAAAAAAAAAAAGTTGTAGCGATTTTCGTAAAATAAATTTTTTAAGATTTTGGAAAAAAAAATTGAAAATTTTTCATATTGAGCCAACTGTACCCTTTAGCGCCGAGTAGGTGTGCTGCGGGGCGAAGCCCGCAGGCACGGCTAGTTGTTTATAAAAATGGTGAATGGCATTGGCCCGTTTGAGGAAACTGATCGGCAAAGGCGACTTTACGATTAAAATCCGAATCGCACAGACAAACGTCATAGCTTATTGTTTAAGTCGTAAAGCGCGTGCGCCGATTACTCAAAGATACACGCGAGCTCGACTTTTAAGGCAGAGTGAGAGTGCATTAATCAAGCCATAATTGCGATAATCCTCGCATTCGTCGTGGCCAAACACTCGTTAAGCCAAGATCAGCTGTTTTTTCTCTCTCTCTCCCTCTCTTTCCTCGTTATTCTCAATTAACTCGATCTCTCGCTGAAATCCTTCGTTAAAGGCAACGTTTTTTATCTCCTTTTTTATGTTTCTTCATTTTTCGTACACTACGCCAAGAAAAAAATTCGATCACCCACGACTCGTATAACACATACAAGGCTTCCGAGGCTGAATCTGCAAATCCATTAATGTTAAACGAATTAGGTGACTTTTTTGTGGCTTCACTGAATACGGGTCAATTATTTATGGCTACTATTTATTTTCACCTCGAATAACCCGTTCGAATTCCCAACTTTTCTACTTTTTAATTAATCGAGTCAATTGATCGTTACCAAAAAAAAAATCAACTCAAAAAAATCATTTTCTAAGGAACGCGTGAGTAAAATTCACAAGAATCCCATGAAACAGCGGACAGACGTTTGCAACGAGGAAATCGCAAACAAAACAGATTACTTCGTTGAAATTCTTCGTTCAGTCCATCATAAAATTTTTCGATCGAATCGTTAGGCTGGAAAGAAATTCGTGCACCGTTGCATCATGTTTTTACGCGAAAAGTGCGCCAAGTCTTTCTCAGCAACTTTACTAATAAATTTCATTTAAAAAAATTGTAAACGAAATCGTGAAAGATTTTGCAAAAGACTTTAAACAAATTCGATTCTTTTCGAACGAATTATCGTCTTTCGATCAATTGATTGAGAAAAAAAACGCGTCGACGAAATTGCAGAATTCCCCGTGAGAATCGAACACGGAAAATTCAGAAATCTTCGATCGTTTTTTTCCGATTTTTTGGCTACGTTCTCCAGAAACTTCACAAGTTTTCATATTTTTCTCTTTTATTTTTCGTTTAGAGATTTCACAGTATTTACACGAGCCTTGGTTGCTACAGTATATTTCGCTAATTAATAATAAACAACAAATTGCGAACGTTATCGTAGATAAATAACTCGTTTTACAATATAACGCATGGGGCTGAATCCAGTGCGAGGAAGCTCGATTGTTTTTTGTTTTTTTTTGGTTTCTTAAAATCTAATTTAGAACAACGATCCATAATTTTTGAAAAAATAATCCATTTTTTCAATTCTTTTGTATAAAACGATACGCGAGTAAAAATCAACCCGAAAATACAAGAAATTTCCACCTGAATATCGAACTGGAAACAATCAACGATTTCCAAAGAATTTAACGAACGAGTAGGAAAAAACACATTTTCCTAAAATAAAAAAATGTCTAATTGGGCGAATTTTTGGGTTGGAATTCACGAAGTTTGAGAATTTTCTCGATAAAAGTTTCTCAAAAATGTAAACATCAAGGTAGATTGGCCGGCAATTTGTTAATTTTGTGATTTCAGGCGGAATTCATAATTAAGGAAAAAGGGTCCACCTCGTGTGATATAATCCATATTTTCGGTTTCAGTCTTGTTCGGACATCCGTCGATCTGTCCGTTAGCCTCATTTCGATTCCCCAAGGACCATTAGTGTCCCCGTCACTGCCATATCGGATGAGAGCCGTCGTAGACTTCTTCGGGTTCCTCAGGCTCTTCGGAAGTTGCGATCCAAGTCTCGAGCGAGCCGTCCCACTGTTGAATGTTTTTTCATTCTCTCATTAATATTATTGCTCATCGAATGCTTGGAATTATTATTGGACGATCAGAATCGTCAAGTAATAATCGGACGGATCAATGGACCGATTGGGCTCGAGTATTTCGTTGGAAACTATTCAACCCTCAATAGTCACACCTTCGGATTGTGACGTAAAAGCCATTGCGGCGTTGTCAACCTCACTCACTTTGGAAACGCGATAAATAGTTGAAAAATCGTAAAAAAAAATAAAACAAAAATACTGGAATGTATTTTGGATCCTCGACTAACGACCATGACGATTTTATTTAATTTGTGCAATTTTTAATATAAAAAAAATGTCGAAAATGAATAATTCTGCAAAAATGACGTTTTTTTTTACAAAATATAATACAGAAATTGTAATTTTCATTAAAGACGACGTAACGAAGTGACGTAAAAGCCGCGGGGCCGTAGTCAACCTCACTCACTTTGGAAACGCGATAAATAGTTGAAAAATCGTGAAAAAGAAATAAAATAAAAATACTGGAATGTATTTTGGACCCTCGAGTAACGACCATGACGATTTTATTCAATTTGTGCAATTTTTGATATAAAAAAATGTCGAAAATAAAGAATTCTGCAAAAATTACGTTTTTTTTTACAAAATTCAGAAATTGTCATTTTCATTTTTTAAAAAATCGTTTCACAAGTCTGAAATGCTTCCAGGTTATTTTGAGAAACAGAAAAGTCACATTTTCTTCTTTAGTGAAATGAGAACAAAGTGTAACTAATATTTCTCTTGAAATATTCAGTCTCTCCGAATAAAACGTGTAGGGGAATTTTTACCGACCGACCAAATGACAGAGCGCCAAGGGTTGACGAGCTTTTATTCATACGTCGTATTTATTTCGTTTTATTTGACTTACCGAGCTCGAAACGAGGTGTGGTTGATAGGGATGCCAGCTGACGTCACGGACGCACGCCGTATGGTTTTTCATGTTTGAAACTTTTTCTCCGGACAGTATATCGTAAACTAAAAACAAAGAAAGAAAAATTCAATGAAAACAAAGCAGAAAGGTAAATTTTGGAAAATACCATCGCATTAGAAATTGAAGCCAGAAACTGATTCCATTTCTTCACAAGGCTCTGTCGTCGAATCGTTTATAGAGAAACGAAAAGACTCGTCAGCGAATTCCATCAGTTTCCAAAAACAAATTTTCTTTTTTTTTTTACGATTTTATCAGGAGAAAAAAACGTTAGTCGCGGAAAGAAAAAGGATTCAGTCGACGAGATAATCGTTTGTTCAACTTACTGATAACGCTGCCATTGGCGGATCCAGTGTAAATATATCGTTGACCCGTGGTCGCCGCGGGTGAGAAACGGCATCGTATTAACGTTTTGAGAACCGAGTGGCCGCGGTAGGTCATGACGCTCGTATCTCCATCCAACAAACTCGTCGCTTGTAATACTGAAAATAAGTTTTTCTATTATTAGGATTATTTAGCAATAAATAATCGATATAAAGTTCATCTTCATCTGTAAACCTGGGCCGTTCGTGCAAATACGACGAATCGCTCCAATAATTGGATCAAAAATGGATGAAAAAATGGATTTTTTTACAATTTTGTAATTTAAATTCCAAGCCAAAGATTTCGAGCAGTCGCCTGAATTTTTTCAGAATTTTTGGTACGTAATAAAAGGCTGGAAAAACGGTTTCTCCAGATTTACAAAACAAAGTGTCGAAATTTCTATTTCCCGTGAATTTCGCCGTCGAGTTTGCTGTATTCGTGATTATTGCTGTTTCTTACTACTAGTTGGAAATCGTTGCCTTTGATAATCGAAGGAGCACTTTTCAGCAGCCCGCAGCGAGTTTACTTCCCCATCGGTGCCCGAGAAAACCCTCAGGTCCCACAGCTTGATCGTCTGATCTTTGCTGTTGGTGATCAAATGCCGACCATCGCCTCTTGGGTCGATGTACGTTATGCCACTCCTGTGGCCCGCCAGCACACCTACTGGTATCGAGTCCGATTCGCGCAGCACCCTTCTGTCCCAGACCTTGCAAAAAACGTAGCAAACGATTTTTCAAAAATTAATCATTGAGATTATTTTTTTTCAATCATTTTTGTCGAGGATTTTTTTGTCTTTTTCATAGATTTTTCTTTTTTTTTTATCAGTAATCGTGTTTGGATTTTTTTACCTTGCATAATCCATCGTCGCCGCCGCTGATTAGTATTTGCGACGTGTTGTCCGCAAATCTGACAGCGTTCGCGTCCCTCGAATGAGCTTTTACCTGGAATCATTGAAAATACGTTACAAAGTGCTGAAGTGGTCGATGGCACGGAATTGATGGAAAAACAATGAATAACGTACTCGCAGAGTTCGCTGATGCTCTTTGAGATCGTAAACATAAAGGTGGCCGTCGTTGGAACTTCCAATTATTTCGTTACCATCGTTGGAAAACGCCACGGAAAATATGCTGAAGTTACGATCTTCGGGATGCAGCCACAGAGTGTCTTGGAGACTCGGATCTCCGTTTATCGAACACATGTACACTGCGAATATCAATTCCGTATAAATAAACCATGAAAAATATAAAACGAAATATCGAAATGACATTCAAGGATTTTTTATTCGTTCTGTTTCGTTTTGGAGCTTTTCGTGATTCGGTCTTCGAATTTACGATTATAATGACGAAATAACAAAAATTTCAGAACAAGATTAATCACAAGACTGCCTCAACGCCTTTGTCATCATTTCGTAAAAAAAAAAAAAAATACGCAAGTTTTTTCCGAAAGATTCAAAATGATTTGCACTCTTAGGATATTTGGGAGTAAAGAAAAACTTACGACAATCTGACCAGCTGGAATAAACGACATTATTCCCATCCGGACTGATGGCCGTGTCCAAAATGATACTCGTGCTCTCACCACGGGCTGGAATTATCTTAAAAACATCCAGTTCGCCATTGACCGTGTGATAAAGCCGCAAGAGACGATCTGCAAAGGGAATATTTGGTTAACAATAAATAAAATATTAATATTACTACGAGAATGGTAATGGACTGGATGAAATTTTTAACAATGAAAAAATGAGCGACAACTCCAGGAATTACAGGAACTACGTTAAAATAATGAAACTGGCTCTGCACGGAATTTTTTTGTTTATGATAAAAGTTTAACTTTTACCTTCCGTCGCAGAAACAAAGTATTTGCCGTCGCGCGAATGCGAACCGCAATAAACTTTGCATTGATAGTTGATACGTTGGTGTCGCTTGTTGGGTAGATAATAGTTGCTCATTCGACATTGTTGGCCTCTCGTAAATCCTCGACCAACCAGTCGATTTTGTATCATCGACGTCATCGATATATTCTTTTTGTTATTTTGCTCAACGTATCCGCAAGCCAGTTTTGTCATCATACACAATTCGCTTTTCTGTCAATGCCAGAGAACAAAGAGTTTCATTGAGAACGAAAAAATAATGAGAATTGTTGATGATTGTCATTAACCGATTTTCGGCAAACGTTTTTCTGCGCCTTTCGTCCGTAAATCTGGACACATTATTTTTTCAGCCTTGAGATACGTTCCAAAAATTCAAAAGAAATGCAGAATACTCTTCGAAATCTCCAGCTTGGAATTTCGATTATAAAATTGCAGGAAAATTCATTTTTGCATCCATTTTTAATCCAACAAATGGAGCGATTCGTCGTGTTGGACACGAACGACCCACATTCACAGACGAAGTGTTAATAATCAAAGAGATCGTTTTGTAAATAATTATTCCAAGAACTTCAATGATAAATCGCTGAGAAAGAACTTTCATGATGCAGGAAATGAGCACTGAGTCGAAAAAATGTGTCGTACTCGTTTTTTTCATTTTTCCCCTAACCTCAAAATGGTTTCGTAAATATGCCGAATTTCTATGAAACGTTGTATCCAATTCTGAGCGTTTTATCGTGCTCCATACTTTATGGATTGAAGTTGAAAATACTTGATGCAAATAGTTTAAACTTTGAAAATGTGACAATTTATTGTTGACACTCGCGAACGATCAGCTGTTCGGTCATTGTAGCGCGTCATCGAGTTTCGTTGGTTCGCGTGGTCGTAGGTTTCGGAAAGTCGTGAGGTTTTTCAGTCTCCGTGGCGTCACAAAACTTTCGAATTTCGAAGAATCATTGACGAAGGAATATCGTGTTGATATTTTATAAAAACTTACATCGATTCTCGATGTGTCGGGTTTCACGTACGCCATCGGCGCGGCTGAATATCTCGATGCATTTCGTTGAGGTATGCGAGGATCTCGTGCAGACGACGCGTCTTGTGGCAACGCTAGCAGGCCTAAGTACCAGTCGCGATCAACGCGGTCGTACAAATTTCGATAACTGTGGTTACTAAAGCTGCAAAAAAAAAAATTCACCATTCCCTCGTTCACGTTAAAAAACAGCTTTGTTTTTTTCTTTTTTACTGAAACTTTGTCCGGTAAACTGCGACGCTCTGACGGTAATAAACCTTGAAAATCGAACCTTCTTATATATGTTGGAAAATCTTCTGGGGTGAATTGCCAAACACCATTACGAGATGCCCAATCCATATTTCGCGATTGAAAAGTCTCACTTTTTTGTAAAAAAAACTTAATGACGAATTTAACGCCTGGAACTAGCACGTGGGTGGAAGACCGAATGTCAAGGAACAGACGTCGCGTTTCGGCGGGGATTATGGAACTGAGCGCGATCGAATTAGAAGCCTGGGGAGAGTGAAGCGTCGTTCCGAAAGCGTCGAGCGTCCGCTTGACGCGAGTTTTTTTTTAGTTTCTTACACTGCCGACGATGGCGCTAGTATCGAACGATATACAGCGAAAAGGGGCGACGTCACAGATCGGTGGCGACGCCAGTTGGGAATCATTCGCACTAACAACGAACTTCCGGTCGGACGAAAAGTAACTAGCACGATCGTAGAGAGAGAGAGCCGACATCGAACCAAAATGTAACGTTTCCGGTCCCCTGAGTTAGTTTTCTTTTTACGAATCTCTAGAGGGTTGTTTAGTGGTTAATTGTAGCGATCGCGACAGTCGGAATTTTAATATTAATCGATTTCAACTAACCATACGGTATCAAACAAATTATTGTTGCCTTGAGCAAAAAATGATCGCCCAATGTTTTGCTCCCATACGTTGATATGTGCCCCAGCAATCGTTAAAATCACAATGAAAAAATTAAAATTAATGATTTTATTTTTCAACCGTCAACCTTTGAAATCAAAGATTTATTTACCCAATTTTTTTATTGAAAAATTATTAAATAAACGTTCGAACAATATTATTTGTTTCGAACAAATGATTCCGAATCGATTAGCATTCGAAAAAATTGAATTAAATTAGATTCGATTAATCAAACAATCAAAAAACATCGACGAACAATTGCAAATGAAAAAAAAAAATTTCATTCAAAATTGAAAATAAAAAAAAAATCTAGAGAGCAATTTCACATGGTGGGATGCTGTGGCGAAAAAACGAGATGGAAAAGTAATATCGGCAGTATCACACGTTTGCTTGGGTAGTTGGCGCTTGCGCTTTGGCGATCAATAACGCGTCCTTACACAAAGATATCTCTATACAGACATTAATACAGGGTGAGAAAGCCATCGGAGTTGCAGCAAAGATTTCGAAAGACATTTAATCGATTAAAATCGTTACAAAAGAATCCCCGATCCATTGACAAGTTGAAATTCATTTCGATCTCCGTCGCAGCGTCTTTCGCGAAGAAAATCACTGTGAAGCGCAATTTTCAAGTGAATTCATTTTCTTCTCGCAATAAGAACGTCACACCGTCTATCGCAGAATATTTGACAACAAGGGTGGCGGCTAGTCGCAGCGCCCTCTGTACGTTGCGAGGAAAGTTGGTCAGTACAGCGGGGTCAGTAGGGGCGTGTTGGTTGTGAAACGTTGCGCGAAAACAGAGGCGTCGGTGGGAAGATATCGAGAAGGAAACGATACTGCGGGGTGGTTCGAAGCGCGAGGCAAAGGAGTGGTGAATGCGTGTGTGGCCCGTCAGTAAAGAAAAAGACACGACGGAGAGGGGGGGGGAGNGTGTGTCGAGGCGTCGAAGCTCATCTTGCGAGCAAGTACAATCGCGCGAGTTTAGAGGATGTTGCTTGGCTAGTTGCGGCTCTCCTCGTATCGCGTTAAACGTCACCGCGATTATATACATATATACATAAATATATACCGCTTTATATATATTTACAAATACGTACATATATATTATTATTTATTTATATATGAAATATATATGCGTGTGTGTATATATATATATAATCTAAAACGAAGAGACTAGCAGAGGACAGTTCGGTTGTTTCGTGGGCTGCTGCACAGCCGCTGCTGCTTAAGATTTAACGGGCGAGGCTCTTCCTTCTAGACATCGCGAGTGTGATGGTGTATAGAAGTTGTTGTTTTCGCGTTAAACTTTCGACAACGAACGTCATCTACTTTGCAACATGTTCGGAGCTGAGATCGTGGCGTCCAGTGTTTTTTACTGTGCCAGTGTCGATCCTTTGAGGAGGATGCTCTAGTTAGAGGGTGCCGGGAGGCGGCGGCTTCTCGCTGCTGCTGTTTCTTGTTAATAATAATAAAATAATAAAAAAAAAGGTAAACGAAACGTTGGCAACGATTTTCGTGCAGATTTTCGGGCAAACGGAATAAATAATAAATCTTCAATAACTGATCGAACTGTGCGCGTGTGTACTCTTGATAATGCTCTGAAAAAAAACGTCCAATCAATTGTGCGTTTGTTTTTTGTTTATTGTTTATTTATTTTGCCTCCTCGAAGTCTTGTTTACTCCGTTCTCGCGACTTTTCGCGTCTCTTTTCCAGCGCCACGGGCGGGGTGAGAGAAAACTTGCGTTTTCTACTTCACTCAAGTTTTGTCCTCAACATCGTGTCTGTTTTTTTGACCTTCTTCGGTCTCGTTATTCCGAACTCAAATATCAACCATTTTCATCGCTTTTATTGCACATTTTTCGTCACCAGTGCGTCGCCTTCGCTCTTTTTCTTTTCATCATTTATTCCGCGCTCGTGCTCGGTGGATCGTAGTGACCTTTTTCGCCCTTCGCGTTCCGAGGACCATGCACCAAATCCCTCAACGGTAGGTCACCTCTTTCTTTTCTTTCAGCGTTTAACGATCAGTGGGTCGTGGGAAAAACACAAAGAACCAACTGAATATTTTGTTTACAAACTTTTCGAATCCTTGCGAGCAATTTTGAGCATTCGGAATTCCAAGTTTACATACAAATTCCGCATGTTATTCAAAGCCATCGGAAACATTTGCTTTTCTCAACGTACGACATTTTTTTAGGTTAACTCTTCGATTTTCGATCGTTTTTCCAACTTTTTCGAGAAGAAATGAAACAAACGTTTCGATTTCCCAAATAAAACGTTTTTTTTTTCATTTCCAATTTCATTTCGTGGTTAACGACAAAGGTCAATCATTTTCGGGACTTTGTTCAAGTATTTTTAACCCCGGAACCGGCGAATCCGGGTGAAATTTAAATTTCGTTCCGAAGTTTTTGTTTTTCAGCATTTTTAGGCATTCCCATCGATTTTTCACCCACTAAATCTCGATGAAACTCAATTTTCTCTTCACCATTCTCTTCGGCATGAAAAAACGAAAAGATTCGTGTACTCATAAGTCAAATTACTGCTCTCAGAACGATTTTACGAGCAAGAAATACGTTCGTAGTTAAAAAAGTGAGAAAAATGGGTTTTCCGGCTCCGGGGTTCTGAGCGAATCTCGAAATATTGAAAAATGTGGATAAATCGAAAAATAAAGAAAAATAACGAAATTTCATTCCGAGATGATTGGTACAATGAAAAAGTCTTAGTTGTGGGTCTTTTTCGTGTGTTACACACCCACGTTTCGTCTCTGTTTCGTACGTATGATTAGATCGAAGCTTTGTTACTGTGTGCGCGCGCGCACCCCTTCACATGGAGGTTAACGCGCTATCTATGCTTTTCTCTGTCTCGGTCTTTCTCGTGCTCGCGGCACTCGTCATTTCTCACAGGAAAAAGTAACTCGTCGCGCGCGCGGTGTTGACTAAGTGTGTCTACAAAAAGTAATCTCGACACGAGCAAAAGGAACGGAGAGTTCGTCAGTATTGCCCGCACTACGTGTGAGTTTTTTCGTGAATAAGAAAATATAATAAAAGGATGAAAATCCAACGAATTCATATTCGGGCTGGCTGCGAAAATAGGGGAGGAAGGGAAGTAAACAAATTCCACGAAGAAAATCAGTGTCTGCAGGATAAATTAGCTGGTTTGTTCTCCGCCGACTGAAAATCGACTCGTCGACGCGATTTTTCAAAATGAACTGAATAATTTTCAAATTTTCACGAAATCGGTGCAAAACTTTTGGTTTTTATTTCCTTATGCAAATAAAACGAAAACGACGGGGATACGCGAGCGAGTTTATTGCCGGAACAAAGAAAAAACTGCGAATCGTCGATTCAACGAAATGCGATGAAACGGTGCGAAGATGAGAGTTTGAAGATTTTTTATTTTCATTTCTTTACGAGGAGCGAGTGAGATCGAGGAGCTTCGAATTCGATATCTCGAAGGAGTGTCCTTCTCCATTATCGGGCACCACGCGCGAGACGACGTATGTGCCGCACACCCAAGCGGCGAGAACTATTGACCATCCCAAAGCGAGCGAAGCATCCTTGCCGCGAGTGCATGGGCGCGGTTCTTCGCAATTCCTTTCGCACCCTCGTATATTTTTCTTCCTCACTGATTTTCGACGTTCCAATCGTTTTCCCCCGCATTTTTATTTCACTCTGCAACAAACTCCATTTTTTTATCGTTCTCCGAACTCCTGATGATCGAAGAAACATTTTTTTGACATTTTACAAAGCGTTGATTTTCTTCGGAACCTTGTGACACGCATGACAGTTTTTTATCAACACAAACAGCTTTCGGGGCGTGTAAACATTTCTTGGAACGTGTCAACATGTTCTGTTCCTTTTCCGAACATTCTATAATCCCTTCGACCGAGTATTTCTCCTCGGAGGAACATTCTTTGCTTCACGAGAACTTTGTTTCGTGCCTAGAAACACTTTTGAGGTTATGTCAACGTCTTCGGAATCTCAAAAACTCTATTTCGTGAGACGTGATCATTTTTTCATTCGGAAAGACATTTTCTTTGGAATGTGAATATATTTCCGTCGCCATTTACATTTTTGAATTCATTTTAAAAATCCGCACGATCTAGTCATTAAAAAGGACGATAATTGAAGTTTATCGTTGGAATCCAGCGAACGTCTTTTCACCATTTTCTTTATTTTTGCAACAGCCTCGATTTTTCTTCGACATTTTTCGCTCTCCTTTTAAAAAATATAATAAAATAATGAATTCCGTTGCATGGTCCGCGTCACTAAAAGTTGTTCGAGTCGCTTCAAACGTGGGTCGACGTGGATGAACTTGTTTTTCGGGACGTGTAAACACCCCACGGCCCAAACATTTTTGGGTTGCGATAAATATATGTTTGCATTGAGCATAAACATCTTTTTATCCATGTAAACACTTGACGGTCCACGCCAACACATTTTATCGATACGAAAATTTGTTTTTTCGGGTAAATATTTTTTTATCGATACAAATCTGGCTCAGCCCACAGAGGAATTTTTTAACTCGTACAAACATTGTATAAAATCTAGTTCACCATGGACATACGTGAGATTCGACCTCTACTAACTTTTGTATTGCTCGCGTTAATATTTCCTTATTCGAACGAACATTTTTCGTTTAATTTCGAAGCTACAGCCGCTAATTTTTTTTATCCAAATAACTTCAGGCCCCATGCCAGGCAGACTTTTTCCTAGAACGCTAACCTTATTTTTTTTTTACCTATTCCGGTAATCTGGGGTCATAAATGACCCCGATTTTGAAAAATTCATATCTTCCGTAAAATTCAACGAAAAGGGTTCAATTGGGGCTCATTCTTTTCGTTTTTTAATGCTGGATCACGCGAGCCTGGGAGAATTTTGCTTCGGGTCAAAAAATTAACGAAAAATGCGGTAAAACGATAGAGATCGAAAGAACGGAGGGAGGAAGGGATTTCAAGTCGCCTGGGGTAGTTTTTGACCCCAGGTTAGCGTTCCAGGGTAAAGAGCCTCGATGTGGACTTCCTGCAGGAAAATTGAGCAAAAGAAAACGAGCCCTTGGAAAACTATTCCTCCTTGGCCTTTGATCCATCGTTCAGCGTTTAAACATGCGGGACGGAGCGTCCCCATGACCCGACTTGCCATCCGCAGCATCTTCCATGCCCTCGTTCGTCGTCTTTTTGCCAAGCCCCGTTCTGGCATGTTCGTTCCAACGAGCGTATACGCGCCACGTCCGTTATATCAAAGATGCGGAGAAATGCTTTTTGCCTTTTTTCCTTTTTAAATCTCCGAGTTTTATGCCAACTGCGATTGTTCACTCGAGTTGCAACGATCGATAACGTCGGATGCTCTCGTGGGGGAGGGGAAGGGGAAA
>JBAJMU010000010.1:9680360-9761578 GCA_037952995.1 Hyposoter didymator
CATAGTTTTCGAGTTATTGAACACTAGAGTTTACATGCATAAGCATAGGAATCAGATATATAAAGGAATATCTTTTTCATATTGTAAACTCGAATTATTCGACAACTATGTAGACGAAAAATTAGAAAAAAATTGTGTCATCGTATTTGACGCTAAAGAATGTTATCACAAAATTTTATTAAATTCTCAACATATTGTCGTACTAATCTGCTGAATTGAAGTCACTACACTAGGAAAATTCGAAATGATTAGAATTTAATGAAATTTGGTGACTACATTTTTTAGTATTAAATATGAATATACAAATTTTTTAAGATTTTTCTTTTACATAGTTTTCGAGTTATTGAATCTTAGAGTTTACATGCATAAGCATAGGAATCAGATATATAAAGGAATATCTTTTTCATATTGTAAACTCGAATTATTCGACAACTATGTAGACGAAAAATTAGAAAAAAATTGTGTCATCGTATTTGACGCTAAAGAATGTTATCACAAAATTTTATTAAATTCTCAACATATTGTCGTACTAATCTGCTGAATTGAAGTCACTACACTAGGAAAATTCGAAATGATTAGAATTTAATGAAATTTGGTGACTACATTTTTTAGTATTAAATATGAATATACAAATTTTTTAAGATTTTTCTTTTACATAGTTTTCGAGTTATTGAATCTTAGAGTTTACATGCATAAGCATAGGAATCAGATATATAAAGGAATATCTTTTGCATATTGTAAACTCGAATTATTCGACAACTATGTAGACGAAAAATTAGAAAAAAATTGTGTCATCGTATTTGATGCTAAAGAATGTTATCACAAAATTTTATTAAATTCTTAACATATTGTCGTACTAATCTGCTGAATTGAAGTCACGTTTCGTTAAAAAGTTGGAAAAAGGAACGTGACTTCAATTTACACGCGTTTAGATGGGAAATATGAAAAGGAAATTCAAAATCTCAATTTCCAAGGGTCAGCACATTTTTTTTCATAAGAGAAAACTCTTTAGTTTTGATGCCAAGAACGTTTATACTAAATTTTGAAAGAAGCCTAAATAAAGTCGTTTCGTGATGGTAATACCTTAATGACGCGAGCGTATTAATTCTCTGTCTCAAAGGCAAAGAAACATCGCAGCTCCATTTAAGCGCATATCCTCCTTATTCTTTATCTTTTCGGATAAAGAGAATTCAGGCCGGCCAAGTCTGTTAATTATTCAATCATTGCTCTGCTTTCTATCCCGTGTTTTGTGTTTTCTCGTTATTCACCAAATCCACACAATTAACCCGTTTCATCGTTCACAGTTGCTGGTGAAAAAAGCGACTCCCATTTAACAAATCGCTCTCGTAAATCATCAACTTTTGCCCTTTGCTTCCCTTTACACCTGCCTCAACCACACGCACTTCCAACTCCCACTCTCTTCACACCACATGCTGTCACGTCCCTAAATCAAATCCACCCCCAGCCTGTGCCTCCTTCTCCCTCAGCTGCTGCGTCTTCGTCGATGCAATGCCCTTAAGGAGGTTGGATCACGACCATACAATCTTGCCATGCCCAACCATGTTAAAAACATTGAAAAATTCAAAAAGTTAAAATTTTAATCAAATTTGGTAAATATATTTTTTAATTATATACAGGACGATACAATTTTTTTTAGATTTTTCGTTCCCTGGTGCCATTTCGTCCCTCTGAGAAATTTTAGCAAAAACATAGTAATTTTTCATCTGAAATTGGGCGAAAAATGTCAAATTTCCGGAATTTCCGATAGAATTTGGATAAAAATTCAAAAAGATAAGAATTTAATCAAATTTGGTAAATATATTTTTGAATAATAGAGAAGACGATACATATTTTTTTAGATTTTTCGTTCCTTGGTCACATATTGTCCCTCTGAGAAATTTTAGCAAAAACATAGTAATTTTTCATCTGAAATCGAAAAATATTAAATTTCCGCTATTTCCGATAGAATTTGAATAAAAATGATTGTTTTTGCTAAAATTTCTCAGAGGAACGATATGTCACCAGGGAACTATGGTTGCATAGTAATTTTTTATACAAATTTCTCTCCGTGAGTACTCGAGTAATTTAACACTAAAATTCACGTTTACAAACATAGAGTTTACATATATACAGGTATACATTTCCATAGGAATACAAATTCGAAAGAAATGTGAAAATTCTAAAAAAAATTATTTAGTGCGAGTAAAATTTTATTTACGCCAAACAAATGCAATTTTCGTTCGTATGTTTTGTGCGAAAAGAGAACAAAGTTGAATTTTTTGGGGAAAAAAAAGCTAGGCGAGCGTTGGATGGTGAGTCCGGAAGGTTGATATAGCCAGCAGAGGGAAAAAATACAATGAATTATCCGAAGCTTGGGTTATCTACGAGCATGTCCGCGCACAGCTGCTTTTACTGAGCCACGAAATCGCGAGTTTGCAGGAGGGAAGAAGCAGCAGAGAGAAATAGGACTGTGGAACTGATAAGAAGGGAAAAGTCTAGGGGTCGGAGGGAAAGGGGTGGGAGAGTACGTGTTGGTCGAGGGCGTGGTACGTTTTCTCACTCTATAATTTACCTCCTTTGGCCTGCGTCGCAGCATGATACACTTTCCTCTCCGACAATTGCTCCTTGAACATCGCTCCCTCGTTTGAAACATTCGTACACGTGCTCTCGTGCCATTTCTATTTTTGTTTTCTCACGAATAACGAGTTGGGCCCT
The DNA here is from genome assembly GCA_037952995.1 of Hyposoter didymator. NCBI lineage: Eukaryota > Metazoa > Arthropoda > Insecta > Hymenoptera > Ichneumonidae > Hyposoter > Hyposoter didymator. Next base: position 9,683,076 of record JBAJMU010000010.1, read on the forward strand.
TAACGAGGAAGCAAATGAAGCGAGAAAAAGTTTTTCACAAATATTCTAGCGTAATGATACATTTCACGATGATAACTAAAGCCATTGAGCTGCTGCAATAAATTCCAATTAACCAACAAGATCTGTTTGTTGCCTTTTTCGAAATTTTTTTTTTTTTATTTCAACGAAAATCAATATTTCCTGCATTCAAATTGTTTACGGGCACTCACTCTTTTTTCTTTTCATGCTCTCGGGCTTTCACGGAAACTTCGTTGCCGTATACTGCACGCCCGCGAGAAAAAAAATACGTTGATTGATCAAAGCCGAGCTCTTATCACTTACAGTGGCTAGTTCCGAATTAAGTCAGCCAAGCGTGCTAGCTCTGCGGTAACAGCTACAACTTGTCTGACTATTCCAGCCGTTTTCACTCGCTCAACATCAACGATTTCTTTTTTTTTATCTCGCGAGATTTTTTTCTTTCGTCTGCTCCGATGGATTTTGGGCATTCGCATTTTTTTCTATTTGTAATATGAACAATTGCCTCGATGTATCAATTATCCCTGGAACGGTGACCTTATTTTTTTTTTTTTTAACTATTCCGGTGACCTGGGGTCGTAAATGACCCCGATTTTGAAAAAATTCATATCTTCGGTAAAAAATTTTGTTTTTTAATGCAAGATCACGCGAGCCTGGGGCAATTTTGCTTCGAGTCAAAAAATGACTAAAAAATGCGGTAAAACGATTTAAAAAAAAGGGGGAACGAAGGGAGGGAGGGCGCGGGATTTAAAGTCGCCTGGGGTCGTTTTTGACCCCGGGTTACCGTTCTAGGGTCAAAGAAAAAAGGGAATGAATAAATTTGGAGTATTTGTAGAAATACGTTCATTGGCTCGGAAGAATAAAATTTATTATTTTCTCTGAAACGCTGAATTTTTATGCAATTTTCAGATGATCGACCGGATCAGACTTCCTCGTTCTTCCTGGACCTGGAATCGACGCTGACGATATGGTAAGCATTGGGAAAAGATAAAAAAACACGAAACCACGATAAAAGGAAATGAAGAAAAAATTGCAAGCTCTAGCGACTCCGCAAAATTGCCTGCAACTTTATCGAAACACTGGGGAAAAGTCTTGGCGTTAAAAAAAGAGAAAAAAAAGAAATTTCACGAAAAGAAATGGCAAAGAAAGCCCGAAAAGAGATCAAGGCCCCCAGTCTTAAGGTTGTAAAGAAAATCTGTTTGCAGGACACAGTATGGCTTCAGTACTCTGGCATGCCTCTGGGAGTAGTTTCGTTTCACCTGCCTTCATATTCCTCCTGCTACTCTGTCCACGTACTACCACAGGTAAGTGACAATCACGTAATTCGAATAACAACACATATACATATGATTTACATCAATAATTTTCCCTCTTACCAATCAATCAAAGAATTGACCCTTAAGGAGGTTGGATCACGAAATAAAAATAATCAGAATTTCATCAAAATTGGTAATGACATTCTTTGGCATCAAGTTTAAAAACACAAATTTTTTCCACATTTTTTGCCACATGGTTATCGAATAATTGAGAGTCAAATCGAACTTGTTATGCACGAGATGCATTCCTGTATGTATGTAAACTCTATGCTTATACACGTGAACTTTAGTGTTCAATAACTCGAGCACTACGTGGTGGAAAAATCTAAAAAAATTTGTATCGTCACATATATTATTAAAGAATATATTCACCAAATTTTATTAAATTCTTATCTTTTCAAATTCTTTTACGTTTTCAACATGGTTTAGCATGAATCGTGATCCAATTTTCTCAATAAATCCCACAGAACGCACAGAAAAAAGGAAAAAATATATCGAACTTGTATTTGCTGCATTCTCAGCAATTCTGGGGATTTGATAAATCGTTTATTATTAATGTAGAAGCTTGAACGATGCTTGATTAATTATTTGAAGAAACAAATACGAAGATTGATAAAAAGGAATATTTTGTCCTCTTTGGCGATGTATACGCTTTGGGTCAACTTGACACAGTACGAATCTTGGTCTCGATCTTAATATTTCTTCTCCTTAAATTTCCTAAGTATTATTCCAGCTGCCAACAGTCAAAGTTTCATGCAGACACGATTTGTTTGACCGTGACAGAGTTTAATGTAGAAATTTGATTAAAATGCATAATTATGTGACGAAAAGAGTTTCGTCGTTGAATCGGTAGCCTTAGAATAATCTATGGACTATAAACATATGATTAATGTGGTGTGGTGTGTTCCCGGTGGCGGTGGATCTTGTTCGGGATACTTTTAATCGGCGATCTCTTCCGAAAACGTTCGGAAAACAGGCCGCGAGGTAATTGATGCGCCACTGCCACAGCAAGACTACGTACCGACCCTGCCACCACCACCGGGACCCATCACCACTGCCAGAACACCAAGTACGTTTTACATTTATTTGTTCCTCCTTTTTTCTCTACATTCATGATTTTTTATCGATTTTTATGCATGCTTAAGAATTTTAAATCAAATTTCTTAACACGAGAATGCACGAGAGCGCGTAATTAGACGTCGGGCTCGTGATTAATTAAATTTATCACTAAATCGTAGTAGAAAATTCAGAGAAATAAATGAATCACATTTATTTTTGTTCCTTTTCTTTGGTACAGAGTGTGACCAGAAATTTGTCAGCATTGCGGATGGCCCGCAAAATGGAACATTCGAGGCACCGTCTTTGATCAATCCCGAGGGTGAATCACAGCAGTGTGTTTACACGTTCTTCGCTGGGCCGGAACAACGCGTTGAACTCATCTTTACTTCGTTTGGCCTACGTGGTACTCCGCCAGAGTGAGTTTTCGTTCCTTCTCGTCGATAATGAATTTTAACACTTCGCCTCTTGTAAACCTGGACACAGCGTTCTTTCAGCCTGTTAGTAAATTCCAAAAACTCGGAAAAAATTCAACTTCGGAATCTTTAGAAATCCGAATTATAAAATTTTTGAAAAATCAATTTTTTTTATCCATTTTTCCGACTGATTCGTCGAATTTTCTGGGATACGAAAGACCCAGGTTTACGGGCGAAGTGTCAATACTTTGTACGTGTATATACATAAACCGTGTGTTTTCAGCGATGCGCTATAATTGACGTTGCATGCGACTTCTCCATCGAAAATCGTAATGTCGTTAGACCTGTGTTGATCGCATTAAATAATCGTTACAAACATCGTTGTCATTTATAAGCTTTCAATTTTGACGTCATACGAATTTTGAGCTATTACTACGGTTCAGAATCGCGCTGAGAGCGAACGCGTTTCAAGGTCATAGTTTAAATCGGCTCTGAGGGCCGAATTATTGAAAATAGAAGAATATTGTTGAGGACTTTTTTGTAGACTATTTTATTCTCTACAAAATTGGTCTCTTGTACTTTTGCTCTATCTCCAACGGTTTCGGCAGTATACGCGATTTAAAATTAAATCAATTTCTCATCGATTTTCAAGAACTGTTTTCTTTTCAATATTGTGACGTTAGTCTTGTGTTCCCGCCACATTAATTGAGTAAGCGTTTTGTGTGTGTGTCTTGCTGCTTGGGATTTCGTAGTGGATCCGCTGTCGGAGAATTGCCTGCGTAAGTACATCAATTTATTAAGAAGGCTTCGTCGGAATTCAATCAAATAAATAAAAAAACGACAAAAAAATCGAATCAATTAAAGAAAAAAAAAGAAAAAAAAAATTAGCAGAAAATTCGATTGTCCAAATATCGCCTTTGCTCATTCGCCGTCATTCTGTTTGTGTGAAAAAATGAATAAAATCGAACCGATAATCGAGGCGCGATGCGAACCACGATGAACGTGACGATGACGTTCAAATTTTTCGTAAAATCGAGTAACCAGAAGAATCAAATCGTTACAGATGTGTTCACGAGTACATGGATGTGTACACGGAGATACGATCAGAGAATACGACCAAGTTGATAGAGACACCGTTCGGTGGACGTTATTGCGGGCCCATTCCACCGCGCAGAAGAGTTTCACTTTATCAGGGTGTTGCTTTGAGCTTCTACACCGATAAAAATGTCACAGAGCCGAGCCTCTTCAGCGGGCGATATACGTTCATCAATGCTTGTGAGTGTCACGAAATATTCAAAGAGAAATCTTTCCCTGGGCGAAGCAACAAATTTAGGAAAAACAAAAAAAATAACTCACGTTCTTTTTATTCTTTCATTTTTTCAGCTGAATACGAAGTCGGGACTCCAGCTCCAAAGACTCCGTGCTCATTCACTGTAGAGTCCGTCAAAAAACGCACGGGAAACATACTATCGCCAACGTATCCCGGAACTTATCCAAAGGATCTCGCCTGTAACTACACATTCATTGGGAAACCCGAGCAAAGAGTTCGTCTCGAATTTCGTGACTTTGATTTATTCTTCGGAGGTCCGCAGTACGTATTATTTTTATTTACACACATTTGACGCTTTTCCAGGCTCCGGGGCTCAGATTTATTGTCTTTATTTACTATCACGAAACGACTTCTTTCAGAATTTTGTATAAACGTTCTTGGCACCAAAACCAACAGTTTTCTTCCATGAAGAAAATTTTTCTGACGTTTAGAATTTCCATAAAAGGCAAAAAAAAAATTCTCCAATAATTTTTCTTCGATAATGATTTTGACGTGGTTGATTTTTCGTTGTTGCAGTTGTCCATTCGACTACGTCAAAGTGTTGGACGGTCCGAACACGACATCGCCAGTGATCGGTACTTATTGCGGTCAACAGCGAAATCTGGTGCTGTATTCCTCGCAAAATCATCTCACGGTTTTATTCGTAACGCTCGAACGTACAGCGAACACGCAAAACCGTGGATTCAAAGGAATCTTTGAATTTTCCGAGAGCTTCGTCAAATTAGGCAAGTTTTGACATTTTTTGTAGAAAAGAAAAAAAAATGCGCTCCTGCCTGATTTATCGGCAATCAGAAATCATTTACGGTCTCGATTAAAACGTGAAAAACGCGAATGAGAATTTTTCCATCGATTTTCAAGTTTGAAAAAAAATTTAACGAGCTACACAAATTTGGGATGTTGGATTTTTCAGATTTCATAACCAACTACAATGGCATGCACATACGTGGCTCGGAGTGCGATCAGAAGATTCTGAGCCAGAAAAAATCGTCGGGTTTCGTGGTCAGTCCAAATTATCCATTTCCGTACATAACAAAAGTCGTTTGTCGTTACTTCGTTTATGGAATGCAAGACTCGCAACATTTGGAACGCGTGCGACTTACTTTTTTGAATTTCGAGATAACGAAGGGCGAAGCAAAGGGAGAGTAAGTATCGTCGGCTCTACAACGATGCGTTTCGAGCAATAGCGTTCAAAAACCTAACGATGCTTCCTCCTTTTCTTTTATAACAATTCAATAAAAATTCGTAACAATTTGTCCAACCAAAAGAAAAAAAAAAACCAAAAAGTTTCGATAACAATTTCCTGCAAAAAAATAAAGACGCGCAGGCATTTTTCACAAATTGGCCCCCACGGAAGTGATCCATCGTTAGCGTTTGAGGAGGTTGGATCACGACGATACAAATTGCTATGCTGAACCATTTTAAAAACATAAAAAAATTCGAAAAGTTAAGAATTTTGTAAAATTTGGTAAAAATATTCTTTAATGATATTTAGGACGATACAAATTTTTTAAGATTTTTCCACCACGTAGTACTTGAGTTATTGAACACTAAAGTTCACGTGTATAAGCATAGAGTTTACATACACACAGGAATGCATCTCGTGCATAACAAGTTCGATTCGACTCTCAATTATTCGATAACCATGTGGCAAAAAATTTGGAAAACAATTTGTGTTTTTAAACTTGATGCCAAAGAATGTCATTACCAATTTTGATCAAATTCTGATTATTTATATTTCGTGATCCAACCTCTCTAAGGAACGATAATCGCGTGAATTATTATTGAACGACGCGTTCGATCGATCAACAGGTCCGCATGTACAGACGGTTATCTGAAAATTTACCTGAAAGGCCAGGAGGCGACAGACTCTTACGACAAATTCGACTACGAGATGTGCGGCACCGAGAGCAATCCGAGCCACGTAGTTAGCGACGGGCCACGTCTCGTCATGGTGTTTAGCAGCGGCGAAATGAAACAGGGAAAAGGTTTCAAAGCACAGTGAGTTGACGAAGCGTGTAATTTTGTTACTCGTTAATATCAAAGAAAAAAAAAGAAACGAAATATCCGCGAATGAGTTGGAAAAAGAACAACGAGGAGAAAACGCTTTTTCTTATTTTTCTCTCCGTTACGCAGATACAATTTCGAAACGGAATACAGGATACCGGGTACAGCAGCACCTGACGGTACCTGCTCCTTCACATACCGTAGTTCCTCACGCAAAAAAGGCGAATTCAATTCGCCACGTTATCCTAGCAATTATCCAAGCGATACCAACTGTACGTATTTGTTTCTGGCGACACCAAACGAACAAGTCACCCTCGTGTTCGATCACTTCAAAGTCAGAACGAGAAATACCAACTTGACTGTTGGGCATTACGGGTAATTAATAAAAATACAAAAAGTCAAAACCGTAGGAATCCTCGCAAATTTCGACAAATTTTGTTTTTTTTCTACTGAAGAATTCACGTCAAATTAAGGCGATACGTCGGTTGCGTGATTTCCAAGGACGTTGTATGCAAACTTTTCTATCGATAGATAGGAAGAATAGTTCGCGCAATTTTGCGAGGATTTTGCAGAAGTCGAGAAATTTATTTATAAAAATCACAATTCTCAGTAATTTTTCACAAGAGCGTGTATTAAAAGTTCCAATTTTCAATATTAAATATTTCGATTCCTGAATTTTGAAGTCTCTTAAAATTTTGCACACATTTTTATGTAACATCGAAAAAGTTTTATTTAATTTTCCAGAAAAATGGCTCGTAATTTCTTTTCGAAATTTTGTTTATTATACAACGAACACAAAATGTTGTTCTTTAGAGAATTGGTAACAAATTTTGTCAATGAATTTATGCTCGCGAACCATTTTTTTTTTCGTAAGAAAAACTGAACACTAAAATTTGGATTTTAACGTCGCCATACAACGTCCTTGGCCAGAGTTTTTTCCTGTCGATTCCTCAATAAACGATTTACGCAGTTTTACTGAATATTTGATTATTCGACAGGGCTGAATTGTGCCAAGACGATTGGCTCGAGATTTACAACATGTATCGCGACGCCACGGAGAAATTGATAGGTAGGTTTTGTTGGATGACGTCGCCGGGTCCAGTGGAATCGAATCTTGGTGCTCTCGGTCTCAAAGTTATTCTTCACTCGGACTCTGAACTCGTTTATAGCGGATTTAAGGCTCGCTACACTTTCGAAGTGGCCAAATCCATTTTCGGAGGTAAGGAAATTTTTTTGTACATCAATTTTCATGCTAATTCATTGCCAATTTTTTTTAGGGATATATTTTGAGTTTTTGAAAAAATTCATTCTTTTCAAGCCCCTCGGAATCGCTTAGGGAGAATTTCGCAACGTTTTACATAATTCAGTGAAAAATATCGATCGTTTATGTTTTACAGATTGCGGCTCAAATATTAGCAGTCTCGACTTTGGTGTAATAACTAGTCCAAACTTCCCAAACAATTATGACAGGCCAGCGCGTAATCTTGCCAGTAAAACGTGCAACTGGTTCATCAACGTTCGACCGAATCATCGGATACTTTTGAACTTTGAACTCTTTTCTGTCGAGGGTGAACAGTCTGGTACGAATTCATCAATTTTTCATTCGTTCTACTTTTCCGTTACCGAGGCTCGAATCATTATTGCCTTTACTTTCATTTCCCTAGTATTTTTCTTTTTTCTATTTTTTTTTTGCTCGTACGAGGACAAGAAATGTTATCCACGGATTTTTGCAACCTTGTTCACTCAATTTCAGCGCGTGGCTGTCCCGCAGCAGTCTTACGAATGTGGCATTCGTCGACAGCCCCACCCTTCGAATTGTGTGGAGTAAAAACTCCAGAATCGCAATGGAGTTATCTTTCCGAAGAAAACAACATGCGGCTTAGGTTTGTTTCAATTTCTTTCACAATTCAGCGAATACAAATGAATCCATTTTGTCGTTTGTTTTTATTTTTATTCCATTTTTAATGGTCGGCAAAAAAAAAACACAAAGAAATTGAAGAAAAAATGGTCAGTTTTTTTGAGTTGCACTGAATTTGCGAAAAGTCGAAAAATTTCATTAGAATTTGGGCGAAGTGGAAGGTCGATTCTCTTGAAAGTTTTGGGCGATCCTGATCGATTGAATTTTTGGCAGTTTTATATCTGCTGACAAAGCCGTTGGGCAACGTGGATTTCGGGCTGTGTGGACCGAGGTCTCCATGGCCAACGAGTGCGACATGACAGAATTTCGCTGCGACACCAGCAGATATTGCATCTCGACGACCCTACGATGCAACAAAATCGACAATTGCGGACCCGAAGACACATCCGACGAGGAGAACTGTAAGTCCTTTCACTAGAACACAAATATTCATTTCACGTTTCATTCAATTCATTCGTTTATTTAACAAATTAATCACAGCGATCCGAATCATTGTTTTATTCTGCTACCACCTTTTCTTTCAAAATGTCGATATTTCAATCACTTATATACATTTATCTCTAAATATATGTATCATAATATACAGGCTGTCTAACTCTTTGTGATCAATAGCGTGAACCAAATCCCAGGCTCGAATTTCCAGTCGAAAAATCAAAAATTCAATTTTACTTAAAAAAATTTCATTTCAATGAGAGAAAGCTTTCAATTTTTCCTCTGTCGATGTTGTGGAAGTAATTGAATGAACGTTTTTCATTACCGAACCACGTATTTCGAGTAACTGTCACGAATGTTCTGTTTTTTCCCTAAAAATCATGACATTTGTCGATTTTTTTCACTCCGTTATTCGAGGGACTTTCGCGACCAAACTATTGAGAATAGAAACTCGTCGTCGGGAACTTTTTTGTAGGAAAATGGTTGCTCTACAAAAATGGTCCTATACGTTTTCTTTCTATCTCCCACGGTTTCGGCGGAAATTGCGTTACAACTCGTGTGAATATTTTTGTTTATAAAACTCTTCAAGTTTTCGATCAAAAATGAATTTTAAGGCTCTCCACTCGGAATTCTAGATGCCTCTCAGTGCCACACTATTGATCTATAAAGATGCCAAGACTCTTGTATGTATTTGTCACATACTAAAACTGTTTTTAAAAATATTTTATTCGAAAACTGCCACAATTACTGTTTGAACTGTTGAGCACACGCTATGTCACCTAAAATTCTATTTCTCCTTCGTACCGAGATGTAATATCGTTATAGAAATATTTACTATCAACCTCTGTTACGTGTATTTCCGATCAATATGATCCGCCTACATAATTCTATAAATATTAATGTGTGAGGATGACTCTGGTGTCATAAAAATAACAAACTCGTTTTATCGTACACTATACTCATCTATTGTATCTTGTGACTTATCTACCTTTACCTGGATGTCTCTAAAAAACTTGATACACATAAACATATAAACATATATATTACTATTTATCGTGGCATGCAGATTGTCGATTGAATAAAAACACGATTTATTCGTCGTACTATAAACCTGAAAATTTCGACTACAAACTCGGAGTTTTCGAATCGCGTCTCCCTCAAGGAAAAGTTTATTCTTATTTAGGAAAAGTTTCCGGTTTCGTTTCAACGATAACTGCGTCCAGTTCTTTGTTGTTTATTCCTTGATCGATCTGATTGACCTTCATTCCTCCCCGCCAATGTATCAATTAATGGGATTTTTTTTCTCGCTTCGATCGACAGTTTCAATGAAAATTATTCTCGCCCTAATTTCCATCACAGTCTCAATCTTTAGCTTCGCTTTCGAAAAACACTCAAACACATCCGGTCATCGCGTTCCAATAACAATAATTAGGTATCGATCCCGCGGACTCCTCTTTCTCGCCCGAAGACTAGAGAAAGACTTTTTGTTGTGGAATTTTTTTTTCTTCGTACAGAGAGACGTAAATAAATTGAAAACTTTTCGAGTTTTTTTTTCTGGTATTTGGGACGCTCGATCGTGTTTTTCTTTTCTCACCATTGCTGGACAGAACAGTCTTAGGAAAATGTGTGACACTTTCCAAGCCAATTGGCCATTCAGTTATCCAGATGTCGTGGTCGCCAATTTAAAAAACAAATTTTGCAAAATACACTTGTTCACAATTGTTTAGCACTTCTTCTTCTCCTCGAAACAATTTGTAAATTTTCTTGAAGAATCAATAAACATAAATACAAAAGTTGAAAAAACGAAAAAAAAAACTCGAACAGTTTGTATTTATTTTATCCTGTGAATTCTCTCTAAACGACAATTCGGAATTGAACTTTTCTTCGAAGCTGTTCAACGTTTTATGCACGCGGGCTATTTCGGTAATTAAAATAACAATTTTGAGAAAAACAGTCCGTTGGTTTCCATCCTCACCTAAAATTTGTACGTGTTCGAAAATTCTAACAAAATGTACGATCGAAAAAATCACTCACTGGCTTGGGATCGTCATTTTGACCGAATCGTCACGAGTATAAATTTTCATAAACACGCAATCGGTTGAAATCTCTAGGTGCGTTAGTTCACGATGAAAATTTGGTGCTAGACTTTTCTGCCTTCAAAACGATAGGTTTCTTAGCCGTTCGTAAAAAAAAAACGCACGACCGTAGAATTTGTCGACAAATTTTCATTTCTTCGGACACTCGGACATTATTTTTGAGACAAAAACTCGTGGCAATGGAAACTTTAGTAATGCGCACGAATTTTTCGAAATATAACTCTTTCGGGACAAAGATGAACGTGCGAAAAGAACTGGGAACTAGAATAGTTTAGTATCGCGTTATAATTTCTCGGGTAAGTATGAAATGATCAAGGAGAATGAAGAATTTTGAAAATTGAAGAGAAAGGAAAAGATGTTGCGTTGAAAAGAAAGAAAGAAAGGCAGGAAAAAAGAAAGAAAAAGATTGCGGGGTAGGAGGTGGGTGAATGGTGTTGTATGGTGTCGCAGGTACAGCATCAGCCCCGCTGTCACCAGCACTCTCCGGACTTTCTGCCATGCTTCTTCGTCTGTCTCTGTGCTTCTCTGTGTTCGCGAGCATCTGAGGCCTTTTCCCTCGAGGCTTCGGACGATCGGGCATGATATGATCTCTCCCTTATCACGTGAGTTCTCTCACAATTCTTCTGCACATGCTCATAACACTGTCAAATTAAAATTCAATGAAAATAAAGAAAAAAGCGATAATTGTCCCATTCGTTAAAAAACTTTTATCGAAATAACTACGTGTCTAGAAAAAAAAACAGCATCAAAAGTAATGGACGTAATTAAATGGTAAAATATTTATTTCGCTGCGTTTGCTCAGTCGTCATCTCAACATTCATCAGAAAATCACAAATCATTGATTTTGTGCGTTTGGCTTTCCAACGGACTCATCATTTGTCACGGTAAAATATAAATATCGTACAAAATTCTTTTTTTTTCATTTAGTTTCTCGATTTATTTATCATTTCGTGACATTCCAAGTAAAAAAAGGAAACACGCAAAGCGCAATTGTAAATAAACATTAATCGAGTAACACGGACTCACAAAACTCGTCACTGTGTCTCAACCGCTTATGCATGTGGAATAAAGGAATGCAAACCATTGGATTTCACCCCGTTTCTCTTCATCGTGCAATATATCTTTGGCGCAAGTATTTTAGTGCATGATTTTTTCAATGTTTTTGGGTAAAACGCTTATGAACGCTTTTTACGATCCTCTATTGTGCTCTCTCATTTGTGGCTTTTGAAAATTTTTTCCACCGCGCCTTCTCTGGCAAAAAGCATCGTTGATTCATTACGAAGGTGGTAAGCTTTATTTTTATTCGTTGAATTGTTTTATCGATCGAATAATCTCAATCACGACGAAATAATGATTTTTTTTCTCTTCGACATTTGGCAATATTATTGCGGCGTCGTTAATATTTCTCTGTGGTAACGAGACGGATGAATTTAGAAAAAGAGAAAAATCTGGATTTCGTGCTCACTCGGAAATTTTTTTCCCTTTTTTTTCGTTGCTTTTAAAAATAAAATAAATTGGGCTGAATTTGCAGGTGCAATTGCGGCGCCCATGGACAGCTACGCGGTGCCTGCCAGTTGTGCGGTCGCGGCCGTCCTCATAGCTCTCGTTCTGTGTCTCATTTGTCATCGTAAATTAAAGAGACGCGTCGAAGAAGTACACATCGACGATTTGCAGCAACGAGTCGACGAGGAGCGTCGATGTTATCATCACCACCATCACCATCATCATCACAGCCTGCTGGATCATCCGCAAAGCCACAGCCACGCTCATACCCATAATTATAATCAATATCAGCTGGAGCAACCGAGTCCACCGAGCGAATGTGAACGGGACGATGAGCACGTTTGTCACGACGATCAGAGTAGCCCGGACAGCGTGTGACTATGGTCTCCGCTGCGCACTGTCCTGGCCCCCAAATTTCCGCGTCTTCCTCCACTTTATGCGGCAACTCCGAATCCCCATGCTCAATAACCAACCAAATATTTTTTATCCTTGCTCAAGATTTTTTTCCAACGATCAACAACTTGCAACAAATTTTCACAAATTTCCCATTTATTTTGCGATATTTATCTCTTCGGTGCATTGAGTGCGAACGAGATGAATATTCGTCGCTCATTTCCCACTCTTCGTTCATTCCTCATTCAAATTCCGATAAATAAACTTGCAATAACCTTGACACCATTATAGCAGCCGCCAACCAAAAGACTCTCTCTCCCTCTCTTTTCGTTTCTAATTATCATAAGTTGTTCGCTGTTCTTGTTGTTGTTGTTGTTGTCTCATTAAATTCGCCCCGGCGTTACGAAAGGCTCGCAAATTTTATTTTGTGTGTCGCCGCTGCCGCTGCTGCTGCTGCTGCTGCTCGAATAACGGTGCCTGATTATTCTCCAGCAACGACTTTATAATTGATCGAGTTTAACCTCGTCACGAAAACAAAATTAAACGGAAAAATAACAAAACTACACACACGATCCACGTGCTCAGATTGTACTCTCATTATAACGGTATATTGTGTATATATACATATGAATATATACAAGGGAGAGGCAAGCAAAGAGGAACCGCCGAGCAAAGCGAAAGACACGCCCAAAAAAAAAATTGAATTTTTTCTCAAATTATCAAAAAAATTTGATGATTTTATTAAAATTTTCAGTTTTGTCGTTCGTTAAAATTAAAAGTCCACGCTTTTTCGGGGGGGATCCGCTTTGTCCGGCTGTTGCACTCATTTCCGCCCCTCTCCCTTTTATATATTATACATTAATTTACCTTATATAATATATATGTATAGCGGATATGGAGATAAAAGAAAAATTCTAGTCGTACGTGAAAATCGACACAGTTTCCTATTATTGATATTATTATTATTGCCATACGAAACTCGAGGCCACATTCTTTACGAAAAATAAGAAGAAAAACACGATGACGTCGCACGCGCAGTATCCTTTGGTCAAAAGGAGAAAATTGTCACACTCGTTTCCCTGGGAGCGAGGAAAAATCGTTTCTATCGGAGAATCTAATGTACGTCGAGAAAATTTTGTTTTCTGGTGCGTCTCGCCGTTTGGGATCTCTGGTTTTTCGACTCCGAGCCCAAACGAAGTTTTTTTTACGAGATTGATATCCGATTTTATTAACTCAATTATTTTTATATTCCAAATACCTCGAGGGATTTTTTTGAAGATTTTTGTGAAGATTCTTCGAAACCCGCTGTGATGCGCTCGTCGTAACATTAAAAAAAGCGGAGGAATCAGCGTGCAGTGTGGCGAAATCTTTGACAAAAATAACGACAAGAAAAACTTGTCGATATTTTGAGGAAATAATGCGCCAGATTTTTTTTTATTCGTTTGGCGGCGATGACGAACGCTCTTGATCAAAGGATGTTGCGTGTGAATGCTCGGGAAACATGTACATGATGAAATATGTTGTCGTTATACGCGTATATAACGTTGTAAATAATAATTCGTTAAATTAATCGAACCAACTGACAATTTAATAGGATAGGAGTTTTTTGGCACGTAGTTGTATCGATGATACGAAAAACTCTGATTTTACGTTGATATCGATTCTTCTCAAGAGCAGGAGAAAAATAATGACGCGAGAGAACAACGTGGCAAGGGGAATTAGGGGGTAAATCAGCTGGATTTGAATAGACGTGATTGAAGACAGAAAAGTAGAAAAATAATAAGAAAATATATTGAAATACTTATGGAGCAGGCTGGTCCCTGCGGAACGAGATTGAAAACTTTTTCATTTTTTTCATCAATTACGCGTTTGAATAAATTTCAAACAGAGACGATAATCAAGCTTGCGTTCTAGACGATAAAATGCTTCGCACAGGAAAGGAGTTGGACGTGCATTTTTTTTCGAATAAACATCGAAAATGTGGAAAAAAATTGTTGGCCATAATTCTGATGGAGAAATATCGAAGGTCCACGTGAAATCAGAGTCCAAAGGCAGCGATGGACGAAATACAGAATTTTTCGGATTCTCGTGCCATGTTGACACATTCAAACGTGCCGCTAGAGGCCTCATTTGCGAAAAGAAGCTTTATTTGCCCGTATCATGAATTTGGAGTTGTGTACAAAATTTTTTAATGCGAGAATCTGTCAAACGAGAAGATCCAACAAAAATTCTTTTATTCGTGTGAAGACTCGTAATTGATGTAAAAAAAAGTGGGCCGGTTAAAGTTACAAAAGGAGGAATGGCGGCGAATGTCGGGGAGGAACGAAAATTGTCTACCGGGAGGATAAATATGAATTATGAATTAAGTGTACACAGATAGTAAGAATATTCGTATGTATAGGGTGTCCCACGATTCGTGTTGGTAAATGTGAACCAAGGACTGAATTCCGAACCGGAGAAACTGTTTATTTTTTTTTTTTTCAGTCGGCTTCTCATATTATTGATGATTTCTCGAAAACGGTGGAGCGTAGCGCAAAATCTGCCGAGAGCAATCTTGTACAGCGTAAAATTTACTACAAGAAAGTTCCCGACGACATTTTTCTATCTTCAGTAGTTTAGTTCCCAGAGCTTATTGAAAGAATACCTGAGTTTCAAGGTCAAATGACAATGGTTTCGTAGATCGGCTCTCAAACCCAGAGAACTGAAGATGGAAAAATGTTGCCAAGAGCTTTTTTATAGAGATTTTAATTCCCTACAAAATTGTATTCTTGACTTTTTGCTCCATCTCCAACCGTATTGCGGTGGTATGCGTAATGGAAGATCTCGAAAGCTTAAAAATCGACAACTCATCAGGCAGGAAGCTGATCGAAAAACACGACTAGACTTTTCGATTGGGAATTAAGTTCTGAACGCGAGTGTAAATTCGCAACGGTTTTGGAACACTCTGTACATGCCGAAACGTATTTTAATGATAATTCGCGTAATGAACACAATTATTGAGTCGGCATATAAAAGCGAAAAGGCAAAGGGGGAGGAGAAAGTCGTATCTGTACGACAAAATGCGGCGGACAAAAGTTTGTAGTAAAATAAAAATGCCCAGTGAATTATCAATCAGATTGAACGCTTTATCGCGCCTCAAGAAGGAAATTCGATGTCACGATTTTCGAAGCGTTAAGGCGCGATAGTTTGAGAGAACAAAAAAAATTAATGAATAAATAGAAGAAAAATAATCGGCAATAGGGACAAGACGCTCGAGTTTTGCTCGTTGTATAGGTCATGCAGGGTCCATTCTTAGGACCTAATCGTTCTAGAATCCATATTAAATTTATACATATAAATATGTAAGTAATATATATATAGAAATATATCGCCTATGCGGGTCCCAATTGAAAAAAAAAAACAAAAACAAATGACGAAAAAAAATCTAAATCATAAAAATAATTGAAAAAAAAAATCTGCATCCGGAAGGATCCGTAATAGAAAAAGAATAGAGTCCAGTCCATGAAGAGAAAAACCTTTTTTTGCTTACCACGAAACAATTTCTACATAGATATCATATTTAAATACGAATGAAAAAAAAAAACACACGATAAAACGAAAAAGTTGCAATACGAAAATCACTGAATGGAAAGGAACAAACAACAAGGAAAAAAAACGTTATTACGTTGGTGCGCACATCTTCATATTTTGTACACGCAAATGCCGCTTTTTCTACTGCTCACAATGTCATGGGCTTGTTAAAAGCGACGTGGTAAAGTTTGCCCCGCATATTTATCAAAATCTCTCCGTTCATCGTCTCTCCGTGTTTTATTTAATAATTCCGTGCGACGAGGAAAAATCGAAGCAAACTTTGTGTAAATTTCGTCAAGCGGCAAATTCCAACGGCTTCAAATGATTTGCGAATTTTTTGACAATCGTATTTTCTCGCCATCGTTGCAGAGAGTCATTCAGAGCTCTTCGCGGCCAGCACTTGCACCTTTTTTTCTTGTACGCGACTCTCACGAGTTTCCCGGTGCGTTCGAAAAGCAAAAATCGAAGAATCTTATGTTCGCCGAATCGAGAATACGCTTTCCGCCATAATCAGTTCGAGCCATTGACTTAATTCTTTGTAAATTTGCGTTTTCACGATAGAATATTAAGGTGTCGGTCGCATTGATTTTAATAAGCGAAACCATTAACGAGTAAAACGGTATCGATTGCCAATCTTCTAAATTCTAAAGAGACAAAAAAAACAGTAATATGTACTAATAATAATAACAATAATAATAATAATAATAAATGAATAATAATAAATGATATTTAACGAATAACGATAATAGTATACACACGAGTATATGTATATTTCACATTAATCGCTGCCATTGGAGCTATACCAAAGTATATTCTAAACTATAATAAATAAATAAAAGATCGTACCATTCGTTATGCACTGGAGATAAATAAAAAGAAAAAAAAAAAAATTATGAACGAAAAAAAGAAAAAACACAAAAATTATGACGAAACTGAAGAATAAGAGGAAAAACACTAGAGAGTACGTACTTAAACGATTAAGTGCGTGAGCTATATTACACCGAACCGAGTTTGGACGAAAAAAAAAACACGAAAAAAAAGCAGAAAAATAACAACAAGAAAAAAAAACCAAAAAATACGAAAAGAAGATAATTAAGATAACGACTGACTCAAGATTCCTCGAACAAGAAACAGAGAAAAAAAATGAGAGAAAGCTGAAATCCGTTGCTCATATTGCATTGACCCTTTTTCTTATGCGCGAATTTTCACACATTTTATAGTGCGAAACCACAGAGTCGATTTTGCAAGACGATTTTGGAGGGCTGTGTGCCACGAGCGATATGTTGTTTGGTGCAGGCGAACCAGGACACGAACGATTAATCAGACAACAAGAAGAATAATTAACAAAAATAGCTGCAAGCATTTAAATGTCAGTGTAAGACTTATATATCGAACCACTGTGTTCAATTACTTTCAATGAATGGGAGAAAATTTTAAAACCACCATGTGATACTCATACCCAAATAAAAGAAAAGAAAAAAAAAAAAAAGAAAAATCACGTTTTACGTCACTGCAATTTCAATTGACACTCGTCGATCTCATTTCAACTCCAACGAATCAACCCGCTCGAAGCTGGCCTCGTCGACCCGAGTCCCACGCTTTTTTCGTTTACACTGCTGCTGCCACTTTATTTCATCCCCTCAACTCCACACTGGGTCAAAGGAACCCATCGCTTCGAAATGTCTCGCCGCAATGTTCAAAATCTTGTTTCCGTTAAGAGGGTCACGTCGTTGACCCATGTATGGTCACAGACTCGATATTTTGTTGTTAATGAGTTACCAAATGTTATTCCATTTGCTATTCGATTATTCGGGTTGCCCCTTAATCATCGTAGTACCTGCTGTAGATTTAAAAAAAGACAAAAATCCATGCAAACAAAAATTTGCATGATTTCCGTGCATCTGCGTTACCAGAGGCTGTGAAATCAATTTTCAAAATGTAACTCGTGTCACAGAATTCGAAAGACGAGAATGTTTTAGTCGCGGCGCCCGACGAAAACACTCAAGTATTAATAAACAATTTTTTGAAAAATATGTTCTCACCATTCATTCATTCGGGCACGCAAAAATGTTGCGTAACATTTTACAAATCGCACATTGAATATTCGCCATTATGGGTTTCATTCGAAAAATTGACAAAACATTCAGAAAGTTTGGAACGCACGTAGTGAAAAAATATACCGCCCGAATTTCGTAGTAGCTCCTGTTTAGTTATGGGAACGAATTTTATCGAGTCGCGCGGTGAGTCAAATGATAAAAATCATGACTAAATGATTTTCGATAAAATGATGAATGATTTTAATACTTGAATTAAATGAACAAGTGTGTGAATCGAATGCAGTAAAGTCGACAGTGTTTATTTCGTATATATTTGCATTGCAAAAAAGTTCACACCGTAAAAGCTGAAAAAAAAAGAAAAGAAAAAAAAACTGGAAACGATGGAGCATTTAGATTTAAAGTCATCGAGAAATTTGTATATTATTAGCGTAATTTTAAGTCTATAAATGTAATGAATCCCATCACGACGTAGGACACGAAAAAAAAATGTTAAAAGAGGAAAAAATAGTCACGTGAAGTTCTTACGAAGTCCTTGAGAGATGATGGAACGAAAAATTGTCAAGCGATCGTTCCCACGTGTGTAAGCAGGCTCGCATTATTTTAATAAATTATCGAATCGATCAAAGGTATACGTGAAAAAAAATGCTGGATGGAAACGAGTAATACATAAATTTCTGATTTTAAAAAATAAAGAGATGGAAACATCTCACGTGTATGGTACACGGTACTACGAATCATTGACGTTGTATGTATATAAATAATTATATGTAACATGAATATATATATAAATATCGATATTCGATCGACGAAACGAAAAAAGCACTACCAATTACGCACACGACAGGATTGTGAGTAAAAATTGGGGAAAAACAAATTTGTGGCTGAGGCTTTGAAAGAGAAAAGTCCTCGCGCGTTCCCATCCGGTCCGCCGATCCAGAAAAGTGTTGGTTATCGGTAATGGAGCGATATCGAACGAACGATGAGTCGGAATAAAAAATGCTCGGGGACTTTTCTCTTGAGAATTTAACGAACTTTCCACTCGACAAGTTGGAGATGCAATTTTCAAAAAACTTTGCACGGGAATAGCGAAAAACGGGTGCAACAAAAAAACAAAGACGGAGGATACAACGAGATTACGAGTGAAATAAATAAAACGGTGCAATGTTGATATAAACGAAAGCAATTTATTGCTGTATTGAGTGCATTGTAAATAAAATACATGCGATATTACAATCTGTGCATGTAAAAAACTGATAAAATTGCAACCATCAACGAGTCATGTTGTCAGAGAAATAATCGTGAAGGGAAAAACCATGATAATTGTTCCCACGTATGTCGTGAAGCGATCTAACTCAACATTCGTAAGCTCATTATTTATTGATTGTTTTAGAAAATTGTTAAGAAACGAAAAAAAAATGATAAATGGAAATAAACAAAATATTGGAAGTGAGTCAGACGATTTGTCATCGTTCTTCAAAAAGTTGATAAAAAGACGTCATCAATTAAGCCTCGGAATTAGTGATTATTAAAGAAATTATGGGTTCACAAATTTCTGAACCAACGACATGGAAAGTTGGAATGTATCGAGAACACAAAGAGAGAGAGAGAGAGGGGAGAGGGAGGAAAGAGGCCCTGGGACTGATAATCCAAGAACCATTTTTTAAAATAAAAATTTCGAAGGAGAATGTCGTTCACGATGGTAATTTGATTTTCTCGTTGTGTGCGATGTACTTCGTATAAGCTCAATTAAAAAAAAAAAAAAAAACTTGAAAAAATTCTTCATTATAAAACTTTTCGTTATCAATCGAACGATTCAATAGTGCGATTTATTATTTCCACTGGATTCGAGGTGTCACAGGACAATAACGAGCAAGCGCCGAATTTTTGGTTTTCTCGTTAAAGCAAAACACCGAAATCCAAATTTTGCGGATTTTTATTAAATTTTTTAATCAATTAGGAAGTTCGTACGATGCGCGGTTGAATTATTTATTCTCGTTGAAAACTCGGTAGCGTCGGAATTTATTTTTCCACGAAAAAACATTCGCTCGCGATCTCTTGTATTTTCAAAGTGGAGAATCGACCGTGCCGGAGAAAAGAGGAAAAATGAATGAATAAAAATAATGAGGGAAAAGCTATCAACACAGTGTGCGAGGAACAAAAACCAATGGACGAACGACGATGCATCATTTTTCAGCTCCAATGAGATTACAACGACGCTCATATATTCAATAAGAAATCGTAAAAGAATCTAGAGTGCGAATATACATACGTAAATAGCATACATAAAGATAAGCAATGTCCTTAAGAATTAAGGAGCAACAAAAAAAAAAGAAGAGACAAAAAAATGAAGAAAAAAAAACGCGATTAATCACCAAATTAATATTTTAATATATCTGTATCGTCTTTAGAGATTAAGTCGATAAAGAAGGCATATGCACTTTTATAATTATACAAAAAAAAGCGATATATGGGATAACAATTAGTCGTTACGATACACTGCTCATTAATTAAAAATACATTGAAAAAAACGAGAAACAACAACCAGCAGGAATATAAATTTTTCGTTGGTACAAAGAAAGGTACACAAATGGCATCACCAAGTGACCAACTCCAACGTTCCCTCTGTTTTACCAACGATTCATTTGTTCGAAATATATATATACTTAATTAAGAAATTGCGTCAATCCTCAGAATTAAAACCTCGAATTCGAACGATCGTCGGATTCATACGAAATTACTCCAATCGCTCTCTCGATCCATTTTCAAAACTGATTCGATTCATTTCGAAAATTCAAAGCGATACGAATAATTATTGCGATCGCCAGGGGCATATGAAATATTTCGTACGTTGCGTGAATGTGGGGCATCGATCAGGTAATCACGTGGAAAACTTACGAGTCATTGAAAATAAAAGTAAAAATCATTTTTATTATTTTTTTTGGTTTTTTGACATGGAAGTGTTTATAATACTGAAGAGTTAACAATTTGTGTATATTTCGTGTATATTTACAAGTATTCCAGGCACACGTGGTACTTTTGTTTATTGCACAATCCAGATTTTTCTCAAAAATCTTATTTCTCGATTTTATAAATTATATTTTTAACAAGAATCTTTTTTTTTTGGTTTCACAAATGGCGTTTGCGAAAGTTTCATTTTTGAAATTAAAATTTTGGGGACAAGCTCGAGCTATCATCGATGCTGAAACTCCAAAACCGTTATCGGAAGCTCGTCGGAATCAAAGACGTTTTGGCGATTGTTTAACTGAGACATCGCTTTTTGAGACTTTGCATCGTTCTGTGTGGTATCTTCGGACGATGAAGAACCGTCGCTGATACTCGAAGACGGATCGTTGGAGGTGTCGTTACTGGAGGATTTAGAGTCGCTCGTGTGAAAACCTGATCGATCGTTGATGCATAAGGGAAGTTCGGTGCTGTTTAATTCCCGGTGGAAATAAACAGGACGCTCGAAATCTTTGAGAATCGCTGGCAATTCGCTCGAAGACATTTCTTGTATCAAATCTTTTTGTTCTTGAGATTTCTCCGATTTTTTATCGCCAGTTGAATCGCCGCGCAAAGCATCGAAATCCGGCAACATCGCTTCGCAAGATTCGCTCCTGAGGCTCTTGGGGGCAACGCCCATATTTGTCGAGTGAAATTTGATCAAATCCGAACGCGAAATCGCCGCGGTTCCATCGACCAATTCTTCGGAGTGCTGAGCGCTGAATTCAATCAAATCTGCATTACGAACCTCCTGCGACGATTTCCACGTTTTCTCCTCCCCAAAATCTTCTTCTTCACTTTTTGACTCTGGCTCACGATCGCCGGGTTCGTGCGATCCTCGCAATCGTTTGCCGGGCTCCAGAACTTGATGGGATCTCGACTGACTGCAGCGCATCTCAAAAACACCAACTTGGTTCTCGCCGAGCGGATAATTGTTGTCACTGTCGCTTGTCTCTGTTTTCAACAAGTGCGTCGGGTAATCAGCTTGGCTCAAGTTAATCGGCGATCTCGAGGAATAATCGGAAGCTATTTCTTTGCCGTTGAGATTTTGTTGGTTGAGTAACTCGGCCAGAGCCTCTTCCGCGTTCACCGTCACTGCTGGACCGTTCGACGGCCTCGTTGGAGGTTCGGCTACGGCAAAAAATAACGCAACTTGTTAAAAATCATTTTGACTAAAATGTGAAATCTGTCAAACGATCGGAGGAGGAACTCACTTTTCAGAATGTCTTCTGCCAGATAATCGGCTGCTCGGAAAAGTTGAGCTTTCATCAAGTAATGCAGGAAAAGACCCAGAGTCGGTCTTTTCCGCCCCATCGTCGACCATTCCTCCAAAAATATTGCAGCTGCTGGTTTGCGCTCGTTACGCGATGCTTCTTCTAAGATTCTATCAAAATAATCGCGAAACATGCAAATTATTCAGATGAATATTTGGTCGATAATTATGACGAAGAATATACTCACGTTATGAATTCTCCGTTGAATTTCGGAACCTTTTCATTTTCATCTTTGCTCACGACACTCACAAGTTTTTTCCAATTATCCGAAAGGCTCAGAATTAATGCAAAATTATGAAATTCCGCTGGTCCAAGTTTCCGCAATTCCGTATTTTTCGTAATGGCCATTGTTAATTAATCAAACTCCGAATTATTATCAAACACTTGAAAGAACCGCCAAGTTTTTTTTGACAGCCTGACAGCAGGCTTTGCGTGACTTCGACTAACGCGAGTTTTGCACACAGAGGTTAGAGAATGGAGAGAGAAAACCACGTCCGGCCTCTTCGCGTGCTCGTGCGTAACTCCGTAGAGTCGCCGGCGGTCAGTCAAGATCACTGACGGAATTTCCAATGTTCTCGACGGTTTATCTGGCCGTACAGTGACGCCACCTAGGCCTTTTTTGACTGGGTGCGAACCTCTGTCTGTCTCTGACACTGGGTTGTCCAAAAGTTTGGTGGTGGGGATGAGAATTCCGCACGCGTAAGTTGCGGCGTTGCGGAGAGCGGCACGAGCGGATCGTGACTAATATTTTTCCTACAAATTCAAAAAAAGCCTCAAAACTAATAAATCGAAACTTCGTAGGGTGCATTTTGTAAATTTTAACACTAGCAGAGTTCTGACGGAAAGAATAAACACATAATGCATAATTATATATATATATATATATATATTATATAAAAAAACCCTGTATTATTTACAACTTGACGAAGTTATTCATCGTTAGAAATCCAGGAGGTTCAACAATTTTCTCTTCTCCATTATCGTACACACACATACATACATATTCCTGGCAAAGATGCGGAGAAGTATGTGAAAAAAGTCGCTTTACCTTCTTTGCGATATGTCAGCAGAAAATCACTGAGATCTTTTCTTACATTTTCTTAGTTTTCTCATTCGATTGCTCCGTCTCTTTTACACACACACACACTCGCGATAAATGTACAAAATTCATTAAAAAGCCCGTGCTTCGTCGTTTCACTTATTGCGATTAAGGGGATGGATCGCAGTCACTGAACCTCAGCTCAAATATTCGAAATTGTAAAATTCTTTGACGTCGTTTGACTATAATCAGGAAAAGGCTCTGTCGCGATGTACGCACGATGTCGAAAATATTCAATTTCGAAAATTGCAGCCCTGGTGGCGACTGCATGATCCCTCACCTTAAGGAGGTTGCATCACGAAATCAGTATAATCAGAATTTTATAAAATTTGGTCATAACATTCTTTGGCATCAAGTATAAAAACACAAATTGTTTTCCCAATTTTTTACCACGTGGTTATCGAATAATTGAGAGTTGAATCGAACTTGTTATGCACGAGATGCATACCTGTATATATGTAAACTCTATGCTTAGACACGTGAACTTTAGTGTCCAATAACTCGAGTACTACGTGGTGGAAAAATCTTCAAAAATTTGTATCGTCCTAAATATCATAAAAGAATATATTCACCAAATTTTACAAAATTCTTATATTTTCGAAATTTTTTATGTTTTTATCATGGATTAGCATGGCAACATAGTATCGTCGTGATGCAACCCCCTTAATGTACTATAAATATGAACATAAATGCGTAAAATAATTTTTATGCGTTTATATTCACAAAATGACATAAGGCGCGCATGAGATTATTTGGCACTCTCAAAACCAATAAACCGTGGAATAAAATACCATTAAAAACGTACTTACAACGACTTTATACAATAATTCGTTCGTTTCAATTGGGCTATGTAGAAATTCGCACTGTACAAAATTGAGTTTTCTCTTTTTACGTTGATACCATTAAGCCGGATCGGTTCGATCGTTGAATTATTATTATTATTCAACAAAGAAACAGAATCGTCGTTTCGTAAATGTCGCAGAGCTGCACCAAGGACAGTTTTATTTTTGTAAATCGATATCGAGACATTATTTCGAGTCTGTTTATTTTTTTACATCGCCTTCATAATATTATTAACGTTATTATTATTTAAGCTGTTTTCCAATCGGCTTATTTTGTATGTATAGAAAAAAAATAGTTTCATCCACCGAAATACGTTGTTGAGTGGAACTGTACAAGTAATTACGTATCGAGGGCCTTGATGCAAATGGAAAATACAAATATATCGAGAAAAATAGAATATTAGCAATTTGCAGAACTTAAGGTGATCCAGCAGTCGCCTTCTCGCAGTGTGAGTGCGAGAGAGACAGTTTTACCAATAAAAAGAGCCTCTGACTGCGGATTTTTGGCATCGTCCTGCGTACGCCAACAGAGCCTTTTTTTTATTGGTCAAACGAAACCGAAGAAATTTGATTTCGAAAATTCGAGGTGACTGATTGATCATCTTAAGGGAGAAGCCAATTTATCCCATATTCATTGTTCGTGGGCTTTGTTCGGTTACTCTCTCTTTCTCACTCTCATACGTGCATACATTTTTTTAAGTCATAACTAAATAAAAATAAAAATGAGATTAAGAGAAATTAAATATAATGATAAAGACTAAAAATAGTTGTAAAATAATGATAAAACTGAAAATCAACGTGGCGTTATGAATGATTGAGCAAGAAACGGTCACGACCGTGATAATCGAGCGCGCGTTTGGCAGGAAAGAAACTTGATTAAAAGTCTATGTTTATCTACAACAATTCCAACGACGTGTATCATCGCCTCTCTCTCTCGCGTACGAGCTTCTTGGTTTGTATACGAACAGTCAAAAGTATGGTACATGAAAAGTGGTTGGTTTGTGCATTTGAAAATAAAAACTATAATACACAAGAGGCTATTCTACATACTAGATTCCTTGGTCGTAACGGACTCGTTCGTATTGTCGACCCGTATCAACGTCGACGAATTGTTTATCACCAGCGTTCTACTCAATGTTGCAACTCTTTCCATAACGCAGGAGGCTGACAAACGAGCCTCTGCGTCGTGGTCCCAGCACTCCTCCATGGTGTCACATATCGAGAGGAGACCCTTGAAAACAAATTCAGTCGAAAACGAGCTCCAGTTATGGAAAAATACAGATGGAGAGACAGAAACACGAAAAATATTGCTTTTTCGTGGCATAATTTCGAAATTTTACTCACGGGATGTTTTCGCCACGTTTCCTGTATCAATGGCCGCTCTTTTTTGTGCACAACGCTCTCTTGCATGTCCTCCAACGTCGGATGAAGCCCGACTTCCTCCTCGAATGGTAATCTGTACTCGCCTATCGGTCCCTGGAATCGAGAAAAAAATCGTGAAATTCTCCGAACAAGAAATCTCCGGATAATTTACAAAATTTCTCGTTAGTGTCTTTCCCTCACACGACAGCCTCAATAGTTACTCACATCTTGAACTGTACATCGAGAGGCCAATTCCCAAAGCACGAGACCGCAGGCATACATATCGATGCGAAGGAACGAGTCACGCGTAAAGTTTATTGCACCTTCGAGCACCTCAGGCGCCATATATCTCCTCGTTCCAACCTGCAAGAAAATAGACAAATAACATGGAACATTTTTCGGATTTACCGAAAAAGGTCGAGTGCTCGGTCAGCAAAAATCCCCCTGGACGTTTTAATTGGAGAGACTGAATATTTCGAGAGAAACACGTTGTTCCCATTTCGCCAGAGTAACTTTTCTTTTTCTCAAAATATGAAGAGTCAAAGTCTCTGCGAAAAACGTGAGAGCTTACGAAGGCATCAAGTTTTTACCTGACCGTGTGTGTCCCCGCAAGGTTTGCTGGGATGAAAAATGAGAGCAAGGCCAAAGTCGGCGATGCAGGCGCTCATGTCGGACTTGAGAAGAACGTTTTTCGACTTGAAATCCCGGTGAGCAACGGCAGGTTTATAACCCTCGACTTTATTCGGTGGAATTTCTTCGTGAAGGTGCATCAAGCCACGCGCCATTGATTCAGCGATCCGACACATTTCCGGCCACGAGACAACATTCGCTTTCAAATAATCGCACAGCGAGCCTTTCTCGTGATAGGCCGTGATGAGCCAAAACTCTGTTTGTAAATTGTCTCCTCTTTTCTCCACCCCAATGAACCGCAAAATGTCCTGCTGGTCCATGTGCGCGAGCTTGAATATTTCCTGCTCCGTTTGCCACGATTGTTTGTCCTGAACCGGAAATACTTTAACCGCAATAACGTCGTTTCGAAACTGAGCTTTCCACACAGCCCCAAAACGCCCTCTCGCTTTTATCTCCAACAATTGAATCGGCCGGAGTCCCAAATTCGGTGAAGGCTGTGGCAACGGACATGGCTCCAACGTGGGAACCTGCTCAATCACATTTCAATCATTTTTTCATTCTCTCCTCGTTACGAAACTCATGCATTTTCCTTGCAAACTTGCCTCGTTAAAATATCCCAACTTGCGGCGTTTCAGGCACCAATACAACGATGACAAAACGATTACGAGTACGAGCATGGGAATTGATATGGATAAAATCAACGTGAGAAGCTGTTGCTCCTCGTTCGGTACAGCTTTAGGCTCTGCAATGAAAAATAACGGAAAAATATGAGAAATTCGATTCAGCACGACAATGCGTTTCTAACAACAGTTGAAAAAACGTTTTTTACGTTCTGTGTGCGGCCTTTCGGTGGGCTGAGGATCCCACGTGAAATTTTGGTTGCACATGTTGCCGTCGCAGCAGCAGAAAAACAAAAGTTTTTTTCTGTCTGCGTTTTTCTCCACGCATCGAGGTTTGTCGTAGCATTCTTTGCTGTCCAGGAAACATCCCTGCAAAGCAAAAACAACATTTATCATGGATTTTCTTACGCAATTGACGGTTAGCAAGAGAGCCAAGGAAATTTCGTCCCCAAAATTACCTTCAATTTTATTGTTGACTTTTTGGTAGCGCTGTCGAACTGCCACAGCACGTAGCAATGATTTCTTTTGTCCGGATCGTGCGGTATACATTCCTCTCTTTCCGAGCAGCCCTGCTGCGACTCGGTGCACATTGTTTCGTTGTAAAACTCGCAGTACGCCGAACCTTTGACATCGTGACCGAAAGCTTGACCTGGGAATAATTATAATAATTGCAAAATCTACTCTGCAAGGATTTCAGTGGATTTTTTATGCAAAGCAATCAAAACGTTTGATTTATCATTATTGAACATTTTTTAGATGCACAATTAACTGAATCCTGAGCAAAAACGATTGCGGTTTGAAATAATTGCAATTGAAACAGAAATACTTTGAGGAAGGGCAAAAATGGGTGGAAAAGATTTAAAAGAATATTTTTTCTCGAAATATTTCAGGCGATATTCGATATTTTTATTGTCGAGATCGAAGGTCATCGATTTTCGTTTTTTTTTGCTTTTTTTCGATGTAAAATAGTGGCCGCAATGTTGCAGGAATATTTCAACAATAGCAGTTGCAGTTGGAACACGAGAGACGAAAGGAATAATAAAATTCAATTCGCTATCAAGACGCGTGATCATCCGTTTCCTGAATGGAATTGCGCGAGACGTAGAAAGAGAGAGAGAGAGAGAGAGAGAAAATAAACTGTTGATAGCAAGAATAACAGATGCAAGGAAGGTTCGCAAAGTCGAGAAATTTCATCGAAAAACTTCGATTTCGCATGGAAAAGCCGAAATGAAAAATGATTAACGAATCAAGAGTTTTTTTTCGTGGGACGAAAATTCGAGAGCCATGCAGATAAGGAAGCGGAGCAGGAATCGTGAAAGCTCAGATCCAGGCGCCGATCATAATATCAATAATAATAATACTCGATGCGAAGGTCACTGAAATATTACGATTTTTTGTTTCCCTCTTTTCTAGTTTTTTTTTTGTTATTTCAGTTTTTTCCTGTATATTACCTAACAATCCAACGCCGATAAACGTCATTATAAGGAAACACGACGACATCGTAACCATGTCGCATCGGCGCGACGAGCTCCGTGTTTTTTTCGTTCCGTTTTCTTTTCACTTGGTTTTTTATCGTCTATCAACTATTGAGCAAATTGTAGTAATTCATCTCCGACACACATGTTCGTTTGTCTCCGTTGCACTCGCGCACTCCAAGGTACATGCAAACACACACTATTTTGTCTCGGTCCACGGCGCGCGTGTGTGCGCCCAACAAAAACTCCAATAATAATCCCGTCTCTCCACTCCACAACACTGATTATATTTACTTTTTATTTTCTTTTTTTAGTTCGTTCTCTCGACTTTTTTCGTTTTTCAACGACACAAGTTTCACCAACATTTCCCCAACATTTTCTTCTTTCGTTCGCGGAAAATCGCGCGCTTCCGATTATTATAACCTCGCGTCAGGCTTATTTTATCGAATCGCCGCAACAAAATGATGCAAAAATTAGGCCATGAAGACGCGACTATCCGCGTAAGCACGGAATGCGCGTATTCGAGAACAGATCTCGATGAGAGCTTGGCACGATCGCCAAGAACCCGTATATACATATATATATATAGGCGAAGGAACCAGCCACTTTTTTACCCGGTAAACCCAGTGGAAATCTCAACACTCTGAACGCGGCTGCTGTCTGCGAGCTAGTTCCCTTCACAAGAGTGGAATCGTAGACGGCGCTACGACGCGGCGTCGGTATATTTTATGATTTCTCGCTTTGAACTCCTCGAAAAATTGGAAAAAATCTCGTATTCTTTTATTTTTTCTTCCGTGGTATTATAATTTTTTGAATTATTGGCGCTTCTGCGATCGATCGATATCCTTTTTTTTCCCCTAAGGATTCGTATAAAAAAGGATTCTTCGCGGGATCGTTTGTTTATCAGAAAAGCTGGACCCGCTGCGAACAACTTTGAAGTTCATTTCGACGATATTCTCGCGGCGAAAACAGAACTTTCGAAAAATGTCGTTAAATAAATTTAGAAAAGAATAAGAATTATGGAATTCTGTGGAAATCGAGAGGAAAAATGTTATAAATTCGGAGAATCCTCATAATTCGAAAAATTTATTTTGTTTCGAACTTATTTATTTCTTAACAAAAGAAAATACGCCGATACAAAAATTCCCGAATGTTCGATGAATATATTCCGTAGTCTTGGTTCGAGGTACAGTTTTTTCCACAAAACTATCGATCGAGAACGAAGCGAAATTCTGCGAAGTCGTAAAAATGCGCTTTTTCTAATAATATTCAGAGCAGCAGGTCACCTTGGATCACGACTGCCCTATTGATCGTCACATTTGCAGAAATCGGCACGCGCTAGACACGGCTAGATCGCAATGATACAGAGCTGCACACAGTAGGTTTGCAGCCAATTACTAAATTTGTTGACACAGTCGTCCCTGCGGTATCCAACAGACTTAATGGCATGCGAGTTACGTGCGAGCCAGGGCACCAAAGTTTCTTTCGCGTCGATTTTTCCTCATCAGTCCTTGTTACGTATCCGTTCTCGGTGCACGTGAACTTTTAGTTGTTAATCGTCTGCCTTGGTAGCTGCGAGAGTCCCTTTGACTAGTTCCTTACGGACGCGGTATGGAACTTTTTCTTTTTACATGCAACTTGATTGCAAATTCGAAAAAAAAAATTAGAGACGTTCTCGATCACGTTGCAGGCACTTCTGATTCATTTTCAATTGATTTAGCGGCCTTAACGAATTCTGCACGATGTTCAAGTTTTCATGGTTCGACAAACGAACGAAAAGTATATTTTTTCATTTTAATTTTGATACTCAATGGACTCGTTCCAACTTTTCTAGTAATTTGCGTTTTTAAATGGCAAAGAAGACGTTTTCGTTGGATTCCAATCTCAACTCTGTACTTGTGTTAAAAGATGATTTTTCAATGTCTCGGTAGATTGAGAATGTCAGTGAGCGATCGAGTGATGCCGAATTATCGTGTCGTAACGGTAGAAAAACCGCCGTTCGTAATGTACGATCCAGAGAAGCAGGAATTGCGAGGGTACTGCATCGACCTGATGACGTATTTGAGCGGAATGTTAGAATTCACTTACAACATAGAATTTACACCGGATGGTAAATTTGGAACGATGGACGAGAATGGCACTTGGGATGGCATGATAAGGGAATTACAAGATAAAGAAGCTGACATTGCACTCGGTGCTCTTACGATATCGACAGAGAGACAGACCGCGGTGGATTTCACGATACCTTTTTATGATGCCGTTGGTATTACGATGCTCATGAAGAAGAAGAAAGTGAAGACAACGTTTTTCCTGCTAGCCAAGGTCCTTGGCATCAGATTGTGGCTCTCGCTAGTCGGCTTTTTTATAGCAACGATTATTTCCTTGTGGCTGTTCGATCGCTGGTCACCGTACAGCCACAGGAACGACCCTGGCGAGGCTGAGGGTTCGGATCAAGAGAATCCGTCTGTGGAGAATCTCAAACTCAGTCTCCACAGATCCGTTTGGTATACGGTGTTCACAGGAACACCGCAGGGGGCTCACCCTGCTCCGAAAAATTTCTCCTCGCTCATGGCAGCCTCGACATGGTTTCTTTTTGTCTTTGTCATCGTCGCATGTTTCACAGCTTTTCTTGCTGCTACACTGACCTTCTCTCGTCTGCACGTGCCCCTCGAATCCTTCGAAGACTTTACCAGGCAATGGAAATACAAATTTGCCCCGATCAAACCGTCCGAAGCTTATACATATTTCGAGAGGATGTCGCACATCGAGTCACGATTCTTCGAGTA
Source organism: Hyposoter didymator (assembly GCA_037952995.1). NCBI lineage: Eukaryota > Metazoa > Arthropoda > Insecta > Hymenoptera > Ichneumonidae > Hyposoter > Hyposoter didymator. The sequence goes on from JBAJMU010000010.1 coordinate 9,714,270, forward strand.
AGTCCATCATTTTCCTTCCCTATCTTTTCAATAGAAACCCTAGAACGGTAACCAGGGGTCAAAAACGACCCCAGGCGACTTTAAATCCCGCGCCACCTCTCCCTTAGTTCGCCCAATCGTTTTATACCCAATTTTCGACTCATTTTTTCACTCTGAGCGAAACTGCCCCAGGCTCACGCGATCCTGCATTAAAAAACGGAAATAATGAGCCCAAGGGGAACTCTTTTCCTTAAATTTTACCGGAGATATGAATTTTTCAAATTTGGGGTCATTATGACCCCGGGTTAACGGAATACACGACAAAAATAAAATTACCGTTCCAGGGTTGTCAATTAAAATATTAATAATAAATAATAATAACAGTAAATATTAACAAATGAGTAATTTTCATTACCACTCGTGAAAACGAAGAATTTTCTATATTTTACAAACGCTGCGTTCTTCCTTTTTCGATTTTAATGCAAATCCGATAATTACTCTGGTTTCAAAGGAATCTTTGTTGTTACAGCGCTTGGAAAATAGTCGCTTTGGACAACACCCTATCGGAAATATTTTCTATATTTCACAAACGCTGCGTTCTTCCTTTTTCGATTATAATAAAAAAACGATAATTACTCTGGTTTCAAAGGAATCTTTGTTGTTACAGCGTTTGGAAAATAGTCGCTTTGGACAACACCCTATCAGAAATATTTTCTATATTTTACAAACGCTGCGTTCTTCCTTTTTCCATTTTAATGAAAATCCGATAATTACTCTGGTTTCAAAGGAATCTTCGTTGTTACAGCGCTTGGAAAATAGTGGCTATGGACAATACCTTATCGGAAATAGAAGAAGCTAGATACGCGGTATACGAATACCCGATCGATGAAAAGTATACCAGATGGTTGAAGAGAATGAACACCACTGGATTTCCGGCGACCTTGGAAGAAGCTTTCCACCGTGTCAATACCAGCCGATTTGCCTTGATCGGCGATGCGACCGACATTAAATACATAACGCATACTCATTGTGAATTCTTGACGGTAGGCGAGGAATTTTCCAGGAGGCCGTACGGCATTGCTGTGCAGAAAGACTCTCCCCTGAAACATCAAATGGACGCGGCGTGAGTTTACTTTCTTCACAGACTGAAAAACAGAAAAATTCAATTATCAGTGCGTTTGAATATGTTTGCAGACTTATCCAATTGTCTAAGGACGGAATATTGGAAAAATTGAAGGAAGCGTGGTGGAACGAGAAGATCAACAGGCCAAAGTGTCCCAGGGAATACAAAGTAATTGACGGTATGGTTATCGGCGATATGGGTGGGATTTTTGTCATTCTGGCTGCCGGTATTTGTCTGGCAATTGGTACTCTGTCCTTTGAGTTTTGGTGGTTTCGTTGTTTTCTGCGGCAAAGGAATTTCAGAAGAAACGGAAAAATGCAACATGTCAAACATGTGCTTGTAAAGACTCCGAGGGACACGTCAGTTCCTCGAATTTCAGAGCTCCAACAATATTAACGATGTAAACATTTTTCGGAAGGGCCTTTTACCTTGCATTTTTGAAACTCGTAGTTTGCGATTTTGTGCTTAGAATTCTTGGCTTTTTTTCTTCGCACGTTCGAATGTTTTATCGAACTTATGAAATGATAAATATTTTCCATGTATTAATGAGTGAAATGCGAAAAATAAACGATTTGTGCGGTTTGTTGGCGACATTTTAGGAAACGAAGTATTTTTTATTCCATTTATTTACATTTGTGGTCCTGAGTACTGACTGCGGTCATCGCAAGGTCAATATGGTTGTACGAGCGCCTGCTATGCGTTTGAAAAACAGAGCGAACAGAAATTCAAGCCTCTTATTGGGTGAATTTATTCCACTCTGCACGGCTCTGCGCTCCGGTAGGAATCCAGCCTCCCCCAAAAAACCAGAAAAACCTACTCGACAGCCAACGAGACGTTTGGATTTCTTTTTCCATCTCCTTTCCTCTCGCCGATGATTTCCATCAGCGGCCAGCGGTGCTCAGTCTGTACTCTGTAGTTTGTGCTCCATGCCACGGCCGGGTACACGTGTTGATTGTAAGCTCGAACCGAAGTTGATTAATCGAAAAGAATATCGTCAAAAGTTGAACGAAACGAAATCGGAATCGCAGTGAAGATGAACAAACGCGTGAAAACCGCAAGAAATCGCAGCGAATTGAACAAGGAAAACAAAAAGCTCAAATCTCGCAAGCGAAAGGTTACACAAGAAAGTGAGGTTAAGCAAGAAGCCGAAGCGGTCGAAAGCGAAGAGGACAACAACAGTTGTAGCGAAAACGAGGAAATCATTGATCAAGACAGCAGCCACGAAGAAAGTGTTGAGAATAGTGAAGAAGAGGCTCAAACAGACGCCAGCGATAATGAAGCCAGCGAAAGAACGGACGACGAAGAGGCAGAGGAGGAAACCGAAATTCAAGTCCCCGAGGCCAAGAAGAGAAAAACAAAATACAATCCTGCCGAAGAAGCTCGGTGAGTTCCTCCCCAACATACTTTATCCCCCAATTTCTCTCTAATTCCGACAAAAACCTCTAATAACTCCGACCAATTATTTTAGGTTAGAAAAATTAATTTTCGGCGATGCTCGCGACGTTAAAAAAAATCTGCTCGCATACGATGAATCAGCGACGAAAAGCGACCTCAAAAAATTGCCAAAAATTACTATGGACGACTCGGACGACGAGGACCTTGATTTCGCACTGAAAAGCGATTCGGAGGACTCCCACAACGGAGATAGCAGAAAAACTGTTGCGTGGGTGGACGAGAGCGACGCAAATTATTCGTAAGTTTCCAGCGCGATTTAGCAATTTCTTCAAAACTCCACCCTGTCGTTATTCTCGATAAATTAATCAGTCAGACGCATCGTTTTTCAATAGAGTGCACGCGGCATTGAGAGCGCAACGACGTCGCTTACCAAACGGTCGCACGGAGAAAACGTACACAGAACTGTTGGAGAGGAAATTCACTCAAATAGTCGGAACACCTAAATGGGCGTCGCTCGATCCTTCGGACAAAGTTCATGACGATGACGACGATTCGGACAACGAAATATCAAAGGTAAAATGAATGGAGCAAATTTGAACGTCTTAAGGAGGCTGGCCAGTATGTTTCTTCGAATCAACGTGATTCGTGCGAATAAAAAGCGTTGAAAATGGATTTTAAAAATGAATGATATCGTTTCAGTGCAGCAACCATTTGGCAGTATCGAAAATAAAGAAACTTCGTAAAGGAACGATCGATATTAAAGTTTTGACCGATATAAACAAGTCGACACATTCCGAGGGCCCCATCGTGACGAGCGTCCAATTTCATCCGACATCGACGGTGGCTATAGTTGCAGGATTATCCGGAATTTTGTCTCTTTTCCAAGTAAGATTTTCCCCAAGTCTTCCATCAATACGCAATCAAGATATTTAGTAAAAATCATAATTCACTGCGATTTCTTCATATTTTTATTCTCTGATAACTATGTTACACAAATTCGCAGATCGATGGCAAAGAAAACACCAAGTTACAGAGCATCCGTTTCGAAAAATTTCGAATAAATTGTGCCAAATTTTTGCACGAAGGTAATCAAGTGATCCTGGGCTCGCGTAATTGCGGCTATAGTCACGCATACGATCTGATGAGTGGGAAAACTTTCAAAATCCCATTGCCTCACGGTGTTACAAACATGCAGGTAAAAAATCAATTTCGTTCGATTGTTTCATTGGAGAAGAAGATCCGCTGATAATTTTATTATTTCGTTACAGAAATTTGAGGTTTCTCCCGACGGCAAGTTTATCGCGGTGATCGGGAAAAGGGGCGTGATACATTTGTTATCGAGTTCGACGAAGGAATTGGTTGGCACGTTGAAAATGAATAGAAGATGCTTGGCAGCGGCGTTTTCGCCAAACAGTGAAAAGCTCATCACTCACGGAGGTAATTTAGTCCGTGGATTATAAATTTGTAGAAATAATGTCGAAAAGGCAAATGGAATAATTTGTTTGGGTCGGCGAACAGATGGTGACGAGATTTACGTCTGGGATCTGAAGACGCGGAGCTGCGTGCACAGAGCCGGCGATGACGGGTGTCTCGCAAGTTCAGCGGTGGCGTTTTCTCCCAGCGGACAATTTATCGCAACGGGAAGTAGCCAAGGAGTCGTCAATATTTATGACACCGAGACGGTGATGCAGCAAAGATTTCCAAAGCCTCTGAAGGTCGTTCTGAACCTGGTGACCCCGATAAGTAAATTAAAGTTCAATCCTACATCCGAAATTTTAGCAATGGCCTCGAAATCGAAAGAAAACGCATTCAAAATGTTGCATTTACCTTCTTTTACCGTTTTCGCTAATTTTCCCACTTTTCAAACCAAAATTTATCATCCCCTTGACATTGATTTCTCCCCCGGCAGTGGCTACGCCGGCTTAACCAACGACAAAGGTTACGCCTATCTGTACAGATTGAAACATTACGAAAACTACTAATTATAATAAACGATTCGTACACAACGTTACAAATTCATAAATTATCCCAAAGGCCATTCCGGACGAGGATTTTACACAATTTTTTTGAAAAACCAGGCTGCGTCGGCATATTCCTCTGTCGCTGCAAATTTCAACAACCCCCTGACCTCCTTGACCCTGTCTTTCGCCTTGAATTGCGGAGGAAGGCAAAAAAAGCCGAAAATTCTAGTTCATTTTTGGCACGAGACGAATATTACACGTTATAATTATTTTTTCATGTCTCGGTCGGCATGTTACCGACCGATGGTAAATTCTCGATTCGACCAGCGTCTTGAAAAATTTATATAAATTTCCTGAATGCGCAGAGTTCGATGGAAGTCCGGTAGATGGCATTCCCATTTATTTCGTCACCCGCGATTCCACGTAAAAATAATGACTGAGTAACGGAGATCCTATCCCTGTTAGAAATGTGGCTCCAATTTATAATTTTCTTACCCTTCACAAAACAGTTGATTTCGCGAAAAGCAAAGTTTTTGCTTTCATAGCTGAAATTTCGTATAAAAACGTTTCCTCACCCAGCCCAACCTGCTCAATCCATATGGCCAGCGTTTTCGGTTTCATCTCATCGAGACACTTCGAAAAACTTTATTCGAGGTTATATTAACAATTCTGCGCGCCCAAGCGGAGGCATTTTCTTGAAAATCTTTGATGGAATTGGCGAATTAATTTGGGCCAAAATGCCATTGTATCGAGTTTTCCGGGCTCTTCGTCTCGCGAGTGGTTGCGAAGGTGCGGCTGAGATGATAGCATTAGAAGTTAGAAAGAGGGATCAGTCGCGATAGCAAAGGCTGCGAGCACGAAAATGAGCTCGCAAGAGCTTCGAGACCAAATATATTCGTATCTCCAAAGCCTGGGCTGGTAAGGATGAAGGATGAAGGATGCGAATACGAGATAGATAACGCAGCAGTGAAATCTGTTGCGATGGCGCTGTGGGCGTTATGGTGGTGTATCGTGACATTGCTGGGTCGAGGTGAAAAAGACGTGTGACGAGGAAGCAAGAGGGAGGGAAAGGAGTAGTTGGGAGTCGAGTCGTGATTGGTGGAAGAAATCGATTACCGCGAGCGTTGGTTGTGAGAGGGAGGAAAATGAGAGGGGCGAGAGGTTCGAGAGGAAGGAGAGAAGGGACGAGGGTGAAAAATAGCAGGAATCAAGAGTCGCGAAGGTGTTTGAGTGTGGGTGATATCTGGATCGACGACTGGCGCGCGGTCGCGGCTGAAGCAACTCGGGATCCCACGCGAATTTCCCGGCTGGGGGTTTCCCGTTGGTCCCGCCCCTGCTGTTACGTCCGGACGATCGAGTCAAAAGTCGGAGGCTCGACAAAGAGGAGAGGCAATTCCGCCGGAGGGAAGAGAGAAACACAGCACGAGTTCCGAACCACCAACGCCATCGTTAGGCACTTGATGGTAGTTTGTGCTACCACCCCGACGGTTCTCCATGGCAACCCGAGCAATTCGCCAACCGCGGACGAGCTTGGCAGCCCTGGAGGGCAAAACGGGCAAAACCGAGCCAACGGACATTTTTACTCGACTGTGCTTTCCACTCGCATTCTCCCTACTCCCATAACCTCAACAAATATCTCTCTGTATATGTTCCTCGCGTCGTACACATCGTTCTTCGATATATAAATATACGACCTTGTTTATACGCGTACAACGAAGACAGGTGGAGCGAAGGAGAGCTCGAGGGAAAGGAGATAAAGGAAGAAAAAAAAAGATCAGCAAGGACGAGGGCTCGAGGTAAAGACACGAGTATATAAAAAATATCGTTAGCGTTTCTGCGACGATGTTTCGTCGTGAAAGCCACTTGGTGCGACGAAGATGGCGCGAGTGCCAGTGAAAGTGAGAGAAATATAGATTTCGAGTCGGAGAAGCTCAACGGGGAGCTCAAAAGAGAGAAAAATATATAGAAATTTCAGCTTTTCAGGCACATTGATTTTGCCGACGACTGATACAACCCCGTCGGCCTCTTTAATTAGAACATGGCGACTTCAATACAAGCGCACGACAACAAGAACAACAACGGCAAAGCCCCTCGTTTCTGTACAAAAAGAGAAATAGACTAAAAAGATTCATTCTTCTTTTTTTTTCTTCTTTTATTAAAATCACACGATTCTCACCTTTTTTTTTCTTCCAAGGCGCGCACCTTCCCCGATTCCTCCGAATATTCGTCATTAAAAATGGCAAATATTTATGTTTCTACTGCTGCTTCCGATTTTTATAAAATTCTTTTCGTTCGAAATTTTTGAATAATCGCTACGACCGAACGAAATAAAATCCCGAGCTCGCCTTTCGTCGAGGGGATTTGCCTGTTATACTAAACTACCCTTAGTCCTACAACCCTAGAGTCGGACATGTAAAACAACCACCCGTTTCTCTTTTTTTCTTTCGCCACCATTTTTTCTTTTTTCTTTTTCGCGTCTTCGTATCGGGCCCTCAATAGCCATGTTTGTCCTTTATTCAAGCTTCGATCGTTCGGCCAAGTGCGCAGCTCTCGTTCCTGCACGCAAAGGTCATCGTATAGGTAGTCGCGCGAGGCCCAGCGACCGGGATCAACGCTGCATCAGTTTCTCTTGTGACCTTTGCGCTCTCGGCGCGACACATGCTTCTGCTTTTTTGCTTTCGTTTTCTTCATTCGCACACACTCACCCGCACACACTTTTCTTCGCTCTCTGGGATTTTTCTTTCCACCCCAACAAATGCAACAGTTTTTCTTTTATTTTTATTTTAATGCTCGCTCTTCAGTTCTTACACGTTGAAATTTTGAATGAGACTAGACCGATCTACTTGCTAATAAATGCTAAACATGAAAACACCCTATCTACAAATTTGCGCCGCGACAAACCGTCGGCACATCATCACCGCCTCGTTTCCACGTTCAATTCGTCTTTTAATCATTTCTCCACCAACGTAGTCAGTCCTCATGGAATCTGCGTACTCCACCATCGATATTTATGGCAATGAACGCAATAAACATTCGGACAAATGATTTTTCTTCGATTTGACATTCGAAATAAAATTTGCGGTAATTTTAACGCGTGAAACATTCGGACAAATGATTTTTCTTCGATTTGACATTGAAAATAAAATTTGCAGTAATTTTAACGCGAAAAACATTCGGACAAACGATTTTTCTTCGATTTGTCATTGAAAATAAAATTCGCGGTAATTTTAACGCGAAAAACATTCGGACAAATGATTTTTCTTCGATTTGACATTGAAAATAAAATTTGCGCTAATTTTAACGTGAAAAACATTCGGACAAATAATTTTTCTTTGATTTGACATTCGAAATAAAATTTGCGGTTATTTTAACGCGAAAAACATTCGGACAAACGATTTTTCGTCGATTTGACATTGAAAATAAAATTTGCGGCAATTTTAACGCGAAAAACTTTCAGACCAATCAATTTTCTTCGATTTGACATTGAAAATAAAATTTGCAGTAATTTTAACGCGAAAAACATTCGGACAAACGATTTTTCTTCGATTTGTCATTGAAAATAAAATTCGCGGTAATTTTAACGCGAAAAACATTCGGACAAATGATTTTTCTTCGATTTGACATTGAAAATAAAATTTGCAGTAATTTTAACGCGAAAAACATTCGGACAAACGATTTTTCTTCGATTTGTCATTGAAAATAAAATTTGCAGCAATTTCAACGCGAAAAACATTCGGACAAATAATTTTTCTTCGATTTGACATTGAAAATAAAATTTGCAGTAATTTTAACGCGAAAAATATTCGGACAAATGATTTTTCTTCGATTTGACATGGAAAATAAAATTTGCGCTAATTTTAACGCGAAAAACATTTGGACAAAAGATTTTTCTTCGATTTGTCATTGAAAATAAATTCCTCCCATCGTTCTTCCCTTTTTTATCCTCTCACCGCATTTTTAACTCATTTTTTGGCTTCAAGTGAAATTCCCCTGGGCCCGCGTGATCCTGCATGAAAAAAAAAACACGAAAAGAATGAGCCCAAGTTACTGTTTCCAATGCAATCGCGGTCAGACACTAAAACACTTTGGTACTTTTTGACTGTAAAGAAAAATCAAGTTGTATCGACACGGTGGTGGTGGATGAGTGAAAAATTAATTGAGCGTGGTAATCGGAACACACGATCGACCAACGTCGAGCTAGTCAAACGGAATACGTCACTTTTGTTTGTAGATTGCTGCGCACGGTGACGTTTTGTTTTTCGGGTTTGAAAAACTGGCCGTTCGACGATCGCAATAGTGTGGTGATTATTCTTCACGTTCGAGCTCTATCACTCAATCTATAGCTTATTCTAAAAGGGTTCAGAGACTTGTTTAATATGTCGTCATTTTTTTTCTTTCTCGTTGGTATTTTACATTAGACTTCGTAGAATTTGATAATTTTGGGAAAATTGTGTTTTTTTCACTGCTCGTGCAACGAAATAGTGGGACATCGTTTATTTACAATGAATTTAGTTCACGACTAAAACGCAACGATAGAAAGAATTCGTCGTATAAATGGGAGCTCGAATCTCTTACGTGCAAAAATCATTTTTTTCCAGGAGTTTCATTTCTTTTGCTAAAACTTGGTCTACATTTTCGTGGCCTCAGGATTTCAGTGAATTCGTTTCGAAATCCTTTAATAACGATAATGTTACGAGACAAAATTCTTCTCTCGTTTGGGCGTTTGATTTTCTTTGAATCGACAGATTGGCCGGAGACCGGAAACTCCGTGGAAAAAAAATGAATATTGGTGTGCGGGATGAGCTTGAATTTCGAGGGTAACATTCGCTGTGCAGAGTGTCAATTTTTGCTGAGAATAAAATGAAATTCCGAATATATACAAGAAATTTGATTTTATTGTCGCAAAAATTGAATCACACGCCCAAATTATTAAAAAAACGTTGCGTTCTCGTTCCCAATTATTTGCCTGCGTCAATATTTCGAAAAATCTGAAAAATGGAAAGAAAAAATAGATTTTTGCGAGAATATCGTTAAAATCCGTATTTACAAATTGCTCGAAAGCCCGAGCGCGGCTGGAGAATTAATTTCTCGAGACCGGTGACATCACATCGAATAACCATGGATTTAAAAAAAAAACGAATTCACAAAACTGGCTCCGAGAGCAGAGCCAAGATTCACTATCACGTTTTGTTATTTTCTTCGTCTCCTTATCCCACGCGACGACAAAGTCGTAGTTTCTTTTCGTTAGTTTGTTTGTTTGTTTGTTGTTGTTTATACACGTATTATTAATAGCTCGTTAAAAACGGTGACTGGAAAGTCGCCAAGGGCCAAATATTCGGGCATTTCGCACGATTTCGTGATCAAAAAACACACACACACACACACTCGCGTTGATACGTTTTCTCCTTTTGCCACGGAATCGCCACTGACCTAATAACCTTATGAATAAAGTTGCTCCTCGCTCTATTTACAAAGGTTTTTGTCTCTGGATCTCGCGACACGTTCGTTGCCATAATTTGCACCGTTTAATAATATATATTTAACGTACGAACGAATGGGAATAAAATGAACAAGATTAGAAATAAAAATGGACATGGTATTGCACGCGGTGTTTTATAATTATGGCACTTGCGGGGCAGGCGCGAGAACGTTTCACTCTTTTGAAAATGTGGTTGGTGGTGGTTGTGCGCGTGGTGGGAAGCCGGCCACTCACTGAATCCGTTATTAAGGGCATGTCCTCGGATTTGCGACGACGATCGGAGCTCCGGAACTCTGCGAGTTTTCACGGAAAAACGGATCGCAGTGCGGGAAATTGGTGCTTTCGAGTTTCGCTGGCTGAATGTAGAGAAATGCGTTTCGGGCCGCGGGCAGGAAGCTTTTTTCACGGGTTACCACCGATCGATCGAGGTTTTTTTTTCTTTTTTCTTTTTTTTTAGCGGAAACGCTCGAACCGACAACCGAACGAAAGAGATAAGTACTTATTGGTTCTTGAATCTTGTCGACGGTTCACTCGCTTCATCCCTCGAGGTGCTGCACGCTTTTGCTCACCAATATCCCAGCCACTTGTCGTTGAGGTCGTTGCTCAGCGTAAAACTCGTTCCAGGCTTCGTTCCATGCACATGGAGCAACATTCCGTTGCAACGTTTTCCGGAAATGTCGGAGCCCGCATTCTCAGGGGAGGGGTAGGGCCCGCGCTTCAACGCGGAGTCCCCAGGGCGCCCCAATGCTCCGGGGTGGGTCATGCGTAATGAGGATACGTGCCAAGATGCGGTGGCACGTGTCCGGACGCGGTGTGATGTCCGGCATACAAATTTGCTCCTGGACTGGACCAGTAACTCGATGCCGATTGGAAAAGTCCACCTGGCACGGAGACCGAGACCGAAGCAGCCGGGGGCGGCATCAAGTTGAGCTTCGCGTGACCGTAGCCTGACATAAAAAGCTCGCTCTGATATTTGTACGCCGCTGGATCAGCGGCTGCTGGTTGAGTCGCCGCAGCCAACCCTTGGAAGTCGAACTTGTAAGCGTACCTCTTGCCATGCACCTTTGTCATGATGTTCTTGTCGTAATAGTACCTGCAACACCAAACCATTTAATCGGATCTCCAACGATAAAATCGTTCGGGTCGAAAAAGTCTCGCATGCGTTAGAGACTCGCGACATTGGCGGCGCGGGCTTCGTATGATTCGCACGGATTTCCCATGGAAATTATCGCGAGCAGCGGAGGTGGAATCTCGTTCCGTTTCAACAGCAAAACGAAATTAAGTTGGAGCTCCGGCTGTGACTTGCGAGCTTTCGAAATGTGGGGCGTAAAAAGGGAAGCGGTGGGAAGAGAGGGAGAGGGATGGGGGGAACGACGATGGGTGGATAATCCAATTGGGCAAAACTGATCGAAAAATAATAGCGAAGCCTCCTTCTGCCTTTATCGGCATTTCGCCTACGACGAGTCGTACATGCCAACGAGACGAGAGTTTTGGTAATTGAAATTTTTTTTCCGCCAATGCGACATTCGCTTTTTAGGCCCAGGGAAAAAAATTTCTTCACCAAACGAAACGAGGTTCCCTATCAATGAAAATATCGATTTTGACAACGGAAAAAAATTTCCCTGGGTCCCGGAGACCCAGTGTAACAACCAGTCCATTTAACAAATCAAAACAAAGTCAACGTTTTCTCCCAATCGATGTTGCGAAACTAAGAAAAAAAAACACTCACCTCAATGCCCTCGAGAGTTTGTCGTAGTTCATGTTCGGCTTGGATTTTCTTTCGCCCCAGCGTCTCGCAACTTCGTCCGGATCAGTCAGCTTGAACTCGCCATTGGTGCCTTCCCACGTAATGCAAGCAGCGTTGCTCGAGTCAGACAATAGTTCGAGCAAAAATTGCCACAGTTGGATTTGCCCAGAACCTGAACTCGCCAGTCGGCTGCTCGTAGCGCCGAACATTTGATATGGATCTTGAAAGTAAAGAAAAAAAAGACATGGTTGGACTCGCGAGTCTGTATCGAGCGTTTATCGGGACATGGCGCCCGTCGCAATAGAAATTATTATTTTTTTCTCGCTCGCATGCGGAGACGAATCGAGGGCACTCGTTCGATCGCGTCGGTTTTTGCTCTTTTCGCTGGACCATCATAAGCAATGGCAAGAAAGGCAGGGAATCCTTGTCGCGCAACACTGTACCCCTACACTTTGGGGCGCTACCCCGTTGGGCACGAGTAAGAGGACGATATTCACCGCGCGAGGCATGCAGACCGCGACGAACCCATGATACAGCAGCCTCTGTGCTCAGCCTCTTGCCTCAGTTGAGAGCGCGCGCGGGCGAAGGGGTGAGAGCTTTACAATGCGTCATCAGCTACGCTTTTACTCTACCGGCTCCTGGAGGGCCCTACACACCCTTACAAAGCAGCAAGTATAATCGCCCAGCCCCCCACAATACGCGCGCGCGCGCGAGTTCGTTATTTGGATCGTAATAATTTCAATTCGAGTAGCGACTTGAGAGTCTCGCGTACAGATCGATCGTCGCATCCATCGAACGAAACTACGGCACTCGCGAATCTAAAAAAAACTGGAGCTTCTCAAATTATACGACAGAGACGTTCGGATCGTTCGAAAATGCAGCAAAAAAATGATTTTCCATTCGTTATTTCGATAATTTGGGGGATGCCTCACATTTTTCTAGCAAATTTCGTTTCCCAGTGCCAAAAAAGACCGTCTCATTATCTTTGACGTGACAGCGACTCGAGAGTCTCGCGTACAGATCGATCGTCATCCAACGAACGAAACTACGGTACTCGCGAATCGTAAAAAAACTGGAGATCGTTCGAATATGCAGCAAAAAAATGATTTTCCATTCGTTATTTTGATAATTTGTGGAATTCTTTGATTTTTTTTAGTAAATTCAGTTTCTCAATGCCAAAGAATTCTTTCTTATTTTGTGAATCATGATCTTTGACGAATATTGCGTATGAAACTTTTGCGATCTGCTACGCCAAAAAAAATGAGTTTGAAAATCGTAAAATTATTACGAAAAATCGTGTTTTCACGTGTGGTCAAGCGAGCTCGGCATCAATCCATAAAAATAGGGCAAGTCACGGTTTTTATCGTTCCTCGATTCCGAACGAAAAAGTAACGAGTAAACGTTGGTCGAAGGGGAAAACGGCGAATCACAGTGCACGAGGGTTTCCGTGTGAAATTTTCGATCTCCTGGGACGCGAGTGGCTCGAGTATCGAAAGAATAATCGGAATTTCATTAAATTTCTGTTAAAGTGAGAAAAATTGATGGAAAAAGGAAAATTAATGAAAAAATCGTGTCCGTGGTCAGGAGCGAGTGCGATGAAAATTCCGAGAGGAACGCCGCATACACATTTTTTCTCTCGTATCGGGGAAAGGGGCATGCAGGCAGGCAGGCGAGGGCAGAGAACCTCAAAGGTCGTTACGAATCAGGAACCGAGCCCCCTCGCAATATATACATCGGAGAATTCCCGTATACCAGTCGCGATGATCGGCTCTCGATCGAACGGTAATTCACTTACGAGTTAATAATGACGAGCGAGGGTGGAAGGGGGAATAGGACTTTGTACGCCCATTTACTGCTCGAACGAAACGCCACTATGTTCTGCCGGATTATCCGGCAGAGGGTCGAATATTCTCGATACCGTCTGATCCAATTTTTCGCTGAATTATTTCGAAAAATATAAAAAAAAATCTGATTTGAAAAAAAACACACACACGAGGTTTCAAAAATTGTTTCTAATCGATCGTGACCCGGTATTTTAGAAAAAACAAAATTACAAGGACGCTGAACGTTCTCGATCCCCTAAATTTTCTGACTTACAAATTTCGCTAGAATTTCAAATTTTCAATCAAAATTTCGAACCTTCCGGGCCACATTTATTTTCATAAAAATAAATAAATAAGAAAAAAAAATTTGTGACGGAGAATCAACAAACGATTGCATTCGTCGTAATTACGATAATTTCGGGGGCGCGTCGTGGAAGAAGGGGGAAATGTCGAAGATTAGGAAAATCGAGGAGGCAACTTGGCAGCCGAGGGGTTGAAAGTCTGCGTAGTTAACGATGAGAGGACGAGTACAACGAGGACATAATCGAAGGGGTCATTCCGTGCAGTTACCTCCGAAAAGCTCGGGCTATGCAATTTTGAGCCACGCGTCAACGCGTCGATGTCTAAACTCCATTAAGTACGTCGTCGCTCGAAATAAAAAGGTGTGTGGCGAAAAATGCATGGGAGTCAATAAATAAGAGCACACCATGGGGCGCGACGCTAAAATCATAAAAGACTTTTCGATCCGTGTGTAACGAATTATTTCGTTCCGAATTGCCATGAATTTTTTACTCCGAGCACTGGCCAGTAAAATTTATAAAAATTCCACGATCTTTTGTTTTGTTTTATTTCATTTCATACTTTTAACCCTAGAACGGTAATCTTGGCTTCAGAACGACCCCAGGCTGATCCCACGCCCTTTCTAACTTCGTTTTTCCGTTTTTTATCATTTTACCGCATTTTTGACTAATTTTTCGACTCAAAACAAAATTTCCCCAGGCTCCCGTAATCCTGCATAAAAAAACGAAAAGAATGAGCCCAAGTGGACCCCTTTGCGTTGAATTTTATCGGAGATATGAATTTTTCAAAATTGGGGTCATTCACGAGCCCAGGTTAACGGAATATGTAAATAAAAATCAAGGTTACCGTTGTAGGGTTAAGGCAGCTGTCATGCCAATGACACGCTTTAACGACGATTCCGATAAAATACTCAAAATTCTCGATTTTTCATTTTCATAGTCAGAGTAAAATTTTTCTAACGATCCTCGTAAGAATGAGGGGAATAAAACTTTCTGGCGAAATGACTAGCTTGATGAATGTCGTCGAGGCTTAAAGCAAGACTTACCAGGTTGCCTGAGATGAGAATGCGAGTCGAGGGCAGATTTGGACAAGCTGCTGCCGTAACCTGAACAAGAAGGACAAGAAAAAACATTAAAAATGTAAGAATTGTCAAGATTGGGTCAAGTAGATCGATGAAAATGGTTGGAATCGACTCTTTAAGTCTATGCGACGTTCGGTGGATAAACCCTCGAAAGTTTGGGAGGAAATGGTCGAACGGGCGTGATTTCTCGGCGAGTGAGGTCAACAAAAGGTGGCCGTTCGTTAGACGAGATTGGCAGGGAACGTAGATCAGCAGCAGGAGGCTCTAGAGGTCAAGGGAATTTCGTAGGGTTCTTGACAAACTCGACTGATAAAGCGAATGGAGAGAAAAGGAAGAAAACGGTAAAGTTGAAGAAGAAAAAAATGTTTTAGTGAAAAAAGCATGAGCCGGCGAACGAGGACGATGGAGCAAAGCGTTGGAGCGTTAGAATCGGTTAGAGAGGATTTCCGTGTAGGCAAACAGCCGGGGACTCGACAAGCTGCTATATACCAATGCGCAATATATATACGCTCGGGCTCTCTATAATTTGCTCACACATTTATAGTCGCGCTCGTTCATATGCGAGCAGAGGGGCTGACACGATCTTTGTATAGGTATTCGACGCTCTGTCCATCAAGCAGCAGCAGCAAAAAATGGTACACGAGCTCGAAGAAAGAAAATCATATCGAGGATAATAGGATTCGAATTAATATGGAAGCCATTCGGCATGACGACCTCACGTACGCGAGCCTCGATTATGTGTCGTTGTGATCCGAGCTTCATTCACAATGCTCCTTAATTTCGATTCATTCCTTTCAGCATTCAGCTTTGCTTCACTTTTCGCTAAGAACGAACGCGCCATTTTATTTCCTACTTTTTTTTCGCTCGAGTCTTTCTTCCGAAAGCTTCGTACGCCGAAAAACCGCGTCGTAGTTTGTTTCACGATCATCAATCAGGGGAAAATGCAGATCCATAGATTTTCCACGATTTTGGGAGTTTTGGGTTCGATTCTCGAGGAAATTCGATTTCACTCCGAAAGCGACGAACGAGAGATCGTTTTGGTATCGTCGTCTCGTCCCGAAGAAATTTCAGCACAAATTTCCGAAATAACGGCAGATGCTTTCTTTAAGTGGCAGTTGGTGTCAGGCCGGTCAAACAATTGGATTTTCAATGCGTGATTGTCGTGTTTCGTGTTTCGTGTCCCTCGAGCTACGAAAAAGTTATTCTCTCCGGAAAGCTATAGATATATCGATGTCGGAGCCGAATTTTGCGAATAGGGTTGCCGCAATCAGGACATAGCCGCGGGGTTTCTCACACGTGGTCACAGACTATCGACGCGCGTGGTTGTTTCACCCTTGATCGAGTTCCTCCACAGATCCAACGCTCTACGTCTTGGGGCAAATGTCTGAGACGCTTGAAATGTCAATGAATTCCGACGCCTTCATTTTTCCCATAGAATCCAAAGCCCCGAGATACTTGTCACTTTTCCTTGTAGAAATCCAAGAAGAAAATGTGGAAGCATTGACCTTCTGGGCAGAGCAACATTTTTTCGAGTTTCATGAGCAAATCTTGACCGAAAATGACTCTCGCGTACACGAGCGTTTTAAGGACGTTGTCTGCCATTACTGTCGATAGAATTTCTTTAAATTTGCAGCAGACAAAGAAAATAGCGATATTTAATAGCTCGAGCAATTCTAAGAGGTTTCACGACGTAGAAGTCGAGATATTTATTTATAAGAATCGCAATTTTCAGTAGTTTCTCATAAAAACATTTGTGTGAAAAGTTCCAATTTTCAACATTAAATATTTCGATTTCTGAATGGTGAAGCCTCTTGAAACTTTGCATACACTTTTCTGAAACATCGAAGAAACTTTATTTAGTTTAAAAAAAAAAAAATCGATCGTAAAATTTTTTCGAAATTTTGTTTATTGTATAAAAAATACAGATTACCTCGGACAACTTTGGATTTAGAGTATGTTGTTCTTTAGTAAATTTGAAACAACTTTTTTGAAGGAACTTGGGCTCGCAAACGATTTTTTATGTGAGAAAAACTGAAGAGAAAAATTTTTACTTGACCGTCGCGTATAAAACGTTCTTGAAAAGTGTCTTATCGCGAGCCAATGAGACTCGAGGGTATAAAAAAGATTGACGTAGTCCAGTGACCTCGCGACGCGGGGTTTACGTCCGGAAAAATTGATCGTGAGGCTCTCGGCTCAACGTGGAAAATTATAAGGGAATTCGAGACTCGGAAATGTTGTGAAAAATCAGGTGAAGAAATGGGGAATTAGGAGAGAGAAATTTAGCTTAAAAATCGAGGACTTTGGTGTATCCAGCTTGTCTAGAAAGAAAAAACAACCCTCCGCAACAAAACCGAGGTCCATGCATGCTCCCCTGGGCCTATTGTCGGTAGCTCGAGAGTATATCTGTGCATTCACGAGCAATTAGGGACGGGCGGGGTAATCCTGTTACGTTTGTGATGCAGGGCGAGAAAACGTACGACGATCGGCGTGGAGCGTCTCGCTGAGCATCAACAGACATCAGGGAACAACACAGAGGGAGGATCAAAGAAATTTCGGTCTTCCCTTTGGGTAGTCTGACCCCCTGAATTCACACAATCCTCCAGACCGTTTGGTGGCGAAGAATTGAATAAAAAAATAAAAATAAATGCGAAATGCGAATGGAACAAGAAAAAACGCGTGGGGCAGGGACAAGAGTTTGAAAAGGAAGTAGGAACGCGGTGGAAAAAGGAGCGTATAAAGTCGAGTCGAGAACGTCCGAGCTTGAAAGGATGAGAGAAAAATCCTGAAGACGTACTCGAGAGTCAAATGTCGCGTATGGGTTTGGGGGCAATCCCCAGAGCCTCTAATTGCTCTAGCGGGAATAAAAGCTACACTTTGAGCTTCTCGTTCATTCTTCTTCCTTTGCGGCTGTAAATATCGAGCCTTTGAGCCACAACGCGTTTCGTGTTGTTTGAGTTCTGCCAAGCGCAACGAGATTGATAATGAGCAGGATTGCTGCTCAATTGTGATCTTTCGTGGAGCAAGGCCAGAAAAATCGTTAAACAACATTTTCGGCTGTCGTTTTTTTCTTTTTCACTCATCGCGTTCCTTTCTCTCGCCATTCAGTCTCTTTCCCCTCGCCTACGCTCCGGTTGTCTCTCTCTTTCTTCATCTTTTTCGAGACTCTCGACATCGCCGAGTTATCGTGCTACGAAGACTGGGCTTTGAGTCATACACGGAAATCACGGGCGTCGGGGTGTCGACAACGCGAAATATATATCTCTCTGCAATAAGTTTTATGCCCCAAGCTCTCCTTGCTTTCCGCCTTTGTCTCTACCTTCTTCGTAACGGAGATATGGCGAGAGGGAGAGCAGGGCATGCAGCTAGTGGTTAGAGGTCGTCACGCACTCGACCTGGTGCACACGCGAAGGAGGTTACAAAATAGTAACTCGCTACTCTCTTTCCTCCAGCCCTATACGACTTTTGCCCCTGCACACATAGCGCCGGCTATGCACGACACGAGACCGTTAAATCGTGGACAAGAGCTTTAAGCGCTTTCGAGGGTTCAAGGGAGCACCGAAGCGTAGCAGCTTCACCAACGCGCGTGGCCGATAGTAGACGATCGCGAGAGAAGTAGGACTCTCGGGATCCCATCAAAAGCAGCTCGTAGAATTGTCATCCCAAAGTTTTCGACATATGCCAAGTTTGTCCGCGAGTCTTACAAATCCCAAAAACCTCGTTTCGTTCTCATTGAAATAAAAATTTGCAGTCATTTTGGAAATCCGTTTTTTTTCCACCGTTTTTTCGAAAACCATGACGATGTTGCTATCGATTTTGTCTTCAGATCCTCAAAAAAGCTCGTTTTGATATCCTGACCAAATATTGAATAAGAATTTTCATATCTGCTCGAAAAATAACAGAATTTCTTTGCATTCCAACGACGCAAACTTGACTATCGTGTCTATTATGGTCTCCGGTCCAGAACCGCGCATCTTAACACGTCGTCTGTAAACCTGGGTCATTCGTGTTCGGAAAAAACGACTCCGAATACGATTTTCAATGATTTTTTAATTGAAATTCCAAGTTGAACATTTTTTTTCATTTTTTGAATCTAATAAAAGGCTGAAAGGTTTCCGGGCGGAAGGTGCGGAAGAAACGTTTACAGACAAAGTGTTGAGCTGATCGGTTTCGTGCATTAGTCGCTAAAAAACTAGACGAACGTTTCTGCTCAAACGGACTTGACGCAGTATTTCAAGAAAAAGAAAGGCGCACGTTATTTGTTTTTCGTCCACGCGTTATCGTGAACAATGAGCAGAATAACAAGCGACGATCTTGAGGATGATGAAGCGTTTGAAAAGTAGAAAACGGTATAGAGCAGAGATTCTCGATGGGAACGAGACGCAAGGAGACTCGAGGCGGAAAAGAATCACTATACACGAGGAAAAACAGCAGTGACATAGTGGCGTTGACAAGGGGTGTCAAAAGGGAAAGGGGGGTCGCGTGTGCCGAAGCGTGTAGCATATTGGGTGTGCCACTATATGGAGAACCAGAGTAGCCAGGGCAAGAGGAGGGTAGGGGGGAGGGGTCGATTTCGAAAGGGAGGAAAGGGCGATAGACACCGCCGCGGGGGTCTATTCGTCCCGGTTATATTATGTCTTTGGTAGTACATACACGGTCACGTGCCTATGCGTGACACGCTCACGCATCGCCGGAGCGGGCTTTTCTTTTCTCTCTCTCTCTCCTGCTGCCCCCGTGTTCTCCGAAGCGCGAAGCTTCTCGACTCGCAAAAAGCCATCTCGCGCCGTTGCTTGCTATGATCGAGCTATACGAATAAGAGGAACGTCGTTGAGCGAAATCGACTCAAGCTAGTTACAGAGTGGCGTGCGACATCTTCCCGTTAAACCGCGCTCTTCATCCCCATGCATGGAGCATAGGCGGGGGAGAGCTCTCGGTTTTCTTTTATTTTTCTCGTTCATGCCCTCTCCGCGTTTCCGGAACGAAAACCCAAGAAAAATGTGGCTCGCACGTTCATTCTCGTGTCTCAAATCTGCGGGGAATGAATCATTTTCTTTTTCCGCGAGATTACCGAAAAATTTGGAGTTCCCCGTCGCCGAAATGAAAAATTAATCGGCAAATATTTCAGCAACTTCCGTTGATTTTATGGAATTGATGAAAAAATTCAATTTCAAAATGTAAGAGATTTTGGAATTTGCTGTGGGTTTTCGTTTCCAATAAAAAAAAAAACAGACTCGCGTGACTCTCGCGCGCGGGAGCCAAATGCGTTTTGAGAACTGAGAGTTTTTGGAGGACGATGATGCAAAGCTTTAACCGAGTTAGCCCTGCCCTCGCCCCATAATAATTATGTACTCGAAGCCACGGCGCGTGCCCTCACCCTCGATATAAACGCGCGTATATATACTCGATTCTTATTCTGGTTTAGCCACACCTTGCGTGACTATCTTTCAGGTAGATAGCTTGATCGTTTGCCAGTGTAACGATCGAAAAGCCAAAGGTAGGGACTCGCGAGGGCAGACCTTTTTTACCTTGACACCCTTGCTAATAACAATTCCCATCGGCCGGAGGGTTGTAGGGTGAGATTTTTATTTCCAGGGCCCCCCTGCTCTCTGCTTTCACGATTAACATAACGACCTCACGAGGCACTTGCTTTTGTGGTATCGAGAAATCTTTGAAAAATCACTAAATCCGAGCCCCACCGAATAAACTATAAAAATAAATAACGTATTGCTCTCAACGAGATCGAGTGTCGCACGAGCCAATGAAATAAAAAGTAATTGAGCGACGCGATTACGAGAAAGGGCGATCGCGGTGAATCTGTTTCTAAAGACGAGGCTCATCCTCATCAGGTTGAGTCTGTGGCAACCTGCTGATGAGGACCGCGGTGCATACGAGCCCGTCACAGTCTATGACGATCCACAATATTTGGAATCCCTGGATCTAATTAATCGCGGATATTAAGACGAAGGAGAGGCAAGTGTGCTGTGTGCTCGAAGATACGAGGCTGACTCTTGGGAGACGGGGATTTGAGCGTATATTGCGATTCGCCTAATGTGAGATTCGTCTTACGAATCTAATTTCGCGAGGCACTCAACCAAAAGCTCGATATCCAAAGACAATGGTGCGGGAGAAGGGCAAAGTTCGTACAACGTCGCGCTTCCGGTGACGCCTCGAGCTTTATACGTTCAGGAGCGTCAACGTTTACGGAAGCGAGTACAACTTGAGAGAGAGAGCGAGAGAGCGAGCGAAGGTACACATAGACGTGATTTTGTGGAGAGAATAAGCATGCGTGAAGATCAGAAAGCGGCTGCGATAGACGGAGCGTAAGAGTTTGTAAATTAGAAAGAGACAGGAAACTCGAAATAGAGAAAAAGAGAGCGAGAGAGAGAGGAACAAGCAGAAGCCGTTTATAACAAGTTGCCCACGGGCATGGCTGTGATCTCTGCAATGATTGTCCCCTGGTTGGCTCCCAGTTCTTTACCGTTCGCTCTCTCTCTCTCTGTACGAGTGGTTACTGGTCTGCCCGCGCTGGCGCGTTTCTCCGCAGGCTGCGGGGGTGGTTTTGCTCCTGGCTTTGCTTGGGCGTCGCGACGACAAAGGGGCCGCGGTTCAACGCGCCACAAAGCGCCGGGACGCCCACGCCCTTTCTCTCTCTCTCTCTCTCTCTCTTCTTAAGTTTATAGTCCGATGAACATGTCTCTGTCTCTCTCTTTCTTTTCCTCCCGTTTAGGCGTCATATAGAAACGAGCCCGCGGCAGCGAGACTCAAAAAGCCACGACGCGTGAACTTTCGGTCCCCTTCCACTCCTTTCCAACCCTGACACTATCACCTACACTATTTTCTACATCAATATATACATATATTCATGCTCCCAGCACATACGTATATTCCCTGCGCCAGAAAAAGGGGAAAAGAACATATAAAGGGGTTTGACGATCCAGAGAGCTTGCAGGTTTTGTGTCCCAAGATAAAAAACATTCCGCATTCGAGAGAGCCGACAAAAGTGGCGGAAAAAAAACGTTACACTGATAAGCCTCGGTTATTTCCAAAGAGAGGAATCCTCACACATTTATCTTCTTCTTTCGCGCGATTCGTTTTTTTTTTTTGTTTTTTTTTCAACCCGCTTTACGTTTCCCCATTTTCGGGGCTTGCTTCTCGTGACAAGTCCGAGGAGAGTTGTGTTTTCCATACCGAGTGTTTCGTCAACTTGAAGAAAACACTCGATGAGCATTCATTTTTGTCGAAATGCTTTTGCAAGTCTCAACAGCCAATTTTCTCAATTCTTGGGGCACAGTTCGCCAATTTGGGAAAGGAGCAATGTACGTTTTTTCGTTTTTTAGAAAATTTATTAATGAGCCGCGTGTCGCTTTGAAAATCTGGGTTTTTTTTTGGTTTTACTGCGGGGCAGTCGAGAACTCTGGAATAGATTAAGAAAGATTAATTGGACGATAAACACTCACCCTGTCCAGGTGCTGGTGAAGTGGCGTGGCTCCAGCCCCCCTTGTACGAGCTGCTGGCATCTGAAACATTGTGAAAATAACGAATTACACAACAAGAACAACAACAAATGGCTGACAGTCGTTAATCAACGTCCAGGGAGAAAAATGTGAAGTAAAAATGTTGAAAATACGTGAAAATCGGAGAGAATATCGTTCGAGTATAGAAATAAATAATCGAGGTTGTAATCAAGAGCAGAAACGGTAAATCGAAGTGCGCAGAAAAATATTTGGCAATTAAATACTCGAACGATTTATTTTCATATATCCAGCAACCTTTTTCCACTGTCTCAATTTTCCTTCGTCTTTTTCTCGCACTATACATCTTAATCGAGAGGAGTTCGTGGGCACGAGCCGGCGGCATGTTTGCCAACAGATAGATTTTCATTTGGCAAGGTTATTGGCACGAACGAGGGAAAAATGGAACAACTCTGATATTTTTACCCCAAGAATATATCCAAAGGCCTATAAGCAAGAGCAAACATTGCCCGCCGCGCGATATTCTCAGGGGTTCGATCATAAGTCGTCGCGTACCTTTCACACTAACCTAAATCTATATATGTCTCTGTGTACGCTTCACATATATGGACGAGTGTGTACAAGTTTGTGGATAAAGTAAGTTATCCATGGAGCGAACTGACCCCTCGTCGTTTGATCGAGACCTCGTCCATTAACTGCTCAAAGTTTCAAATTTCATGCCTCACGATCGAGACTCACTGTCGCTCTCGCACGAGCGCTAAATATTAACCAGAAATTCGAAAATTGACGCATTGGCTCGACTTGATATTGAGACTTCGCTCGGAATGTCCAAATAAATATGAAAAATCTTTAAATCTGTTGGGACGCGAATTAACCTGAAAAACCCGACGTGCAAAATAATTGATCGGGGATAAAAAATCTTTGGATGGATTTCAAATGGAATTTAAGCTAAAAAAATGACGAAATCGCGATCGAGTATAAAAATCGTGATGGTAAAAACGGTTTAATCATCGTAAACCATAAAAACCGTAAAAATACGAAGGGTTTGTAAAAAAATGAATAAACAATTGGACAAAGCGAAGGAACAAAGTGACAAAGGTGAACGTACCGGCAAAAAGCATCGAGAGATTAGTGAAAGCTGTGGTGCGAGGTAAATCGGCGGTAGTGGTACCGCCGGCGGTGCTCTTGAGATCGAGCATCGTCGGCAAAGAGATCCAGCAGGTTGGATCCGTGCAGGCGTGAGCTCGAGCGCACGTATTTCAGCCTCTTTTCCCAATCACAATTAAATATCCAAAATCCAACAACAAAAACGCAAGACAAACAAACGAACGATCGCCACTCGATCCACCACAATTCCGCGCGCAGCCCTTGATCGTCTCACAGGGAAGTGAGTGCCAAAGCCAGGAGACCCTTGCACAGGTTAATCGTAGGAAACGTCACGTCTTTTTTTCACAAAACAATAACAACGAAGCTCGATCAAATTCGCAGACGATTTCGAGCTTTAAAATAATGAATCTTTGCGCGCCCCCCGAATCTTCGAGAATGTTCCAGGGTCTTGAATTATTATTTATTTATCTCTACGTTATTTTCATTCATACATAAATATATATTTATATATTAAAATAAAAATTAATACACATATTGTTTATGAATTTGTATATATATGTATATGTATATCTATATATATTGTTATTATCGCGTTGATCCGTCAATCGGACGATAAAACGGGAAAATTCCCGTAGTAGATAGGGACGATCATCGTGAGACACGACGCCGAGGCTGACTGGAGTCTCAACAGTGAAAAACGTGAGGTTACGGGCCTGGATAGTGGTGGTGGCGGCGGTGGCAGCCGTGGTGGTGGTGGTTGTCATTATTCTCGTTGAGGATTGCTCCGGCAAGCTCCGGAGTGGCGCGAGTGCTGCCGCTGTTCGGTTCCCTTTTGTATTATTCGTTGAAAAGACAGAGAAACCCAAGTTGCCGCCCTCTCCGGTTATCCGGATACGTGTACCAGGGGGTAGTTTCAACCCTCTGCACTGGCATCGGCTCGCGTTTTACTCGGGGGCGGAGTCGGCCATCCCTTCGGCCGCGTATCTGCGCGAATCCCGCCGTTCAATTCTCGCGGGAGGAGAAACGGGAGGAGAGAGAGAGGGCACACGGTCCTCGTCGAACGCCGCGCAGGTAAAACGTCCAGCACACATTTTTCTCGAGCTTTTCACTCCCTCTCGACTCACCGATACGTTCCAAACATCGCGCGCCTTAATCTTGACGGTTTTTTGGGCCACCGAATCGCCAGCCACGTTTCAGGTCAAAGAACCAATTTTCGGAACCAACAGCCACCGCGTTTTGTTCCCTTTTTTTTCTTTTTCCGTTTTCTCCGACACCACGCGTCATCATAATCCATTTAACCTTCAAAATTATTTCAAACCTACAGGTTCGCTGCCATGGTCCCATTTCATACGACAGCGGGATGCAGCAGCAAACTAATTTTAAAACAATTATTCATTGGTGAGAGTTGGTGAGACGAGTGCAATGGTAGCAACACAAAATTTCAATTATTTACATCGCCCAAATTCACACGCTTTCGCGTATGTTTTCCCTGCTTCAAAAAATATGCCGAATATTTCCATTTTTATTTTGGGATTCGTACGAAAATGTGTTTTTATAATGAACAATATAAATTTGATGAAAAAAAAAATACAGAACATGAAAACGTGATGATTGAATCGGTCAGAATAATAATAACGATAACGATCATGGAAATATGCGTTATTTTTAATTCCTATTTGTATTTTCTGTTGATTATTATTCGTGTAATTTCTAAACGAATGGCATTTTTTCATGGTGCTCGTTTGTTGTTTTTCCGGGGCTTGTTTGAAATTTATTTGAAAAATGACGGAAATGGAAAGTCGTGGAAGTAAATTCGGAAGGAAATAGCAACATGAATCCGTTTACGTATTCGTTACATTATCGAGAGGCTCCGCGATGCCCGATAAATTTTCTGGCATACTTGAAGATGATGTATAGTCCGTGGAAAGAATTGCCAACCACCCCCTGACGGGAGAACGAGAGAGAGAGAGGGAAGGAGAGAGTAAAAGTTAACAGCACGCGTACGACACGCGACCAACGTACGCCCGACGGCGCATTTAACGCGCGATCGCACTCGAGTGTCAGTCGCGTGTGTTCACCAAGAGAGTAAGCACACTGTGAATAAACTCGATATATATAAATATATTCCGTGTACACACGAGGCTGAACGAAACTGGCGTATTCTACTGGCAACATTTTTTCTCTCGTTTTCTACTTCGTCTTGACGTCCAAGGAAAGAAAAAGACTTTTTCTACTCTCCCAACTCCGCCACCATTCGGTGCTTAGTCATTGTAATAAAATTGTAAATAAAATTCAGCAGCAAAAAACGGTTGCAACGAGCAACGTTAATTCCTCAAAATAATATCCAATCCGTATGAATTCGTAATCGACAATTACGTCGGAAAAAAATCGATATCATTGGATCCTTTTTTTTCCAATTATCAATCGAACGCACAGACTGTCGCTAACTAATTATTAAAATCGAACGAACCAACGCCTCTGTGACGAAAATTGAAAATCCAATCGTCCGCCCACGAAAAAACGAAAAAAAAACCCCAGCAACAAATTCATGAATCTTTCGACAATTTTTACCACGAAAAGTATAAATTTGAATAATAAACAATAAAAAAAAAATCGTATCGCAAGAAATCTTTGGCCTGCTCCGGAGTAATCACACACGTGCCATCAGTCTTCACTAATGTATTTTGTTATAAAGAAAGGCTTTTGCAAGACGAGAGGAAAAATGATGGTAAAAGTTTGAGCCTCCGGGGTGTGGATCGCACGTGTGATCCGGGCGTACTTTTAATTGCGTATTGTACGAGCTTTCTTTTCTACAGTTACATATGTAATCCGTACGTTTGTATCTTCATCAGAATATACATATATATTCATATATTTATACACACGAGAATGGAACTGCAAATGGATAAAAGACGAGTGGCCTAATCGAGAGCTTGGATCTCGGTACACAATCGTCGACGAATTTCAACCCCCGCGAGTACGAGCGATATACACTCGTGCATGCATATACATATGTATATGTTCGAGGCTGTGATTTGAGCACATTATCTTGAGATACGGTTACGGGCATTACGGGCGGTACTCCGACCGAGTAGGCAAGTCGACTCTCTCTCTCTCTCTCGCACTCTCGCTTCGCAGGGGGTGGAGAGTATCATTGTACAGTATGAAACATGACAGGGTGGCCAAGGCTATTGTGCTATGAGACACATAGCTCGCGTTCGATATATATGTATACATGGCATTTTGATAGTGAGTATAATGCAGGCGGCAAAGGAGAGCGGGGGATGGAGACAGTCCATCGAGTTACCCTCCAAATATGGCCACGTATATATATATATTTTTGTCTCAGACCTGTAACACGATAAGAACCAATGCTCGCCACTTTGTTATACGTTCTGCTGCTGCTGCTGCTGCTGCTCTCGGGGGTCGATTTAAGTGCCACGATGATGTATCTCGCTCTCTCCTTCTTTTTATCTATCCACGCTATATCTATACAAAGCATATCGATACCAACCTCGATTATATTTCGTATTCAATTTGTACAATATGCTTGATCCAGTCGGCTTACATATTGTCGAGGAACTGTATATATACGTGAGAACATTGCAGTTCCGAGGGTGGCTCGCACGCCCCCGCGATATAATTAAACGCGGGCTTGCATTTTTTTTCGTCAAGTATTCTTAAAAAAAGGAAAGGAAACGAAAATGGAAATTTTTTATGGAAATATTGGATTTTTTTTTTATCCTGAAATTTCGCTTCGGGCTAATGACTGGTGGATCGTGAGGATTTAATATTTTTACTTCGTTTTCCTTGAAAATTGAGGGAACGGTTTGCATAACAGGATGCAGAAGATTTTTAAAATAATTTCCGTCCCATTGTCATGGAGAATTTTAAAAAATTGTCGAATTAAGTGTCTGCGCGATCGAAGGGCTCACGTTATGCTGAAGTGGCCCCAAGGTCTGAGTAGCTTCACATACGTGCAATCGTGTGTATGTGATATCTTATTACATATTTGTTCGGTGGTTTGGTCTTGCTCCCTTTTTTGCATGGGACACGCGCAACGAGAACCTTCGGATTCTTTGCCCAGCCATTTTAAAGCGAACATTTGCCAAACACGTTCCAGCTGACATGTTTGCTGGGCGTGCGCGAGGCAGTCGCACAAAAGCCAAATTTATACATGTTAAATTTTACTCCTTGTGGTTTTGCCTGCTGCCGCTACGATTTTCCACAGCTTTCGAAAAAGAATTCCTTCGGGACTGAAAAATTCGATCTTTTTGCTCGAAATCAATTTTTCCGATGCAACAGTTTATCAAATTTAAAAAATATCGTAAAAAAAAAAGAAAAAGTCTCGCGAAAAAACAAAAGCATCGAGCGAGCGAACGCGGCGAGGGAAGAAACGATCGGTAGAGAAAGAAGAAACGAGTGGGGGGAGGGTTGAGTTATGACTACAAATCGAGAGAGTTAGGTCATCAATTCCGTTACGGAAGAGCGAAGTCGTGGGTTCAAACAATGCGATGTTGGATTCGCTCGCCCCATGCACCACACCACCCACTTCTCTCATCGCCAGATACGACGTGAACAACGATCTTCTTCGTCTCAGCTCATATAACATTGTGCCTAATTACGAGACCGTAAATTTGCATATTTTCATTGGTAAATCGTTGCCTCGTGAACGAGGCTATATACGCACACATTATTATGGAATTATTTCGTCGTAACGTAACTCAGTTATAAATATGTATATAACGCGACCGAGCAGACCCCGCCATCGACTTTGAGCGGCAATTACTCCGCGCAATGAATCAGAGACGCGACTCTAATTTATTGAATTCGCATTGCACATTTTTTTATCACAAAATTATTGATTTACAATGCCCACCGCTCACCGAACCATCAAATTTCCAAAACTGATTCAAAAATTGTAAAAAAAACAAAACAAAAATAAACAAATAAAAAAAATACATTTTGAGACAAAAATAGGATGAAAAAAATTAAAAAATGCAACAAAGTAGAAAAAAGAGAAATAGAAAAAACTTGACGAGGTAAAAATGAGGTCGTGACATTTTTGGCGGATACGACAAGGCGAATTCTCAGGGACGTTCCACGGTTAAAATCCGTGCAAAGAGAAAATAATTACTTGCAAGCCTTTCTTTTTTTTTCAATCCCATGCAAAGCGCCGAAAATTTTTTTCCGTTCCGAGATTAAAACTGTCATATAACGCGAGAGCTCCGCGCGTCGTAATAGCGAAAGTTGAATGCGAGGAAACGACGAGAGAAAGACGTTTCAGAGGGAGACAAAAAGGCGTTAAAAAAAAAAAGCATTTCCAGTCGCTAAAGAAACATCGTTATTTATTAGAACGAAATGACAAGTCCGTCATACACATACGAAGGAGATTGCGTTAGATTTCTTACGAAAGTCAAAGCCGAAGGCAACATTTTTAAAGAGCGAGCTGGCGAAAAAAACGACAAAGTGCACGAATAACAGAAATAGAGTCAAGTTTTAATTTAATGGTGAACATGAGAAATTCGTGACTACAGGGAGAGAAATGTAATGAAGAAAGGGATGTGGTTCTCGAATAAATAGAAAGTAAAGGAGGAAGAACGAGCAAGAACGCGAGAGGGAGAGAGAGAGAATAACGAGGGAAGCTTAATAATGAAAAAAAGACAGAGAATGAGGGAAGAAAAAAACGAATGAAAATGACGAAAAACGGAGAGAGCTCTGGAAAAGAGAAAAGAGAGAGAGACAAAACCGCCGAGAAGTGAGAAAAAGAGAAACACAAAGAGAGAAAAAGAAGGAGAGAAAGCAGAAACAGAAACGGAGAAAGAGAGAGAGGGAGATAAAGTGAATGGCGGTAGAGTGAGCGTGGCATAGAGCAGAGAGTAGAGGCATCCGCGCGCTCATTTCCGTTTTGGGGCCGTCGAGCACGAGATGAGTTGGGGTTGGGGGTTGGGATGGCTGATGGGGTGTTAGCCAAGCAGAACTATGGAACGGGAATATGGCAGACGCAGTCGTACGAGAAGGAAAGAGAAACTAGAGAAGAGCAGCGAAAGGGGCAAGCGGGGGGTGCTAACTCGCGAGATATTAATTCCCTGTTAGCGCTGGAGCGAAGCATGATGAAAGAGTGAGAGAGAGACAGAGAGAGAGAGAGGCTTCCTACAGGCAGAAGAGCCGGCAGCGTTTGCATTGCTTTGGAGAACTGGCCGGGGGTAGAAATTCACCCTCTCTTGCTTCCCAGCCCCCAATCTCCAAAAGATAATATACGTATATATCTCGACAACATCCATGTATATCCATACACATGTAATCAAGTAACTAAAGTGTAGAACGAGAGGGAGGCGTTACAAATCACAGATTAGCCATAGTTAACTCGACGTGCGCAAGTCAAATAGTTAATCAATAAATTATTATTTAAATCGCTCCAAAACCATAGCGATTGCTACACGATCGAGTAACGAAGGATAACGCGATTGACACAAGACTTATTGCAAAAAAAAAAAAAAGGATGACCTTGAATTGTGAGTAAAAATCTTTCGGTGCAAATTTTAACAAAAAACAAACGTTTAAAATTAATTTTTTAATCAAATTTGCAATCTGCATGAAATTGGAGAAAATATAAATCGCGATCCTTGGGCATTTACTTTCGAGAACGCAATAAAGAAAATATGATTGGATGGGCAAAAATGGAATAACCGGCAAGTTCTTACGGAAAGCCCGAATATCCGATTCGCAATTACGGGTTTCCTCGGCGGAAGGGAGAAGAAGAAGAAAACGTGTCGGAGCGGGTTCGTGGTCGAAAAACGCTTATATAAACCTATCCACATGTATATACATGTATATGTTTGGATATATCCATGTATACCGATGCAACACACTGGCCCATGAACCTGTACACGCGGATATAGATTTATTACAGCGAAGAACACGTATTCACGTACTGGAAGAGTCGGTGGGTGTGTGGATCGTCGTTCGCGGTGGTCGACAGTTTCATTGGGCTAGAAAGTGGCCGATGAGGTCTAGGAAAGCTCCAAAGTTCTCTCTCTGTATCGAAGCATTGTTATAGCGAATGTTTAAGGTCAGAAGGGCGGCTCGCAAGTCTCTCAAGTCCACGAAGCATCGCGTCGGATAGGACCTTTTTGACCTGCTCCGTCCTCCGATATCCTCGCAAGCGTGTATATACAAAAAATACATATCTATAGGTTCGTGCACGGCACACGTATGTATATGCATGGAGAAGCTGCTGAGGGACGAAAACGGGGGGTGGTGGGTCGGTAACAAAGTGTAGATGGGGCAACGGAGGGTTTCGATGGTATAGTTGGATGACTGGCGGCGGAAGCGTCGTCATGGCGACACATCGATCAGCCACCACCGCCGCCGCCACCACCATGAGCATCGCGGGGGAGCGAGACCGAGAGAATGAGAGAAAAGCTCGGTGATGATACCGAGAATAGAGAAACATGCCGTGGGATGCGAAAGTCACTCGAGATGCTCCTGAGCTCCTCAATTCCGATCGGGGATCATTGAATTTTTTTGTCCGAGCTGCGCAACTTCACCGGCAGATGATAAAATCATTTTTAGGAACTCTGCGTCCAGGAAAGCCTGAAAGTTTGGTGGGGATTCTCAAAAAGGAAGAAATCGATGGAACATTGTTGAGGATGCAAAATAAAGATGGAGAATTCTTGTTTTTCTTTACACGCACATTGGCACAAATGTTTATATTGTCGTTCTGTGTGCGTAATCATTTCGGGCGGACGGAACGTCAGGAAAGTGTATAGAAAAAGCTCGAGGAGTCTCGTTCAGGGCGATCGATTCCAACAGTGTAGAAGTCGACTTCCGGTGCACGAGGAGAACACCCGCGAGAGGCTCGCACCTATTTCCGTCTCTCTTTCGTTTCTATCTCGGTCTCTCTCCCTCTATCGTGCTAAATTCTCATATACATATACGCGTGCGGTACACTCTGGTTCCAGCAGAGCTTGGGAACGTGGCTGAATACCACTGATTGTCCTCCCTCCACTCTCCGTCCCTCTTTTTCACTCCCTTCGCGCGTATCCCTGCTCCGCAACAGCCCGAATCTCCCTCTTTCCGTATACCGCGCGCGCGTTACATTTTCCCCGTTTCTCCGTTGCATTCCGCGTGCCATCGGAAAGTACACGTCTATGTTTTCGAATGTACAAAATTTATTTTCTTCCTATTTCTTTCCGTGTCCTCCGCCGCGATGCACTTCTCACTCTTTTTTCCGCCGAAAGTACTCTTCCCCAATCAGGCTCAGCGCAAACCATCCCTCCCACCCCCTCCGCTCTCCTCTCATAGCTGCTCCGGCCTCAACGACCATTCTCTCCCGGCTGAGGGTTCCGCAGCCGCAAGCTCAACGAGAGCGAGCGAGCAAAAAGGGTGGGAGAGGGAGAGGGACGTATAAGAGGCAAGGCCAGGGATAAAAGAGGCTTTTGGTGGAGGTAAGAGAGAAAAGAAAAGAGAGAACGCGTTCATCCACTCGCTTATACCCACTCCACGATAATGATGGCAATCAGCCCCTCAGAAAGGATTTCAGGAAATTCTCTCGCCTTTTTTTCGGCTGCTCGAACGGACGCCACAAACATCGCTCGGCATCTCCGTGTGTGCGACGTCTTTTCACAGCCCATAGGATTCCCTTTGTGCGCGAGGCATGCCATTTCCACCACCAGCCTATGTCTCGCTCATCGTGCTTGCTTCTGTTTCTTCCTCCTCGACAACCTCCTGCTCCTATTATCGCTACCCCAATGATGATGACGATGCGTCCTTGCCGCGCTTTCAATAACCAACTACTCGTCTCCTCGCAAAAGACGAAAAAGAAAAAGGGGATTTCCCCTGCTGTCCAAAGGAGCGCAGGACTATAAGAGCGATCCGCGAGACGAGTGTTTCATTGCCTCGAGTGTGAACATCATCATCGATTAACGCGTGGAACCAGAATGATCGGAGTCTAATTGGTCTCCTCAAAGATTCGCGCCGGCCACTTTGCCCTCTTCCCTGCACATCCAAGTGTTTGCCTCATTTGGCCAATTCAACGAGGGGGACTAGCCGTTCGATACCTTCAGCTGTTTCGACCTCGCTGCGGACTGTGGCTGGTTCCTTTTCTCTCGAATTAATGCCTTTGCCCACTTGAGCTTCTACGATACGAAAATGTGTAAATAAAAGTCACATTTCTCCTCGAATCGTTGGGCTAATTGTCCGGAGACATTTCGCGCGGCTCTGTGTCTCTTGGTCGCAATCTCTTGGTCCAGAGGAGCAGACGTCGACTCCTGCGAGATTTCCATGACCAGGATGTTCCTCGTTGTCGTTAGTGTCATCCACGTGGTTGATCCTTGCCGGGAACTCTTGATCCGAGTCGAGAATATTGACCTCCACAACAAAACTACCCTCGTCCCTTCGCGATCTCCCTTTTCCTTCTTCCTGTCCTTTTTGCTCTTCGAGTCAAGTCCCCGATATGAAGCCAGTGGAAAAAACTGCTCCACGAGCATACAAGCTGCACCCTCGTCCGATCAGAGGTCCAGTCACTCCCTCATTGACGCGGAACATTGAGCTTAAACGATTACGCATGATTTAACGCGTAATGACTTTCTGCTTCCATAACGTCCGCAGGATCTTCATTTATAATCGCGACACTCTGTAACGCCCACAATCCCGACAAAGTCTTGTCAATTATGTCAAGTTTGTCCGGGTGGATCTCTCGCGATTAGGATGAGGCGTTCAGCAGATTTTTCATTCAGCCTGACGACGTCGCAGCAGGTTTTGAATTGAGAATTCAACGTTCACACGACGCGTCGAGGCGAAAAGTGCTTCGCAGCGTATTTGCTCGTTTCTCGAATCGCTAAGCAGGCCATTGCGCGAGCTTCGTCGTTACTTGGCGAAAAAGCTTCGCATTCTCTCTGACGATCAAGGACTCTGGAACGGAGATCCTCGCGGGTTATTAGAGCAGCGACATCTCTGGGTAGACTGGAGCCAACTCGGCAGTTTCTATCGCCGACGTTGGATACTCTCGAGGGGTACAAAGATTATCGACCCTTTAGCGCATCCGCGTCGACATCCCTTGAATGCCGAGTGAGTAAACTTGCGAAACTCGAGCTGCGGGGCCTTCCTGACCGATGAGCGTAAAAGTCACCGGGTTATGGGAACGATTGCGGGAATGCCGGTGGAGGTAAAAGCGCGATGTGGGATTTATGCTTTTCTTTCCCAAATCTCGCGCACACTTAGCAAGGGAGAATCGGAAAACTTGACAGTCACGATATTCCAGGGAGTTGGCTTTTGAAATACGAAAAAAACGCGAGAGCAGGATAAATTAACCTCCAAATTGGGCTTCCGGCTGTTCGATGACGTCAAATTATTCTCACGATTCGAGGCAAGTGATCGAGTTAGATTACAAAGCTTGTATATATGCGGATATGAATTGTTGCCGAGTCATGTACTTTCCGGAGGGTTGTTCGCGCGGCTTCGGTTGAGTCTATAAACGTGCGAAGCAGTTCCCCGAGCACGGTGACTGAGGTAAAGCCAAAAGCTTCCATCTTTCTACGCACCCCCTTCCAGCCCATAACCAGCATGAATCGGGAGTTGATGTACCGTGTACAAAAGTCTGTGTTATGAATCAGGCTCGGGCGTTAGGATGAATAATGATTGTACGCGGGTGTGTCTGTGAGGGTTGCACGAAACGCGATATCGACAGGGAGGGTTGGCTCGGTCAACAGCACAAAACAAAAACCGAGAAAATGAAAGAAAAAAAACGAGATCAACGACGAGATGGACAGCAGTGAGTCGAACGATTTTTCGTTCGACTCGTTCGCGTTAAACGCACCGGGCGTAGAGATTCATGCAAAGAAAAGTTAAAAGCGTCGAGAAGACACGCAGGCTCACTTTTTCCGCTGAGGAGAGGCTCGCGACAACGAAAAGCGGGCTGCGTTACTCTTTCGTTGCTGCTGCTGGTCATAGAGACGATTTCGACGACGCGTGGCATTGTGGAACGCGTAATAATTGCATGGGAGGGTGCCCAACGAAAGTATAAGAGGACAAGGGGCCAGCAGCGAGAAGAACGCTGATGCTTACTCGCTTTCTGCTTTGGTGTGCTGGGGCGAGCCGTCTCGCTATATACCGCGACGAGGGTTGAACGAACACGCGCCGGAACCGGAACCGAGAGAGTCGTGTGTCCCTGCCGTTCCCGAGCGGAACTATCATGATTAGTCACGGGGTTTGCAATGAGTTCTATCTCTCTTTCTCTTTGCCCAGGATATCCAGAGAATCTCGTAAAATGTACAAAGTGTCCGAAAAGTCGAGACTTGGTCTCGAGAACTGCGAGGCTCCATTATTTTAACCCCGCGCGCGTGCAAAGACTTTAACCTGTGGGAACGATGTTTTTGGTCGAGTGAAAATATTCAATCTCTATATAGACCCGCTGACTATTACCGCGAGCCCATAAACAGCAGTAAAGAGCACGCTGGTGTGGCGTCATGGCTCGGTGATCGAGACCCAGCGAGAGGGAGACCCCGCGCGACCTCCTTCGTGGGTTCTCTGCTGGTCGCGTGAACCGTCACGACCCCCTGCCCGACTCGCCACTGTAATATATCCCACGCCGACCCTCGTCGTCCTCGTCGTGCGACCAGCGCTTTCTGCTGCTGCTTTCACTGTCCGCGTTCACCGGATATGGGGATGAACTCTGCCTCATCTTTGGACAAGTGTGAGACGATGTGTTCCGCAGACAAAAAACGATAATAAAGCGAAATGTCAGAGGCGCAGGGCTTAACCTTCACGCGAGAAGAAAATTTCCACCATTTCGCAACTGGATCTTCCCGCAATGAGACATTTTTTTGCCGATGTAATCAGAGTCATTCCCAGCACCAGGCAAACGTCTTTGTCCGAACTTACCTGCAGTTTTGTCTTCATAACGACGTTTGAAAACTCAATGTGCCCGAATCTCGAAATATTTCGTTTTTCTAAACCCAAATCGTCAACTTTTTCGATCCTTTTTCGACGTTAGACCATTGCAAACGTATACTTTGCTGGTGCAGAGTAACAGTCGTACGTTCACGCAGAGAGATCCACCGGAAGCTGAAGGGCGCGCCAAGTTTCCCTATCCGCGTTTGCGAGCACGCGCCCAGGGGAAGCCCAAAGGGGGTTTGAAAAAAGGACAACCATAAAGGTCTAAGGACGCCCGCAAGGGCTCCGCCGGATCGCTTTCTCTCCGCGTTCTCTCCCGCTCTCCGCACCAACCCCCGGGTTAACCGATACCGGCAATTATCAACGCGTCGTGGCCACCCTCTTCTTCCCTTTTCATCCACGCTCTTTCCTGCAGCCACGCACAAAGAGTGCGTGTATCTCTGTCTCATCTCTCGCGCGCGTGTATATACTCTTGCCAAATTGAAATCTTTGTTAATCAGCGTAAAAAATCGCTGCGCTACGTTCCTATCGGCTGATCCCCTGACACATCGAATATTCCGAGTCTTTGCCTCCAATTTACGCTTCGGAATAAAAAATCCGCACGACTCGGGGCCAAGTTACCGTTTTTTTCATTTGTAACAATGAAATCCGCATTCAGAAATACTCGGCGCAGCAGAAAAAAAAGAAAATGCGAAAATTTTTCGGGCTCATTCGGAAAAACCTAATGATCGATCGCACGGGATGAAATTTTAACGTCTCCAAGTTTGAAATCATGAAACAGTTGATTTCTTAATTCGGTATACATCACGCGACGTCCCACACTCCGGAGGAACGGGGAGACGGTCTCTGGTTTATACGGACGCACCAACGATCATGACGTTTCGTCAAACATCAATTACCAATGTAAACAGAGCGACGAGCTCGAATATACTGCCCGCAGATGATACGAACCGAGTTCGTACATTCTGCGACAGTTTTCTCCTATGAAGAAAAATTTTCTGTCGTTTAGATTTTCAATTTCTAATTTTTTATCTTTCCCATCTAAACGCGTGTAAATTGAAGTCGCGTTTTTTCTTGCAACGTTTTTGACGAAATGCGACTTCAATTTACATGCGTTTAGATGTGAAAAATAAAAAATTGGAAATGAAATAGCAAAACGACAGAAAAATTATCTTCATAAGAGAAAAACTGTTAGTTTTAGTGCCAAGCACGTTTTATAATAAATTTAGAAATAACCCTAAATACGTGGGCGTATTATAAATATTAGAGAGAAAAGAAATGAGGAAAAATATTGAATCGCTTTACAAATTCGTCTGGTCTCAGCAGAGCAGAGTCTAAGTAGTTGCGTTGCTAAGTCCTCGCGAACTGTCTTCTTCGCTCGGTTTAAGATATAGAAGTGAACTGAACCGTAGCAGCATCTTCTCCCTCGTAAGATATCGATATACGTATATAGAAAGTTGTGGTCGCGTTGATACATGCACAGCCGCGTTAAGCGGAAAAGTTGCTGGAGCGAGGAAAAGGGAGAAAGCGAAAGAGGAATGCTGCGAAAAGGAGAGGAGCGAGAGGGGGAGGGAGAGGGTTGGTTCGCAAAGGGAGCATCCGGGATTCTGAGGGTAGTTCTGTACGGGGCGGTCTGTCGTCATGGATACGCGGCCAGCTAACCCCTGTAACCACTCCTCCCTCATCATCCGAGGTTACCAACACAAGAGCACTGTACATAACGACTATCTCGCTGTGTACCTCTTCCTCTCTCTCTCTCGCTCTCTTTTGCTGTTGCTCTCGCGACCGCCATCATCGACCCACCATCTTGCCATAATCGGCGAGCTCTCCCAGGGATGCTGCGCGAAAATAATCCACGAAAAAGACTCTCGCATTACCGTTTACACTAAATTTTACAAATTTTCTTCAATATCGCAGAAAAAAATTATTTTTAAGACGAAAATGTTCGAAAAAATGAACATTTTGTTAAAATTTCAATTTATATTCTCAGTAAATATTAAATAATACTGCGAGGAATAAAAGTTCTTGCTGGAAATTCGTAAGAATGACGATAACATTTAGCACTAAATTTGGAATTTAAATTCGCCGAGATACTGGCAAATAAATGTTATTTTTCATCCCTTTTCCTTGGTCATTCGCAAAAGGGGAATTTTCTTGTATCGAAACAAATCATTTTTACTGCACCGGGGGGCACCAAACCGCGGAGAACTCTTCGCCATGTACAAAGACATAAATAATAATTTGGGTTTGGCGCAAAAGCCCGTCACGGTCTGCCGGCCACAGTTTCTTCAACTTGAATCTACACACGTAAATATATACACAGTGCACAGAAAAATTCTGGTTAATATATAAATGTAAACGCGAGCACGAGAATTTTTCGCGATTTAGTTAAATCGATAAATTTTCCATAGCCAACCGAGGAAGACAGCAGGATATTGGCGCGGGTTATGGTTGCTCCCGGTAGTCGCAAGTTCCTTGCCAAACTCAACCGATTTCATTTTTCATATAAAAGGTGTCACCGAAATTATTTAATTCCGCATTCGCTGGATATTCTACAAATTGATCAATAAAATTACAATATCAAGCGATATTTTCCACAGACTTTTGCTTTTTTTTCCTCTTGGTCTTCGTATTTTTTGTTTATTTAAAAATACGTCAAGCTTGTGCGGGCGAACAATTAGACAATTTTGGCTCGTCATTTTGTACGATCGAGTGTGCATCGTCAATTTTTTTCCCTCACGAATTCCGCGGCTTTGCTGTTTTTGGATTGACCAATTTTTCCTCGAGATTCAACGCGTTCGACTTTGCAAATAAAAGTTGACGCGAAGAATCATGGAATGTAAATTAAAGGCTATCATGGGGATGAATCGGAACTTCCTCCATAACGGGCTAGCGTTGCCAGATAACGTGATTTACGCCCTGGCTGTAATTAATGTTCTCCGAGGAATTGCCACACGTTCTATTAAAACGTTTAGTTGCAAAAAAAAGGATAAAACATCGCAATAACAACAACAATAATAATAAATCGGAAATCGACAGTTTTATCTCGTTGTGTCAGGAATTTTTCAAGTCTACGGACCCACAAAGGACAACGACACCGTTACTCTTTCCGCGCGCGCGTCCTTCCGTATAACTCTCTCGCTCTCTTCCCCGTCCCGATCTATTTTTCTCTCTCTCTCTCTTCGCAGTTACGACAAATTCATCTGTCGAACAGTTTTTTTCAAGTCCACACTAAATTTGTATCTTTCGCTTCGATTCTCCCAGTAAATTTGACATTCTTTCCTTGCCAAATTAATCAATTCCTTTGAAAATATAACTATTTTTTCTTTCGTTCGAAAATAAAAACATTTCGATAGTTAGTAAATTTGTTTTTTAAATAATGGACGAGCTTTTTGCAATTATTATAATCATTCAAAGGAACGGAAAAATCTCTGCTGGAGTTTGGTCGTTCGTAACGTTGCAAGTAATGCGACGATTGCGGCATATTTGTAGTGAAATCGAAACGTCAGACTCTCAGCAATTTGGAAATGCATCCAGCAAAGCGAAGGAGACATTCACTGAGGAGTTTGAGGCATTTATGGAAAATAGTAAAAATTTCATGTCTTTTTTGGTAAAGTTCAGCTCGCAGCGAGTACTCAGGGTTGAATAATGGTTGATCGATGTGAAATATGATTGAGCAACTTACCGGAGATGGATGCTGCAGTACCGGGCGAAATGGCGGAAGGATTAGCGCGGGGCGGGGGCGAAAATGCACCGGCGAGATAACCGCCGCGATCGACGAGAGCTTGTTTAGCTTTTTCGACGCTCTGTTTGAGTTGTTGAAACGTGCTGCCACAGGCGAGGCCCCGATACGGCCAATTTTCTTGTTTCACACCGCCCGTGCTCACGGAAACGACCGAGCCGCCACCGCCGCCGTTTCCACCTGTTCCACCTGAGGCCCCTCCCCCAGCCCCGGAATTGTTACCCCCGGAAGATGCTCCCTTCAAGTCGAGCGCCCCCGTGTACGAACAGCTAGCGCTGTCGTACATCACCAAAATCCCCCTAAAATTCATTTTTCAAATTATTTACAAAAGCAGACCAAAAAAACCTTGAAAACATCGAGAATTCACTAATTAAGTAATTAACGTGCCCGAGTAATCAATTCCAACAACGAAATCATTGAGAATTCATTTTCAAAATCATTTCTTAAAAAAACAACAACAACAACTCGCGAAGAAATCGAAAATTCGCTAATTTAGTAATTATCGCGCCCGAGTAATCAATTCCAACAACGCAATCATTGAGAATTCATTTTCAAAATCATTTCTTAAAAAAAAAAACAACAACAAGTCGCGAAAAAAACGAGAAATTCGCTAATTAATTAATAATGGCGCCCGAGTAATAAATTCCAACAACGAAATCGTTGGAAATTCATTTTCAAAATTATTTATTGAA
This sequence comes from Hyposoter didymator, assembly GCA_037952995.1. NCBI lineage: Eukaryota > Metazoa > Arthropoda > Insecta > Hymenoptera > Ichneumonidae > Hyposoter > Hyposoter didymator. The sequence goes on from JBAJMU010000010.1 coordinate 9,754,063, forward strand.
AAAAAAAAACAACAACTCGCGAAAAAATCGAGAATTCGCTAATTAATTAATAATGACGCCCGAGTAATCAGTTCCGCCAACGAAATCGTTGGGTATTCACGTTCGAAATTATTTATTGAAAAAAAAAACAACTCGGGAATTCGCTGATTAATGAATTATGGAGCCAGAGACATAAAATCCAACAGATGAGATCAAAATACCGGGAGCACTGTTTTTTTTTTCATCCGGATGTAATTGCCAATTGTTTTACGTGAAAAAAAACGCGGTCCCATGGCAATTTCACAAGCTCCATGCTGATGAAAAGAAAACAACATAAGAAAAAAGCGTTATCGTACGTCATTCGAAGCGGGCGATGCACAGGAATAAAGTTCCTGCGGTTCACTTTTGTCGATTCACTCAAAGTGATTGTTCAAGCAGAACGGCGTTACGAAATTATCCATCGCGCCTCCACGATCATGGGGGTGGAAAGGGGAGAAAACAACAAAAATAAGGTTGAAAAACCTCAGCGACAAAAACGTCCCTGCGTTTTGGAGTAAAACAAGAAAATAACTCGCGCGTCGAAAAACTTGACCCCGAGCAGCCTGAGCCTCGAGGCACGTGCTGGAAATCTCGAAAGCTTCGCGCGTTTCGTCCTGAGAATTTTCGATTGAAAAATTCGTAATTGTTCGGAATATATCCGCGGAAACGGGCCCGTAACCGTACGCTTCGCAGCCCGGGCTCAAAAACCACCCCTTTCGATCGCGCAACCCTCTTAACACTCTCGACAATCGCCACCTCGATCGCGAGGACTCGAAAGGCCCTAAAAACCGCTTCGGAAATACGTGAAACGACGAAATACTCAAAGACCGTGTTTAAAGCGAGTTCGAGCCAGGCAGGTTGCGTCTCTCTCGAGCAACTGAGCTGCTGCCGCCGTGCGGTCAGCAAATTGTCTGCTTCCGGGCCTCATTACATCACTCTGTTACTCTGTTAACTCTCGCCGGAAACCCCTCTGCGCCTACCTCTCATCTAACCTAACGTTCCTTCTCTATATCGGCGCAGCCACACGCGTATATCAGACTCGCACATACGCGTATACAAATTCACTATCTCGATGTACGCGTCGAGCACGAACATATATTTTCATATTCATACAGACGCATAAACGTGTGCGACAGAAATATAAATAAATGAACAAGTATATTCGTTATATCGAGTCACAAGGGCCAGAGTTTTGTGCTTTTGTATAATCCGTTACGAGCCTTTTCCCATTATAGGCCCAAGCAACAATGTTCAACTTCTCATCGTTGCAATCCAACGGAAACTCATTATTTTTTAAAGCAAAGCACAGAATCTTTATAAATTATTTGTCTACGATATTGAGACATTTTTGTTGCCATTTGAAAACTGAATTTCTTGTAGAAAAATTGAAACAACGTTTTCGTTGTTTGCCAACGATGGAAACTCGTCATGGCCCAAAACCTGTTGTTCCGGAGCTTCTTTTTTTTATCGCCCGAAAGTACAACGCGATCTTTTCGATGTTGAGCAACGATTCGAAGGAACGACGCTCTGGAAAATGGTTTTTCGAAAAAAAAAAAAAACACGAAAATTTCTTCTTGTTCGACTAGATTTCTGATCGTACGATGGAAGTCCGTGCAATTCATTGTTTAGTGTCATACGCGTTCGCATAAATTCACAAGCTCGACCGCGAACGATCGAGTGCCATTGGAGTGCTGCTTGGCATTTAACAAACTACAGCTCGAGCCGCTTCGTAACTGAGAGACAAACTCGCGTATGAAAAAAAAAGATAATTCAGTACCCACGATCGACCGTAAGTGGAAAATTATTCGTACATCGCGACATCTTTGCGTTGTTTGTTTTTTCTTTCAGTAAACAACTTTGAACGTCTTTTGGCTTATGCACATTCTGGTTTTGGGTTTCTGGCCTGCAACGATGCCTTCGGTATTCATTCGCGCCATAACGAAAGCGATTTTGACGTTTTTGTAATTAATTTTTCGAAATTCTTTTCCAAAACCAGCTGCTCACCTGTTTTCGACGCGGATTTCAAATTTTAACCTGCAGAGATTCCGAAACCTCGTGATGTGTCCTAATGATTATTAATCATTGAAAAAGACTCTCAAAATTTTATATACTGTTGCAAAATCGCCGATGCAAATTCACATCGCGCACGAATTAAATCGAAATTTTAATAAAATAATTATTTTTGCGATCAACTGCAAAATGAATGAGTCGAGTCGATGATCATCGCGGTTGATGCAGCAGTGGGATGGATTACCGTTTACAGTCAGAGATCGACGTACGCGTCAATTTTTCAAAATTTTTTTTTTTTCAAATTTTTCAAAATTCATTTATTTTCATTTTTTTTAATTTTCACGTCAGTCGTATCGATAATAAAAGTTGCCATTCGCCAAAATTGCAATAAAACTATGAATCATTGATGGAAGAATTAAAAATTATGATTAACGCGAATGAATGAACAAAAATATCGAAAGTCATGCACGTGGCGCCGGTAACGATAACATTTTTTTATGCATGAGAACACGTTCCAACTCTCCCTCGCGTTAACTCACGGTGACCGACGGAAGCAGGGGTGAAAATTCATGTCGCAGGTATCCCAGGGGCGGTTAATTATGCTCGCGTGTTTCACCTCTTAATTCGTAAGGGTTTGTGAGCGAGTTGTACGATCGAGTTGAGTCAATAGATGATCGAACGGATCCTAATTTTCGTTTCATCGTAAACAAAAAAATAAAAATAAATCTTTTTGTTGTCAACGTCGTCGTAATTGGAATTTTCCTTCGCGCCTCGTTCCCGAAACTCTTCGAGCAAATCTCCACGATTTTGAACAACTCGGACCGATACTTTCAACTCGATAATCAAAAAAAAAAAAAAAAAATCGAAAAGGCGCGAATTAACGAGACGAACGAGAAATTGACAAGGCAGGAAAATAACGTTGCCGCATTTATTTTCATTCGCTAAGGACCATTGAGTAAAAGATCAAAAAATTCCACAGTTTTGACAGAATATTTGCAAATAAAAAAAATAAGAAAATCAATTTTGTAAATTTCGATAAAAAAATGAAAAAACGTGCTCACCGTCAATGCGGGGTGGCGTGAAGTATCCAATCCAGTCCTCGTCAAGTAGAGTAACCTCTTAAGAAAAGAGGACACAGTGAGAAAGCGACGGAGGAAAAACTACACTTTTTTCGTGTGTCACTTGGGCCAGCAGACTTTGAATGACGCAGTGAAAAGACGAAGCGATTCAAAATTTGCACATGTTCTTGGGGAGCGAGTCGAGAAACGGAGGGAGCACAATGTTGAGATTATGGAAAGGAACGTGATTGATAAAGTTGTAAACAAAAACCATTGATTCGAGGTTTGAAAAGTTGGAGATCATGGGAGCCAAAAAATTGTTCGGAAATATCGAAATTTGGAAATAATTACGAAGACGGATGAGAATTAAAATTTTATTTTTGTTTATTTGACAAATTCACGAAAAAATATGAATTACGTTCGCGACAAGAACGCGCGCGGGGGCTTCTTTATGCCCCGTGTTTCGAGTTGGCTTTGTCGGCTCTAGCACACTCGACAAAATCCTGGGTGAGATGATGATGATGATGTTAAGGGTACGAGAGAACGCGTGGACCGGCCCCGACGCCGGACGCACATTCGGCAGCGTCCTTATCAGTCGCGGTCCGACGATTGGCTGTATCGGAGCCTGCGCCTCGTTGACGCCCTCTCTCTCTCGCTCTCTCTCCCTTCCTCCTCGTCCATTCTCTTCCGTGGATCTTCCTATTTCTCCCCCTAGAATCCACTCTTCCTATCTCGCTCTCACCTACTGGAATGCTCTTTCGAGTTCCTTAGAGGCGGGATCATCCACGCAAGGGTGGATCTCTCCTTTCTCTCTCTCTCTCGGCCTCGCTTACCATCATACTCACGGGGGCTATATAGAGGGTTGCCGCGTATACCACACGAAAGAGGTTTTGTGAGGGTTAACAAACCACGTATCGATGGATGGATACGTGTCCTCAAATATTTCCATCATTTTTACGTTTTTATTAGATTAAAAAAAAAAAAACAATCAGTAGCGTTCTCCGCCGAGACTCATCGTATTTTGGTATTTTTTGATGTTACACTCTCAAGCCCATACACGTAAAAGATCCGTCGAAATCGTGTCACTATCACTAAACACAAAATTTTGTTGGAAAAGATCGATTTTTCGTTCGATACATTCGACCGAACGTTTTTTTTTTTAATAATCCCAAAAATTGTGTCATTGCAGCAAGAAATATTCTAGAAAATCCCTTCGGACGCAAATTTTCGTCGGTCCAATCGTAAATTTCGCTGAAAATTCCATTAGAATCGAAAATTTCGGAATTATCTAAAAAATATTTAGATCACCGTGTTATCGACGATTTTTAACAAAATTACATTTCTAGTGTATCGCGTGTGGAAAGCCTCCGAACCGATTATTTTATTTCAGATTTAACAAAAAGAAAAAACACATGTCAGGAATTTATAGCGCTACGACAATGAAAAAAGTTTAAAAATAATTTCTATAGACATTGGAAATAATAGAATATTGGTTAAAAAAAAAAAATGACTCATGCAGCAGAGTTGGATGTCAAATTCTTGAAATAATTAATAAAAGAAAAAATCGATGAAAATTATTTCATAAATTCGTCACGATAATTATATAACCATAGCCAAATAAATTCCCATACCATGGGGGAAGAGAAATGAAATAAATGTTGATCGATTTGGCGTTGCGGAGGCGATACAAAAAAATGAACGCTCCAACGATTGTACAAAGGTATCGGCCATTTCGGCAGGAAGTAACGAAGCCCTGAGAGGGCGAATCACTTCGATGACGATGGAGCACGCGCGCCAAACCATTTTCTCAACGAAAACATGCACGCTCTCCTATACACATATGCACGCAAAGAGAGACAAACAGAAACAACTCTCACTCGACTAGAGTTTCTCTCTTACGAATACGAATGCGATTCCTCATGCTCCATTAATACCGAACAATGGATTAAATCTACCGAAAGATCGTGCCGCAGCGTATCCTCGAGGAGCGAACAAAATAAATATTTTCCGATTGAATTTATATCGGAACTCGTCCCACCCCGCCAACTTTCGTCACGATTTAACGAAAAATGAATAAAAATTAAACGTTATAATTGGAAAAACGCAATAAACTAAATCCGCCAAACTTTTTTCTCGAACTCGGATCGAGGTTCACTCGGCGGATTCAATTTCTACAAGTTTTCGAGCGAAATTGAATTTTTTTTCTCCAATTTTTCGTGCAGTAGGAAAAATTGACGATTTTTAAATATTTTTTGTTTTTTATCATCGCAGAGATATTTTGTTTGCAAGCAGCAGGCGGATGTGCATTCTGCGGGTACTTATTGGCTGGCGTGTCTCTCGGAATATTTGTGAACGCCGCGCGATGAATCAAAGAGAGCTCGCGGTTGTTAAACGAGCAAGGAAGCGGCGCGGGGGAGGGTTTGGAAAAAGGAAAACGTGAACTAGGAAAAGGAAATAACGAAAGAAAAAAAAGGGGAAAAGGCCAGGATATAGGGATATTCGAGGCAAGTGGCCAACAAACGCAATCACTGCTTGTCACGAAGAGAACAGAGCGCAACAGGTTAGCGCTACGTTATGAGAGTTTATTTCGCGTGCCATGACGACGAGTCTATTCGGGTGACACATTTCAACCCCCTTGAGCCCCCTCCTCTTGTCCTACCGGTGAAATATCGCGGGGGCAAACGAAAACGACCATTTGGCAAGAGAGCGAGAGAGAGAGAGAGATGAAGAATGCAAGGAGAAGCCACTAACTCTTCGAGAGAAATATCGAACCCCCGAATGCATAAAATATGTGCAACCGAATTTGCACGAGGCTATCATTATTGCCAGAGAGATTCGAGCCTGATAAGGTCGCCTCCAAAACGTCTTTATCCTTTCTTTTCTTGTACAGGTAAAAAAAACAAACCAAAAGGTTGTCATACGTATTCACACAGCGTCGTTGCCTCAATAAGATTTTAATTTTTTCCACTGAAAATGAATTTTCGTTAAAAAACTTCAATAATTTGTTGAACATGGTAAGCGAAATATTTTTGGATAGTTTCAAACGGAAGTGTCCTCAAAATTGACGATTGGAAACGACAAAAATTTGCTTTCGGGATTATTGAAAAAAAAAAAACACAATTTATTGTAAAAACGAATCGTTAGGATACATTCGAAGCAGCAGGTCGTTATTTGGCAGAACAAACAAACGTTTCGAGCCACATGCATCCATCCCGTGCGACTGCATCAACATTCCATTGTTATAATGATGAGAATCGCAAATCCAACCCTCGAAAAAGGGACAAAGCGTTTGTTAAGGTTAAGAGGGCGCGATTGCGATAGAAAAAATGGACGTGGCGTGATTTAATTTGTTACAATTAGGGCACGTGGTTCTCTATGCCAAGTTGCAGGGCAAGGCGAAGAGCTGGTGGGCCGGGAGGAGAGCGCAGTTGAGAAAGGGGTGAAATGAAATGATATAGCGATATACAGTTGATATATGTATAGCCAGGAGCATATAGGCGAGCATGGTGCAACGGTACCGCGCCCTGCTATTAATATCAGTTAACGAGCCGATATGATCGCTCGGTTCGCTCGACGGTTGCCGTTCGGCCGCTATACCCGGCGCCTGCCGCACGAGCACCACCACCAATACCGATCCGCAATCAGCCTCACTCACCCCCTCGCTATTCACATTCCCTCCCGCCTCTCGCGCTCTAGCTCCCGCGTCTCCGCTCCCTTCGCCCTTTCCATCGATCGCGCGTTCACGTTCGGCTGACTCACCGCGCGCGCGGCTTCTCCTGCAGCTCGAATTTATCGGATCGTATATCGGACCTTATCTATCAGTGTAAATCAATGTATAATCGAGAATTCTAACACCCGAAACTCCGAGCACGAGCCGCGGCACCGAAACTCATTCGATTGAACCGCGACTGGCGACCCCGGAAGTCCCAAAAATGCTCAAATTCCAATATCCAAGTAAAAATCATTATCGAGAAAAAACAGACTACGAAAAATGTCAAAATGAGCATGATTCGATCGTGCTGTTGGTGGTGACGAGATTCTTCCGAAAATTCATGCTAAGGAAAGCAGAAGAATAAAAAAAAAAGCACAAATGCAGAAAGTGATCGATGTGGCAAGCCGAGAGGAAAATTCGGTCGGATTCTGCATAAAAATGATTAAAACATGACGAGTCAATTTGGTTTTAGTTTCCAAAGTCCATTAACGCGAGCTAACGTGGCCCGTAAAGCATAAAGCAGCGGTATACTCGCTGCTAATACCGATATAATTTGCAATTTACACCGAGCGGTATCGGTTATCGTTAGCAACCCTCCTGCAGCCTGATATGCATACGATAGATATACATATGCGTATACAGAAATCGGCAGTTCTCTATTTCTACGGCGGAAGTGCTGGGGGCTGGGAGTTTCAGGGGGGAGTTTACTCGCGGCTGG
>JBAJMU010000010.1:9761691-9807208 GCA_037952995.1 Hyposoter didymator
CCCTCTCTCTCTCTCTCTCTTTCTGATCGTACGGAGGTCTGCGGTGAGAACGGCGCGGATAGGGTGGCCGAGATTTGTACGGCCGGACGAGTATCGTTCGCCCGTACAAGCATTTCGGTTGTTCCACCTTCGTCGTCGTTGTTCCAGCCACGTACGTGGCCCTGCACAACCTGAATATACATAAGTGTGTATACAGATAAGGGCATGAACAGAGGACGTAGGTGAACACAGCTGGGAATGGCTCACGAGCTCGTGGCACGCGAGAAACACGATTGACTTGTAGATGAGGCGAAGCGTCGATATTGCCAGAGAACCGGACTATTTTCAATGCTAGGGAGCGGAGGAAAAGAGGGTTGCTCTGGTCACAAAAAGGCTTTCTCGGATGTGTAGCCAGCTGAGAGACTGCTCAGCTACGAAAACTTATTGTGGAATTGCCTCGGAAGGATTTGACGTACGTTTCGATTTTTTCTAAATACTAACCGAGGCCTGGCCCACCTGCTGCTGCTGCTTCGTTTATCTTCCAGGAACTATTAGAAACTTTATAAACTGATGATTTAACCAGGAGCAGAAACGTTCTCTCGGAATCCGTCATCAGTGAGATCGTAGCGAAGAATCAGAGAATTCTAGCGACCGCGAAAGCTAAACTGCTGCTGATATATGGAGAAAATTTAGCCAACTTGGTCCTGCTGTATGCGGTGAGACGTCCCAACCTCTCGTTCAGCTCCATTGCCACGCTAGCAGGATATAGCCTGCTAGTCGTGCATATACGAATGGACTATAGAGCCCGCCGGCTTATCTAGTTAATTAATCTCGGCCGCCGGTGGCAGCAGCAGAGAGAAGCGAATTATATGGCGCGGTCTACATTTCTACGCGGGGTGTGGGACGAGAGAATGTTAAAACTGCCTGTGCCTCGATGTTCGACGAATTGTTGCTTCTCTCGCTCGGTTTTTGAGACTGTAACAAAAGGTCTGGCAAGATTTTAGATGCATTTTCGAACTGCGAAGATGAAGCTTCGTTCGTCAGGCTCGGGAGAGGACGTTTCGAGCAATGGCTGTGGCAGTTGCATTCGTAATATGCAGCGGCTGCGGGTAAACTGTTGGGTAGCTTTCCAGCAGCTGGAATTCTGCTCCATAGCCCGCAGCTGGTAATCGAGCCTTTGGACTGCGTTTACCGTTCGCGAGAAATGCCCTGGGGAACTCTGTTATCGTCCCCAGCTGGGCAGGGTATCGACCGTCGGGTTTTCTACCCCTAAAAGAATTTATCAACAGAGCCGTCATGGGGGGGAGGGGTATGGGGTTAGCCGAGGGATGACGCAAGCTTGACGCGCTGCTAACGTATATATACGTTGTACACAGCCCGAGCCTCGCACCCCCCGCCTCGTCTGTCTATCCGCGTAGCCGTCCGACGAATTGGCGAGCATCGCATCGAGGAGGGTGTACGCGCGTCGTCGGTGCTGCCGCCGCGCTGCTGGTGGCTGGTGGTGGTTGGTGGTGGTTGGCCGTATTGATTATATGCTTTCATGGCGTTGTCGGCGTCATCGTTTCTCGTCACACGACGACGAGAGGGGCCCTCGTCTCGTTTGGCGCCGTTATAATTCGGTGTCGCGTTGGCTCGTCGCGGCCGTAGCCTTCTCCCCATTGTTCTAACCCCGTCCTCGTCGTCCTCCTCGTCGTCGTTGTCCTCGTAATTTTGTTCCTTTTTCAAACGTTCATACCGACTCCGATTCCATCGCGAGTCTAAAAGTTGTGGAGGATTTTAAGTGCTGCTGATAGATTTTCGTGTCGTTCGCGACGAGGCTCCAGGGCTCGAGCGAGGTGCATAGCTGGCCGCGGCGATCTTGGTCTCTCGAATATGGAATTATTTTCGGCCGCATCGCATTAGAAACGTTTTGCTGTGATATACGCATTTCGAAAGGTATAGCTCGAGGTACGAGAGTCTATCGTATCGCGATCAAAGACGCACGAAATCTCCGCGCGATGCACTGCTCTGAATGAATCGCCGTCGGGCATCGATATCGCTTTCTCCTCCCGTATCCCGGGCTGGCTCGAGTAGTCATTGAAAATCAAAGGAACCAAGAAAAAGTGGCTGAAGTCGTGGAAAAGACGGCAGTCACCACGACGAACCGGAGGATCGTGTTCGCCACGACGAGGTGGCTAAACTCGAGCAGGAGGGTGGCGGTGATCGTGCTCGTGGTGGTGGCGGCGGCGGTGGCGGCGGCGGCGGCGGTGGACGCCGACACAAGAAGACGTGGCGATCATTTAGCCGCCAATCGACAGGCGGTTGTTAAGAAAAAAAATTTGAAAACACGAAGAAAAGATGGTCATGATGGCTGGCATGGACGACCACGAGAGAAAAGTGGTTTTGGAGTTCTGCCACCTGCTCGAGAAGAGCAAGCAGCTGTTCAATGGTCTTCGCGACCTACCCCAGTATGGACACAAGCAGTGGCAGGCCTACTTTGGACGTACATTCGACATATACACCAAATTATGGAAGTTTCAACAGCAGCACAGGTAATTAATCTCCCTTGTAAACCCTCATTCGTTGCAAACCTTTAAAACTTGAAAACTTGTCTTCGAGCGAGTGAAAATAGCTCTGCCGCTGTTTCCTCGGCCTCTCATCATCGCGAGCCCTAGAACCGCGCCAGTCTGACTCTTACGATCGTGTTCTACTTCTCATAAAATCATAAAAAGACTTTCCATCCACTGTGTACCAAGAGCATCGTTTCTCTCGCGTATCTCTTGCAAATCCAGCACCGCTGCAGCCTCCCCCACGAGCTCTGCTCCGCTAATTAAGTAGCTAGTACTTGAATCTCAAGATTTTCCCTTCGCTCTCCGCCCGCTCCTCCATATTCTGCTACTTGAACCGTTTAGATTCGTATGCTGTACCGGCAGCTATCTCAAATTAAAATCATGCCTGATCCGACCTTTTTCCTCTGGCCAATCAAGCACCAACATTTAAAAAGCCCGATCCAAGCAATTCTATTTTGCCCTCAACGAGGACAAAGCCAGAGTTTTCCGAAAGGGAATTACTCGATATAGAAAAACGAAAGGAAAGGCTAGGGGGAAAGCACGCGCGCACGCGAGAGATCAGCTTACACACTTTGGTCAATGTTTGGCGGAATGACTCATGTATCTGCTGCTCGAGTACACATGCACTCGTGGCTTTTATAAAAGGACGCCCTACTTCTGACGTTCCACTTCATCCATGCTTTTGCCTCCTCGCCATTCTCTCTCTCTCTCCATTCACCCTCGCACACGTTCCTTCCGCGATAGCCAATTCTCATATACCATTTCGTCATTTCTTCTGCTTCCGCGTTCTGTCCTGTTGAATCGTCGCACAATCCCCCCGAACCGGAAATAGAATCTATCGTTTTCCCGCGCCTTTTGCTATACACAATTAAATCCGATAATCCCGCGAGGTTACTGCTGACGTGGTCCATAACGAGCTCCCCATTCAGAAATAGTGAACCTTCGTCCGAAAGCACGTGACGCCGCGTTCACGAGCCCTAATCGTTAGTCAATATTAAAATATTCAAATAACTAGAGCTTGTTCACGACGATTCGTCGCCACAAGGAATTTTATTGAGCATCGATCTTTACGAACGCGTTTCGTAGTAAAACTTGGCTCGTGTGGCATATGGCTCGTCCGAATTCCTGCGGGTTAGACCTCACGTGCCAGGGCGCGAGGGCGCCAGCAGGAACGGAGGGAAACGCTGCTATCTTCCCTTTGCCTCCTCCCTTTGCATCGCACATAGCGCAGCAAGAGAGAGAGACATGGGCAAATGGGAGTAAGAGATGGAAACATCTCGCGCGCTTGCCCGCCGGCTGAGGCTTCTAGGACACTTGGAATCTGACCAAACTAGTGTCCTTGTCCCTATTGCAAACCAGGGAAAGAGAGAGAGAGCTGACTGGAGGATGTCTCCCTCTTTCTCTGCATACGAGGCATTCCATTTGAATATTCACCCACGCAGGAAGACGAGAGACGATGCGAAGCAGTAGCGACTGCAAAAACACCCTCCAAATCGTGTATTTCATTAAAAAAGTTCATATTTTTGAAAAAATCGTTTTTTAAAGTTTCCTCGAGAATTTCAATGCTCGCGAAAAATCGAGTTGAATGTTTTTGGTCGATTCCGCATGGAAAATCTGGCCGCGTATGTATAACAAAGCACTTTGGATGAAATTTGATTCCGCGCGGCTACTTGGAACTCTCTTGGCGAGCGTCTAATAACGTGCAGGAGCTGCTCCGATAAGAAAACGTGTTTAGCAAGCACATCAGCGGCCAAAGTTGCAGCCTCTGCTGCTATGTAGGCCAATCTTCTTATTATCAAGTTTTTCATGTTTCCGCTTTCTTATATTCTCTCACGAGCCGTCAAAGCAGTATCTCTGCTGCTTCTGCTCGCATTATTGGCAGCGGCAAAGGCGCTTTGGCCAATCAGCTCGCGCGCGCGGCCGTGCATGCAGTTATGACGAGCAATTTTCCAGCAGAAATCCCTTCGACGTCTCAAACTTTATAATGAGGATGGTGCGCCCTTCGGGTTCGTATAGGACGCGTCGCGGGGGTGTCGCGGCGGGGAATAATTATCGTTGAGATATTCGCCGGCAGCGCGCGGTCTACCGCACACAATGTCGTTTGTACCCTCGCCAAATTGCACCTGCTCCGCCGCCGCGAGTGACCAACTTTGTTATATACAAAGCTCTAGGCAACTGTACGTAATAACACTCGACACTTGCATATTTGGCGTGCAGTGCGCGGGAATAACGATCGCGCGGTAGAAAAACTCGCGCGCGGCCTCATATATATGCATGTGGGAGCGTTAAACATACTTGTTAACTCGCGATCCTCGCGCCATCCTCGCCTCGCCGCTCGACATATCCACCAAACGATTTTCCCTACACCGCGCGCGCCTTGCCGAGGAAAAACTCATTTCTGGCTGAAACAGTTCCGATACGAAACAGCGGCGTTAAATTCGTTGGCTTGCGAGTCAAGTAGCATCCGCGACAACGTTAGTTACGAGAGAGAGCAGGATCGATAGGCTCGCACGGTGTCTGCTCCCTTTGCCTGCTTGCGTGGCGCCTGCATGCTCGAGAAAAATGCAAATGAGTTTTTATCCCGTTGGGCACACGCGCGCGCGCGCACACACCCTCCAGCCACGTGCGTTCTCGGAAGCTCGCATAATAAAACGTCATGGCGCGCGTATATCTCTATGTCAGTCTGTACGAGGCGCGCGATTGCAACGATTTCGATTTAACCCTTTGGCAGAGCGGTGAAAATGAGATTTTTGTGCTGGAACAAAATTTTCATCCCAAAAACCATCATGGACCAAATTACAATCGAATCGATGCTGTAGAAATAAAATTGTTCATCAAATGCCCACGTGTCATGACCCAAAATTGGCACGACTTTTTTTTAGCCTCTATTGCGTTTTAATGATGAGACTATTTTGTCAATTGACAGGGCCATTTTGGACACCAAGTACGGCCTGAAGAGATGGCAGATCGGGGAGATTGCGAGCAAGATAGGTCAGCTGTACTATCACTATTATTTACGGACAAGCGAGACTTCGTATCTCCACGAGGCATATTCGTTTTACGCAGCGATACGAGGCCGTGCTTATTACAGTCGTGCAGCGAAAGAAGACCGTAGCGATCTGATGGTTAAGAAATTGCGTTATTACGCACGATTCATCGTGGTATGTTTGCTTCTCAACAAAATGAAGTTGGTCCGAGAGTTGGTGCAGGAGCTTGATGCACAGATCGCTGATTATGCGAGCACGTACGAACCGGAGGATCAAGTTGAATGGAATCTCGTGCTGGACGAGATAAAGGGTTTCGTTAAGGCCGAATCGGCGGTTAGCGTGTTGCATTCCGACTCGAATCCGGTTGTTTTGACCCATCGATTGGGCCCGGTAACCTCCCCGCCGATCGAGCGCTCGCCACCAATGTGCCTCAGCCTCCAGGAGATTCTGATCGTCGGTAATTGCGCCGATCAGGTCAAGTTCAGCGAGTTGTCGGTCGACATGTTTCGCATGCTCCAGACATTGGAGCGCGAACCACGCGATGATCCGACCCATCTGCACGATGCATCCCCAGCGGGAAGGTTACCATTCAGGCCGGGACCTTATCCACCGGAGAATGGTATGCCGCGCCGCGATAATCCGCACAAATATCTACTCTACAAGCCTACCTACAGCCAGGTCCAGGTCTTTCTCGCCAGCGGCTTCAAGGAATTGCCAGCTAACGGTGCGCTTCTGCTTTACCTGTCCGCCGATGGATGCTTCTCCACGGTCAAACATCCCGAAGAGAGTGAGTCGCATACCTTTTTTTTCGCTTACCCCGCATGCTCGCAATTATTTTGTCTTTTTAATTGAAAATCCAATTTTCTGCATTTTTTTTTTCTAATCAATAAAAGTTTCATATTTTTCCTCCAAATATTTTCAATATTTTCATATTTTTATGTTTAAAAATTTGAAATATTTTTGCTCGCTGCTCGCCCGCTCTTTTTCGCGGCCAATACGATGGCCAGCAAGTAACCGGCTTTGCGTAAACTGTGTGGTTCCACTGGATTTTCGTTTTACTTTTTCCAAGTGGGTTACGACCTCGGTGGCGTCACGACCAGCAGCAAACGCGATCCCGAACATGGAAAGAGGCCTACCGGGGGCAAGGAGCCGCACTGTCTCTATCCAGGGGATCTTTATCCATTCACCAGGAAGCCGCTGTTCGTCGTCGTTGACTCGGACAACAGTTACGTGTTCCAGCAAATACCACGATACTTTGGTCAGCCGCTTATGGTACTCATGTCACCCCAGGAGACCCCATCTACGCTGAGGGATCTGCGTCACGGTGGTAGCCTCTTCACCCTATTCCTACACGCCCCACTCGCCGCCTTTTGCCTTATATGCAACGTCGGTAGCCTAGCTGTTCATCACTGGGAACGTTGCCAGAGCTACGTCGAACGTTTTCTCCTCGAGGCCAGTCGCCTCGTTCTACGTTCCAGATGCGGTTAGTCACCAACCTTTTCCTCATCTCATATTTATCCAATTATTATATACGCAACCAGCAGCATTATCGCCCTGAGCCATTTACCAATCCACCGAGACATTAGTCATATCGAAAAAACCCAAGACCACAGTGAACTATAGCCTCTATTTGGCCTGTGGAAAGTGGCCAAGAAAAAAAAGCTTCAAACTCTCGTACTGGGACGTCCCAAAAGTAGGACGAACAAGAGATCCAGCTCCTTCCAAATTAACCCCCGCACAGTTTGCATTACGACGATTTTTAAGTATTTCTTTTTTCAAGGAGTTTCTGTACGAAAATCTAAAGATTAAGAAATTTATTCAATTTCGTCATAACGTTCTTCAACATCACGTGTGAGGTACTCAATTTTTTTCAAATTTTTCATCTGTCCAGTTACTCGAGAACTAGTCCCGAGAAAAATCTGAAAAAATTGTATTCTCGTGTAAAATACTAAAGAATATATTCACAAAATTTTATCGAATTCAAATCATTTCGAAAATTTCGCACGAAACGACTTTATTTAGAATTCTTTCAAAATTTTGTATAAACGTTTAGTTCTTGACACGAGAAACAACTCTGACGTTTAGAATTTGAGATATTTAATTCCCAATTTTTTATTTTTCTTATCTAAACGCATGTTAACACGTTTTCGTTAAAAAGTTGCAAGAATAAAAAAACAAAAGAAATGCGACTTCAATCTACACGCGTTTAGGTGCGAAAAATAAAAAAATTGGAATCTAAATATCTTAAATTCTAAACGTCAGAAAATCTTTCTTCAGAGGTTGTGGAAAACTATTAGTTTCGGCACCAAGAACGTTGATACAAAATTTTAAAAGAATCCTAAGCAGGCACAATAATGTTGCCATGTTAAAAACATAAGAAAATTGGTAATGATGCGAATTTAATGAAATTCGGTGAGTATATTCTTTAGTATTAAATATGAATATACAAATTTTTAAAGATTTTTCTTCTACATAGTTTTCGAGTAATTGAAACACTAGAGTTCACGTGCATAAGCATAGGAATCAGATATATATAGGTATATCTTTTGCATACTTCAAACTCCGATTATTCGACAACTATGTAGACGAAAAATTTGAAAAAAATGGTGTCATCGTATTTGATTCTAAAGAATGTTGTCACGAAATTGAATTGAATACTTCTCATATGGTCGTATGTAGCGAAGCTGGTTAAGATGAAAAGGCGTTAACGAAAGGTTTTGTTGGATTTTCAGAAAGCAGCATACTTCAGTTCTTCGGTGACGATTTTCTCAGGTTGCTACTCGTACGCTACGTATTTTGCGACGTCGTGCTTCACCTTCACCGCTCATTTCGGGGACGTCACCAACGTCCGTGCTGCCATCCGCCATTACCGGAAGCTGAAGTATTGCAGCATCCGGCGTTACACCACATCGTGCTCGATCTTGCCGCGTCGATAGACGCTCGTGATCATTTTCCCGAAAGCAACGAGCTAGCCTGACCCCGGCATCAAACGCGGCAGGATCACGATAACGTTACATCCCCGTTAACCAGTTATCACCACCACCACCACGATTACGATTACGGCAATTACAATTACAATAAAATCGTTACATTGAGACCTCATTAAAACGCGTCTCGAACTTCATTCTCTCACTCACTTACGATTTTCAAAACTTTATCTTTCTCTGCTCTCTCTCTTATTATCTCTGTAACAATTAGTCTCGAGAAATTTTCAACACATTTCGTTTCATCCTCTTCTGCGTTCTCTCACCGCAAACTTTGACTATTTCCGCTATAAAAAACCGCAAACAGACAAACAAACAAACAAACTTCCCTCTTGTTATCTCTTGTTCGAAAAAAACGAAAAAAAAAACAAAAAAAACACGAAAAAGAAGCAAAAAAAAAGGAAAGAGAAGTCGGAAAATTCTCTTAGATCGTTGACTCGTAGAAAAATGAGCGTTTAGCAATTATATTTTTTCATGAATGCGACCGATCGGCCGAGAACAATGACGATGATTGAATTATCGATTCCTGTGTAAAATGAACGAAAGAAAAAAACAACAACAACAACAACAAAGTACATCTTCAAGACTCAAACCAAAAGTGTATTATGAACATTCGAATATCCAATATGTAATGGAACAAAAGCAACTCCGCTGCGATCAATTCCGAACCTTTGGCAAGGATTTTCCGGATTCAACATTTTATTTATCCGCTTATAATTCCTCTTTTTTTTTCTTTCGACTCGTTATCGCAACCGACCGAGACCTTTGTGCGCAGAAAATTCCGAAGGTAAGTCGATCGCTTGGGAAAGCTTCAGGCATTCGATATGACGATTCGTAATTACGTTTCGATTACATTCTCGTTTTTTTTTGTTCTCTCGTCGTGGCATCATCGTCAGCCAGAACTCTCGCGAGGAACTCGTTTTATTTATAAACAAAGCGCAGATACAGATCGCGCGTTGGACGTTCGAGACTCACAATGCGTGAACGCGAATACATTTTTCCATCTCGCTTCGAGCAGCTTCATTCGCTTAGTTTTTTTTTCTTTTTTTTCACTTTCGCGAGAGCAATAATTAATTTTTCATCAAATCGAACGAGGATCATGCGAGAAAATTAGGAAATTGGACATGAAAAACGTTTGGTCCATCGACCCTCTGCACTCGCAATTTTGTTGATGCCTCTCGCTCGCTCTCTGAATCTCTCGCTGGTCCAGGCACCAAATAAGTTTTTGGCACCGGAGCAAGAACGCTCGGTCGATGCACGCATACGGGAGTGTCGTCAGTGTCGAGAACTCTTGCTCAGAGATCAGGCACGTCGAGTTATAAAAAAAAGTCAAAAGCTTGATTGGTTGTTTGTGCAGAATCTTTTTAGCGAGAGTCATTAAAAACTTTTTGGGGCTTGAAAACATAGTCACGTTCCCTGAGTCCGAAATTTCCATGGAATGTCTCGCTATAAACTGGGGAAACAATAATTTTCCTCTCCGTGTGGACGACTCGATAAAATAATTTTTCCGAAGGCTGCCAAGTCGAATGACGAACGAATGATCGGACAAGTTCATTATTTTCGCGAGGTCACGAGTGACCAGCATCAACAATTAACATGCACTTATAGTTTTTGTAACTCGTACGCTAACGAGTTGGGCGAGAGAGTCGTTGACTAAAATGAGCCAGGGAAGGAGAGAGAGGGAGAGAATCTCTCGAGAGATTGGAGCAGCAAGCATAGTTGTCATCGCAGAGCCAAAGAAACGCACAAAGACAGAGTCGGACTCGAGTGAACGATGGGAACGATCGTAACAGCCTATAAATAATCGTGTAGGAACGCTCGCACCTATTTCCAAGTGTGTCGTTGTGTTGGCAAGAAAATTTCGTTGCTGGGACGGGTGATTTAGTCGAGAAAGAGAGAAAGAGAGATTAGTCGAAGCCGCCGAGGGCGGCGAGCTCTCCTCCAGAGCTCTCGAGCCTCGTTTCTTTGGTGTTTGACCCTCGACAACCTCCAGGTGTCTTTTTTTATCTGTCCAAATCGAAATAAACGAAAAAAAAATTCGTTGCGTTTTCCGGGGCCTTGCGTCGAGTAAATTGATCGAAATTTCACTTTTTTTTCGTTTTGCCGGTGCTCTGTGTGTGCGAGTGTGTATGTGTGTGTGCGAGGGTGAGATCCTGCGCAGGAGTGATCAAAAAGGAGGAAAGAGCGAGTGAGAGTGTGAGAGCGAGAGCAAATCTTTGATCCAAGGCCCCGCATTAAAAGTGCAACAGAGTTGTGACGTGCTCCGGCGTTCGTTCACCGTCACGACGTCCTAAAAAAAAACAAAAAAGAGAAAACACATTCGAAACGTACAATCGAGACAATACGAACGTATTTCGTAACGTTGCTCACATTTCTACAGAGAGATTTCGAATACGGAAAAGATTGAGTGCAAGAAATTTTGAGTGCAGTTTTTGAATTTTTCTTACGACCCAAAATTCACTTCCAAATTCTGTTGAATATTTATTTTCGTTTTTCATTTTTTTTTCAGTCAAATTTCGATTGGAATTTTACTCCGTACGTAAAGTTTCAAGTTTTTGGGGTTTCAACTTCTGTATCGAGAAATTGTTTACCTGCAGGCGCGAAATAACCAAGTTAACCTGCGCGAGCTTGACTCGGCAGCGAGCTATCAGCCGGTTCATAAAAAAATCATGTGGCAAACTGTAATTATGTTTTCATGGCTCGGGCCATGATAGAAATTTGAAAAACTGTTTTTATTTTTTTTTTTTTTATTGAAAATAAAATTGACTCGATTGTAACGTGGACAGACATCGTCGATGCGGATTATCTCTCGGAGAGGATTGCACACAGTGTCAGAAAGGGGTTGATGGTCGCGCAGCTCGTAAATAATGGAGCATCAGGAACGAGAACGAGGTCGAACGTCACGGGCGTCCTCGACGTCGAGCCTCGGTCGCGAAGTTCGTTGCGCGTGTCAATTCTTCCAGAGCGATTCTTTGCTGCCGGAAAGACGAGCGATGATTATCTCGAGGCCTTCGTCGAGGAACGCGAACCAGCCACCGATCGTCAATGTCAGAGGATCCGAGCCACAGTTCGTATATGATTTTTCTAGCAAACATTTACCGACGTGTTTGTTGTTTGGAATGAAAGAATCCGAAGGAATGAGAAACGAGCGGAGCAGAGCGAGTCGCGAGCTCCACTCGAAGAGCATGGGGTAAGTTTCGTTTTTTTCGCATCTTCGTGACGCCATAAAGCTCGCGAGAGCAAACCGATCACCTTGTGCCTTCGGGGAAGAAGAAGAGGAAGGGGAAGACGACCAATCAACGCCCCCAGCTCTGGAAATGCTTTTGATTTAATGGAGTAGCTTTGGCGGGACGAGCAGCCGAGCTTTCGTAAGTTTCAACATCCAGTAAGATGTGGAACGTTGACGAAGTAGGTCCGAGTTTGTTGGTGTGAACTGTTCTCCACTTATACGTGGACCGGATCAGCACGATGGATACTGGACAATGGTGAGTCCATTTTTCCATCTTGCTTCTTTTCACTTCCGGCGTTAAATACTCTCTGAATTTTTATCGTCGAATTGAACGAATGAGGATTCGAGGCAACTCGTGACTAATGAGACGGCAGCAGGACAAAGTCCTCGAATCGAGAACTCGCTGATTTTTGCATCAAACTCATTGCGAATGAATTTTTTCTTCATGCTTTTTACGAAAATGAATTTTTATCCCGTGGGCAGTGGCGATGGTGAAATTTCCTCTCTCTCTCTCTCGCTTGTTTCTCATTCTCGGACACTGAACGTGTGTGTGTGTGTGTGTATGCGGTGTTTCTATTTAAGGTTCGCCCGGCTGTCTATAGTTAGAAATCCGCGGTCAGCTCCCGGGTCCCTCTGGTCCAGTAAACGAACGTTGGTCCAAGCGAACGCGGTGGCGATAGATTTCGGTGCAAAGAGAATCGACTCTGAGGCTCTGTCCTCGTTTTCTCTCTGTTACGCGTCCTTCTCCTCCTCCTCCTCCTCCGTTGTCTCTGCCTCGCAGTCCGAAAGCTTTTTTCCACGAGGTAGAACGAGCATGTATTTCACGCACTGTTGGAGACTGCGGCATCAGAGACGAGAAGAGTCTTTTGCGAATCGGTGTTGAAGTTTATTTTTAATTTGGTCGAGTATAGCGATGCGCGGTTGTGGGGCAGTCGGCTGTGCGACGTTATGGACGTCAGCGGCGGAGAGTCTATCACTCGGGTGGAAAATCCGACGACCGTCGCTTCTATTTCCGGTCAATTTTCGTCCTGAAACGAATATCCTCGCGATCTGTTTGGAAAAATAAAATAAAAATCGAGTTTTTTTAGTTTTTCGTTCGCCCAGAGACTCTCTCACGATAATGAATATTTCACACAGTCATGAACACGAGTACGAACCGATTGGAACACCTTTGGTCAATCCGAGAACCATGACGCCCGTCTCCGCCGCCCCGGTCGTCCGGATCATCGACACCGATGTCGCGCCCGTCGCTGACAGCGACGACAGCATCGATCTCGGTGGTCGATTCACCCCCGGACCTGTCCTCGAGGGCAACGAACTCATTCTACCTCTTGATGGACAGATCGAGGACAGCGCTATGGAGACGAAAGAATTGGCCGGCGGTGGAGACACTTCGGAGGAGCTCGAGAGCCCCCAGCAACTGCAAGATCGTCTGGAAGAACGTTTCCTCAATGCGGCTACACCCTGCACCGAGTCCAGGACCGACGGCGAGGTCAATACGAGCCAGGTAACCAAACGAAACGTTTTTATCTTTTTCCTTTTATTTTTCGTAATTATAACCAAAGGGGATTTCCGCAGGTGGACTCTTCGGCAATGGAAGAGCTGCCGCTCCGACGAGGTGCTCGGGGTCTGCCCCAACGTTTGCGTTCACAAGCGGGCAAATTACGTTCCCGTTTGAAGTCGATGCAACGTCCAAACTTTACATTATCGATAGCGGATCGTTTGAGATCCGAAAAATCAACGACTCCTTCGTCCAAGTCTCGAGGATCATCGGACAAGAGAAGCGGCGGCGGCGGCAGTGGATCGACCAGCGAAAAAACGAAGAAAAGCTCTTCGACGGAATCGAAAACAGCTGCCAGTCGGACGACGGATAAACGCTCGAGAATGGAAAGGATAAGATCGTCCTTACCGGATCGACCGAGACTCTCGCTTCCCGATCGAGCCAAATTCCATTTGCCCGACCGTTCGAAATTCCATCTTCCTGATCGTCCGCGATTCAACATTAAAAAGCCGAACGTGCATTTTCCAACTTTAGGCAAATCCAAGAAAACACTCGGTGGCCAAGTTGCGCGAGAACGTTCGGACGAGTCGAGCGCCGGTTCGAGACGAAACATTTTTCATTTTTCCACGTATCCTCGTTTGTTCGACAAAAAGTCGAAAATTCAAGGGGAATACGCGACCTCATCGCCGAAGGAGTCGAGAGCACAATCGACGGAAAGTTCGACACTGCCGCGGGCAAAGAAGACAGTTGCTCCGCTGGGACCACGTTGGTCCCAAAAATTCACGGACATCAAATTCGCCGACGACGAAGAAGACGAGGTGGGCAAAAGCCTGGCCGAGAGATCCAAACCCTGGAGACGTCCGTCCCTCGAGCAGCCACGACTCTCGCTCGGAGCCCAAGAATCTATCGACGAACCGGAGAGTCTTCCCTGGGAAGATTCCGAGGAGAAGGCCGGAGAGTTGGGCAGGAGCCAGGGAAAGGTCGAAAGAGTGACTTACGAGGAGGAAGAGGGAGAAGAGGAGGAAGACGACGAACGGCGAGAAGAAATGGATCGAGGAAGAGGATTGAAATTCCGCCGGCGGAATACTTCGGAAGAATCTTACGAAGACGAACCCCCGAGAATCGACCCACGACTGTACGGCGACCAGGACATCCGCAGGGAGGAAGCGGAGCTCGAGGAGGATGATTCGATGGAGATGATGGACCAGGAAGCCTATCGGGCGGCGTTCATGGCCGTAGATCCGCGGTATTACAAGCGAAAACGAGGAAAATCGAACGAAACGGAAGCGGAAGCGAGTGAGCCAGCGGAGGAGGGCGAAGAGGACGAGCCTTTGTCAAGCGGAATGGAGGAGGATTTATCAGGACGTTCGGATCGCGAGCAACAGCAATCGAGCGGAAGTTCATTCGATCGTAGACGCCGCGGAATAATCGAGCCGGTTGACTCGGACGAGTTTATAATCCGCGAGTCTGGAATAAATCGCGACGACGTGGCTGCCGGTCGTTACTTAACGAGTGAGATTCGCCAAGCCCTCACCGAAACACCAGCGAACGCATTGGCCGACGAGATTCTGATGGTGACAGCGAAGCCACCGCAGAGACCGGCACGCACGAGGTCTCTGCGAAAGCGAAAAGAAACTTCGGTCGAATCGTACCAAGTGGTTGGTCCAGTCAGACCGAAACGCGAAATGCGAGGAAGAAGCTACGAGGCGGATTACGATTACGAGGTCGAATCGATCCCGGACAATGCGGAAGACAGTTTCGGATCGGGAACTCGTCACAGAATAGTTTATCACGCGGAATCCTCGGGTTTGGATCTCGCTCGTATGGAGCCGCTGGACGAGCCGCTCGTGGTGGTAAAACCTTTGCGCCGTAAGTCGAAATCCTCGTTCACCGGAAGTCAATCGCTTCGTCGCTCCGAGTCGTTGGCCCCACAGCAGGAAGAACCCGGGCAAGAAAAAACTGCGGCACCGTCGGCGCCACCGAGACGAAGGAAACGATTCGAAGGGCCGCCAACCGCCGGCTCGAGGGACGAGGTCGAAGCTCCTCGCGTCAACGGTGTCGGAGCCTGCAACGGTCATACTTTCCCAGTCTCGATCGAGCCAGACACAACAGGCGGCGAGGAAACGACAAAAACTGTAGCGCCGAAGAAACCCGAACGGGCGACCAGCCGAGAGACTCTAAAAAGTACCGCATCATCGAGACGCATCGAGCACGAATATATCATCGAATCCCCGCCTCCGGTTCCCCCGAAGAGATCCTCCCGGTCCCGAGGAGCTTCGCTCGCTCCGGACGACGACAGAACGTCTCACGGGGCCGAGTCCATTCCGGAGATCGGTTACAACGAGGAAGACATACCACAGGACGAAGAGGACTCGCGACTCGAATATCCGGGCTACGCGGTCATAGAAAAACGAGAAAAACCTCCACGGCCACCTCCTCCGAGGAAACGACGAGATGAAAAGTTCGCCACGACTCCGAGGTCTGGAAAAATGCCGAATCGACCACAACGAGCCTACAGTACCTTGCGACCAGTTCGATCAACCACTCCCTCGGAAGTTACGCTCCGGAGCAGCATCGAGACCGCAGCCACGGCTTACGAACAAGTCGACTCTGAGCTCGAGGACGAGCAGGACGAGCAGGACGAACAGGACGAGCGCCGCGTACCCAGCGGCACAGTTGTCAGCATGATTCAAGGTCGTCCTCTGCCAGCGCCACCGAGACCCCCGCGTTCTCGACGCGAAAGAAACCTCCAGGAAGCCGAAGTCGCACCCGAGGAAATAGCCCCGACGAGCGAAGCATTCGCATCCACACAAACCGATCCATTACCCGACGACATGATAATCGAGGAAGAAGTCACTCGCGCCAAGCTCATTGTTTCGCCCTCTCGATCCGGATCACAGATCCTCGTCTCGACCGAGCGCATCCCGAGCCCCACAATGACCAATTTCTCGATAGGAGCAACGGGCTCGTACTCGCAGGGAGCACCTTCGACTTATGACAACGATATTCCGAGTCTCGCGGAACAAAACCACCGCCAACAATATTCCAAATCTTCCGAGTTCCCGAACGAATCCTCAGAAAAAACAATGCAGCAGAGTCTCGGAGCAGAGCGTTTCCGAAGGACTCCGAGTCCAGAACCAAGAGCAACAACAGCTCCGACGGTGCCTCCGCTTCCGGTAGAAAAATCCTGGTCTTATCGAGACGATGTTCCCGGCGAAGGTTTAGGAAGCCCCGATCGCGAGCTTGTCAGCCGAAGCCCAAGTCCCGCCTTGCTACGAGAAATCGCTCGGAAACGCGACGACTACGAGGCGGACATTGAAACGAGACTGCAGTCTTCGCTGAGCGAGAGAATCAGACTCGAGGAAGAATTGGAACGAGCGAGAAACTTGCGCTCTGCTCTTCTGGCCAACGAGCCATTGAAAATCGCAAGCCTCGAGGTGACCGATCTCAAGGTCGAGAATCTCAACGTTACCAATCTCGAAGCGCAGAAACTAACGGCTTCGGAGATCGACGCCCTCATTGTCTCTGCCTCAGAAATTTCCAACAAAGGGCAAGTCGCGACCGTCGACGACAGTCTCAATTTGCAGCCGACGCTCTTGCGCGAACTCATGGCGATCAGGAGCCAATTGGAACTCGCTAACTCGAGCAGCCAGGAAGCTGCTGCTATCGCGAGTGAATTGGCCATCGAACGAATTGAGAGAGAGAGAAGAAGGCAAGAGCAGCAGCAGCAGCAGCTGGTTTCCCGGCCTCGGGAACCCAGCCCAACAGCCTCGCATTTGCAGCTGGACCAAGTTTCCCGCACAACGGAAACCCGAGCGATATATTCCTCGGTCGGAGGATCCAGAGAGCCTTCACCGCCTCAACCATCGATACAGAATCCCGCGCAACCTGCACCGAAAAAACCAGAAGCGATTAGCAAAGAGGAGGTTCGCTCGAGATCGAGATCGCGTTCGTCGTCGCCAGGACGAACGGCAAGTCCAACGGGACCCCGGCAAACAGCCTCGCCGGTTAAATCTCTGCCTCCTGTTATTTCCGTGACTCCCGACACGCCAGCTCCCCCGATACACAGCAGTGTGGACAGAACTCAGTTGGAAACGTCGTTGCCGCAAAGAGCTGTACTTTCTTACGTCCAGCAAGCCTCGCCACGGCCGCCGCCCCCGCCATCGTCGCCTTCGATCACCTCGAGTGCTCCGCGATACGTGGCTTTCACGACAAACTCCGAAATACCTCCAGAGTTCTTTGCCCTCGCGTCTCCATCGTTACCGCCAGCACCGAGAACCGTTCTGGAACCCGGTGTTCTCGAGCTTGGACAACAACTCTTGCAAGCTCTCAGAATCGCGATCAAACGAGCCATGAGACACTTTGTCGGTTACATCGTAAACAGGATTGGCCACGAGCAAACCGACACCAAAATGCGAGAAGTCGAAATCGCTCTGTGCGCTCTCTTGCTCATAATCGTTGGTCTTCTCATCGTTTGCTTCAGCGGACCACGCACCATCACGCATCATCATCACTGGGACTATTTCAATCCACCACGATTGTAATCCTCCTCGGAGCTATGCGCTTTTCTACTCTCTCAAAACATACAACGAATCAGCTCTTAATCATTATAGAAACATAGAAAAATAACCCCGTGCCAAAGCCATGACCCCAAGGGAAATACCGTTTGTACAAGGAGATATATATTTCTACGCTCGTTGTTAAATTCGTGTTTTTTTTCGTTTTTTTTTTTCGAAATATATCACCATTGTTCGCGTACCTACTAAGTTTTAATAATAAAAAAAATCAACTTTACTTGGCTCTGCTCTTAAGCTTATTTATCATTGGAACATATCTTCGTCGTAAATAGTAGGATCCCG
The DNA here is from genome assembly GCA_037952995.1 of Hyposoter didymator. Taxonomy (NCBI): domain Eukaryota; kingdom Metazoa; phylum Arthropoda; class Insecta; order Hymenoptera; family Ichneumonidae; genus Hyposoter; species Hyposoter didymator. The sequence continues at coordinate 9,779,780 of JBAJMU010000010.1, forward strand.
TCTGTCCTTGTGGCCACTTTTTTGTGAATAATTCGCAGCTATCGAGCTCCACACGGAGCTTGATGTATCGTTGTTCGGATCGATTACCGGTTGCCGTCGAGCGAGCGATACTTTCAGCTGAATATGCGACACCATCCCACCGTCCATTTCGCTGATCGCTCTTTCCGCCGCGTCCGGCTTGTCGAACGTCACGAAACCTCGACTGCAAATAGATGCGGCTGTTTCAGACGATATTGGCATTTGCATCGTTGAAATTGAACGAAAAATACTCTATCCATCAACAAATTTTTTCTCATTTTTGGAATCGCTAATTTTTCTACATTTAGTTTTCGATTCGCAAAACATGGATCGACACTGCCATATATTTTGTGGCTCTGCTTTCGGAAAATGGACGAATAATATGAATTTTATTGCGTTCTAACGGCGCAAATTGAAACTTCATTTTTTGCAAAATAGATTCGACGTTTTGAGAGTAAAAATGACGATAATCGCTGGACATACTTTTTTTCCGTTTCCATTGAAATGTTAACGATATTGCCAAAGGTTTGAAAATGCTTTTTGAGGAATTCCTGCGATATTCCAAAGCCGTAAACAAAAATGGTGTTTCCGCCTTTTGGTTTGGCTTCCTGCTTCATGGACTGAGCGATTTTTGGGTGAGGTGCAGCGCCGCTTCGCTCTTCGCTGGCATCCCCCGCGCTCACGAAACTGTCGTAAAGATCTTTTACTCTGGGTCTCGGAGGCTCCGCCTGGTCCTGTTCTTCGGGCTGCATCGACGAGAACGGTTGGTAGGTGCACGGCGTTTTGTCCGAACTGTTCAGTTTCCTCTCGAGGCCTCTAGGTTTCTTGAACGACTGTTCCGCTCGCTTCGGTCCCTTCAGCGCCGAAATTACTCCGGACTTTATCAATTTTTTGGCAACTTCTCTGGCGTCTCGCGCCTCGGTTGGACGCTTCGGGGCTTGCGGCATTCGCTCTGGCTCTACTTTTGGTGTCTTCAAATCTTGTAACGCTTTTTTCTTGCCAGCAAAGATCAAACAAACGGTAAATACTTGTTGAAATTCTACATGTTGATTATTTCGAAATTCTCGATTCGATATTCTTCACCTAACCTCCAAATTCACAGACTTTACCTTCCGCTTTAATTTATTGTATTTCGCCTGCAGCATCAATTCCTCTTCTGTGAGATTCGACGGGAAATGTAAGTAGACCATTTTGGCTTTTGTTCTTTTCTAATTAATTTCGTTCTTTGTGTTTATTCCGCTGCGATTTGTTTTTTTTTCAAAGAAATTGAAATCCACAAGAAAAACAAAAACAGTTCATTGTTGTGGTCGGGTCTGTACTGCAAATTTTGCTGGCAGGGGGAATCAGTCGGTAAAACAGAACTCAATGGGTAAATGAATGCAGGGAGTCTCCCTGCGTGTCATCGTGAAGAGTTCTCGTCGATATCGTCCCTGGAAAATTTTTTATTCGCGATTTTCATGAAAAAAAGCGGAAAAAAGCGGAGACTGGGGGCCCCTGACGCGTTTTTGTGAATCGGGCGGTTCTGGGTGATGGGAAATTTCACACTTGGAAAACTTGGAGTAAAAAAAAGCAAGCAGCAGGTGGCAAATAATCAGACTCGTTTATATGACACTAAAGGTTGCAACGCTGGGGAACAACGAAAATAATTATTGTTCTATTTATTAATTTAGTTTGTTGAATTTTAAAAACCATGACAATTTTTGTACCGATTTTGTGTGTGTTATGATGCTAAAAAAATCATCATTTTATTGTCCTCTGCTAAGTAAACATTGGATCTTGAGATCCGCTCAAGAAAAAAAAAATTTCGTTGCATTTCAACGATGCAAACTTCAACGTCGTTCGTTTTTTTCTCTTTTTCGAAATATTTATTTATGAATAATATAAAGTATACCGATTCTCTTCATTTACTGACCACAGCAATGTTTCATTGTAATATATAGTAATTCGCATTTTAAAATGTTAATGTAAGCTATAGAAATTGAAACGCGTGATTTTTAGTGTTTTTGCTGTAATGAATTTCTTGGTCTACCGTGTTCGTACAGAAAACCTCGTTATACTCGTAACAATAAAATATAATAAATGTTGATTTGAGAGTGTGGATTAAGAAAAGTAAAGTTTGCGGCGCTCGTGGCTCAGAGCGATCGTTAAGTATTGAGTTTTGTGGAGGATTCGTTGGTGGTTGTGCCGAAGAGATTTTCGAGATAAGCGAGACGTCGACGTCGCAGATCATCGGGATCGCGAGTGGCAGGTGCTGCGACGCATTCGAGACTGAGTTGGAGAGCTTTCCGGAGATCGTCGTCGGTTTCTGGTGTGGCTGGGCTCGTCACGCACTCGAGACTCAACTGAAGCGCCTTTTTCATGTCCTCGTCATCCTCCGATTCTTCCAAAACGATGGAATCTCGGTCCGGCCGAGAGATCCTTTGTTCGTTGCTCGATCTCGATGGAGCTGAGCAATTGCTTGTATCTTCGAGTTCACGAAGACTGAGTTGGAGAGCGCGCTTCAAATTCGCCTCTTCGTCCTCGTCTTCCTCGTCCTCCTGGCCCTCCAATCGAATTGGAATTATTCTTTCTCTCGGTCCCTCGACCCTTTGCTCAGTCCCAAAATCTCTCGACCTCGAGGACGAACAACTTTCGAAATTCCCCCTTGCTGCTCCCATCACAGGTACTTTAACTTGCTCCAGCGCGTGAGCAGCTTCCAGTATTTTCGCTCTATCATTCTCCTCGGCCGTTCCCAATCTGTAGCCTTTCGATGCTTCTCGTTTCTCCAAACTTGTAGATTGTGAATTGTTCCTTGTTCGTGCGGTACTCGCCGTCACCGGATTCCTCAGAATCACATCGTCTGCTTCGCACTCGGGAAACTCTCCGATTACAACGAATATCGAGTATCCTGAAACCCAAACATCTTTGTACATCCATTCCATTTGCTCCCGGTAACAAAAAAACCCTAGAACGGTAACTCGGTAAACCGGTTACAAAAGCTTTCTTTTTAAATGAATGAAAATTCGATAAATACTCAGAAATAAAATTTATCAACCCAGATTGTCAGAATAGGTCGAAAAAAATTGAGTTACCGTTCCAGGGTTGAATTTCGTTGGCAACTTGAGCCAAAAAAGGGCAAAAAAAAAAAACAAACCTTCCTGAAGTAGTTGCGCCAAGTACATGGCCAAATAAGTATCAGAGACCAATTGCGGCCCGCTGAGCACGGAATTTAAGTTGAACCATTGATTGCCTATTTTTCTTATGGTAAACCAATGACCTTTGTAGTTACAAATGTACGCCCGCATCTGACTGACAGAAATATTAAATAAACAATAAGACGCTATGGCGAAAAGTGAAGGAAACAAAGTTGCAGCGAGAGAGACGGAAAATCTTACGCAGGATCGTTCTGAGCAGCAAGGGCGATGGGTTCCGTTCCGTTGTACGGTATGAGTTCAAGATCCAAAGCCTTCAAGGCGCTACTTATCACTTGTACGGAGAAGTAACCGCTGTCGTCCATATTTCCCGAAGGTTGCTAAACGCGTAATTGAGGGAATAATTTGACGATAAATTTCCATGGAATCGAAGGCAAAATGTTTTTTTGGAATGCCAGGACGGCTGGCTAATCGCAAGACAAAATTCGATGCTGTCGAATTTACAATTGGGTCGTATTGTTACCTGCAAGAATCTTTGATAATCCTCACTTTCCACGCCGGATTCTGCCATTCGTATTCTCTCCTCTTCGTCCATTTGACGAGCGAGATTAGCGAGATCGACAGCATTGAAATACGAACCTTGGAGAAGAGCGTTTAAACAGTGCTGGGCGCACAAATAACCCTCTTGCTAAAAATAAAAATATCGAGTTGTCACACTCATGTACGCGCGTAAATATATAATATTAATAGTTTCATGTGTCTTTCGTCAGTGAGATCCATGTAACGACGTTGCATCACCTTTTCGTGGAATATACTCTCCATTTTGACTCTATTCCTCAATCGCCTTCGTTCCACTCAATTGTTTTATTCAATGCTTCGTTTTTATAGTTATTCAAAAATCACGACGCACACGTCTCGTTAATTAGTTTGTATCTAAGCTCGTGTTTATAACCCAGCAACGATGAAACGTCATCCACCAAAATATTTGTAGAATCGCACAAGCAAAAGCATTGAGTCATCGAAAAGCAAGAAGAAAACTTGTTGCTCATTCTTCTCGCAACTTGGTACGTGTCCCTCTTGCGGCTGATTATCAAAATCAAACTGTAACGACCGTAGGTACATTTCCGCAAACTCCCTACTTTTTCTTTTTTACGAGTAAACTTGCAGCCCCTGGCGGATTAATCAGGAACTATGCTTGTGTGGGCCGGATATTGGGCACGACTATAATTGGATTTTAATGTCTACGAAATATCCTCCGAAAATAAGTCGGAGCCATTTGACTGTTTTGATTAAGCAATTAATTTTATTTTATTCGCTGCATCAATTAATTGCGGCTCGATATCGAAAGATCGATCACCGCCGCGAGAACAGGTGGTGCATGGATGGCGGCGCTACCATCATTCCGTAGATGACGAGACTAGAGTAGGGGAAGGGGGAAGGCGTCTCCGCCATTATTGTGACTAACGCCGGGACGATTGCCGCCGCCGCGCCGCGAAATAAACTTGTTCTTAGTTTTCGAGAGTTATTTTCCCAGTACGAAACGTCCCAAGGGGCTTTTGTTGAAACAATTGAAGAAATGGCGATGGCTGCGACTCAGGTTAAGGGAAGTGGTTGGCCGAGGCGAGCGAGCAACAGTTCCTTCGAAGGAAAAGTAATACAAAATCAATCGGTCACAATCAACAGGACAGTTAATTTGTAAGTCACTGAAACCCACTCTACATGCATTACCGAGTGCCAATTATTTTTCCACGGGAAACTTATTATCAAAAGCTTTTTCCACCCCATACACGAGACTGTCATGGCCGTCTCGATCGACGCTAATTACCGTAGCGTATCAATATCACAAATGTTCATATATGTATATATTACATGCATATATCTTGTCCTTGAAATAGAAATATTTACAAATTGTACTCAAATACGAAAATGTAAAATTTTGTAAAGCTTCATTCATTCTCGGTGTGAAATTCATTCTTTTTTTTTATATACGATAGTCTGTTCCTACAGCGAACAAAAAAAACACCCGCCATGTTTGTTTGCCATTGAACGAAAAAAAGAAAACACAGAACTCTACTCTACAATTGTTATCACGCTTTTACGATTAATAAACAATGTTCACTCGAGTAGATTTCGTAAAAATTGATCAGTTCGAGAGTTCCCCAATAAAATCGGCGTAAAACTCAAAATTTATCGAATTTCCCAAATTCAACGACGCTATGGCCGAGCGCGTAGGGCCGAAAAAATCGATTGAAATGACAAATCAACATAACCCCATACGATCGTTTTTTTCACTCCGAAATAATCCACCATGACGTTCGAGTATTTTCTCATAGAAAAACCTCGAATCATGATAATTTTTATAAAATCCCTCCATCTCTTTTGTTCCATGTATTTGATGTAGAAAATGTGACGAAAAAATACTGAGAAATGGCATGAATACTTTTCAGTCGGCGCGACGGCGAACAAAAATTATAAACAAAGACGCATCATCACAAGAAGATTGTACTATTCAATGTTAATCAATTACAATGTAAAAAAAAACACGTGCAATGCTAAATCATTGCAATTATTTACGGCAATTAATGAGGATACTGTGAACAATGTACATTTCCTATATCCAGTTAACGAGGCTAAGAATTACAAAGAGCGAATAATCATTTTATCAACCAAATGATTTTTCTCCCGCACAAAACTGTCGATTATCGAGTTATTGTCTTTTTGTTTGTTCATTTACGAAAACCATTGTTATCTGCATGCTCGTTTCATTGTTTAGAGTGATTTTTTTTCAATTTTTCATCAACTTTTCCATCCACGAAATTCACCTCAATATTTACTTGAAATTTGGCCGCCATGGGTTTTCAGGCTCTCCGATTAAATTCTGTATATCTAGACTCGACAATAAATCGGGAGCACGCAAACCTGGCAGTTTTTACAGAGCCAGTATTTAGAGAAATTGATTAGCAAGTTTACTGATCGCATAGAAGGAATTAGGAAAGAAGAATTGTGTAACGCTCTTGTATTTAGAAACTACGTTTGTAAGAAAAACAACTGAACACTGAAGTTTGTAACAAGAGATTGTACAGAGAGCGAAATAATTGGAGTAAGAAGGAAAAAGATTTATTCTTTGGAAATGTAAGTCAATTAACGGCAGCGAATTGCGAGGTATTTAATGAAAAATGAGCTTCTTCGTAAGCTCGCTTGTTTTGCTATGGTTGCTGATTTTGTTAAATATTTAAAGAATACATTGGTCGAGCTCGTTTTATTGGGCTTTGTAACTTTGTGCGCTAACGAACGAATAAAACTCGTTTATCATAGATATCCTTTGACAAACTATACCTTCGGAACGAAAGAGCCGCTCTTTGAGAAAGATCCCTCGGTGCCAGCTAGATTTCAAAGGATGAGGGACGAATTTGACAAGATCGGTATGCGCCGAAGCGTCGAGGGAGTTCTACTGGTGCACGAACATGGATTGCCGCATGTTCTGCTCCTCCAGCTTGGAACAACATTTTTCAAACTGTAAGCACACGCGTCCCTTTTACGAATCGTTTTTTGCTGTACTTTGCGACAGTTTTATCGATTTTTTCGCATTGGAGGTTTGTCCGTAACGACATGGATGTTTTTCTATTTGCAGACCCGGAGGAGAGCTGAATGCCGGCGAAGACGAGGTAGAGGGCCTGAAACGGCTCCTTACTGAGGTAACAGTTAGCGCAGCGCCTTAAACCGGCCTCAGAGGCTTTAAGAAAGTTTGTTGTTATTTGAGGAAAAGAATAGGGAGAATTCGATTCACGTGCTCTCGTGTGAGACTCTCTGTAGAACCAATGTGACTGGGCATGTAGCTGAAAAAAAACAAACAAACAAACGGACGCAATGTCATTTGTTTTAGTGAGAAATTAGCGGAATAGTTTTTCGGCGCGCTGCATGCCCGGAAAATTTGATGTTCGTACTGTCTTGCCGAATTGTATGTCCTCTAAAGTCGTACGATCGAAATTTCTCTTCGACATTGGTCGAGCGATTAAAATACACTTATACGAAATATTGGGAAGTTGCCGTTTTGTAACATAGCACGACGGAAGTAATGCGAGATAAATATGTTACGAATTGAATGTTCTTAGTGGACCGAAGCAAAGAAGAATGTTAAATAGATTGTTAATTCGATGTTATTTGCGTTCGAAAGGTACAAAACGGATCTTGTTGTCTGTGTCTTTTCGTACTTTACAAAATCACTCTTCCTCATAGCAAAACCGATTTTGCAGACGCTGGGAAGACAAGACGGAGTCAAACAAGAATGGGTGATCGAGGACACGATTGGAAATTGGTGGAGACCAAATTTCGAGCCTCCACAGTATCCATACGTTCCACCACACATTACCAAGCCTAAGGAACACAAGAGATTGTTCCTTGTCCAACTTCAAGAAAAAGGTAACGAAACAAGATCCCAATTGGTCAGATTCCATTTCTTTTTATTCGTTTTTCTTCATCTCGAAAAAAAAAACATTTTTTTTTCCAGCGTTGTTCGCTGTTCCGAAAAACTACAAACTGGTGGCTGCACCGCTGTTCGAGCTTTACGATAATTCGCAAGGATACGGTCCAATTATTTCGTCCTTGCCACAATCGTTATGCAGGTAACTTTCTCGAAATTCCACGAACAAATTATTTCAAACTCGAAATCCTCGCAGTTTGTACATTAATAATAATAACAATCGATCATTTCGACAGATTCAACTTTATTTACATGTGAGACGGTCGCTCCAGAACCGAGGAAACTGAACAGAATTTTACTTGCGTCGACCGAGGACACGAGATAATCGAATAAAAAAAAAAAAAGATTCAACGAAAAAAATAAATCCAACAAAAATGAGAGTCAACCTGCTCTAATCGTGTAACACGGGACATTACAGTGTGGGCGCGCCCGCGCGTGTGTGTGTGTGTATGTGTGGGTGAGTGTCGTGCGTGTGTGCACTCGGTGATGAATGGAAGCTCTAAAGGATTTCGATTCTCTGTATATTACAACGTGCAAACAGGCATAAAGAACATTTTTCTAAGTAATTCATCGCATTTGCTTTTTTTTTTACTTTTGACCATCACGAAACGATTTTATTTAAGGTTCTTGCAAAATTCTGTATAAACGTTCTTGGCACCAAAACTAACAGTTTTCTCCTGTGAATACGAATTTTCTGACGTTTAGAATTTTCGATATTCAATTTCTAATTTTTTCCATCGAAACGCATGTAAATTGAAGTCGCGTTTTCGTTAAAAAGTTGCAAGAAAAAAAGGAAAGAAACGCGACTTGAATTTACACGCGTTTAATTAAAAAATTGGAAAATTTCAAATTCTAGACGTCAGACAAATTTTCTCTCGATAGGAGAAAATTGTTGGTTTTGGTGCCAAGAACGTTTACACAAAATTTTGAAAGAACTCTAAATAAAGTCGAGACTCCTTTTTTTGGAAATAAAAATCGCTGGCTGCTGGAGCAATAGGATCTGAAATTCCAGTTAGTTCGGAAGACATCCGCCAGTCGTGGAGTCGCGTCGAACGTCAAATAAGGGACCACCACCTGTCAGCTGTCAAGCTGGTTGTAAATAAATCAACTATTTTCTGTGTTTATTGAAACATTGACGACTTCACGAAACTCGAGCAGGATTTTCACACGAAAAATTTGTTTCTTCGTACAATAGAACGCGCTCATTTCAAGGTTCACGGAGTGAAAATCGAGCGAAACTCTTTTAACCTAAAAATCGGCAAATTTTGTTGCTAAACATGTCAGACGTCAAAGGATCCGGCGAGGGAAACCAATCTGGGATAATGAGCGAAGTAATAATCGTATTTTTGGAAATTTTCTTGTTTTTCGCGAATGGAATGTGAATAAACAAAAATTTGTAATTTAGATGCAAAAAGTGGAGGACATTCTGAAGGACTCGATGCACAGAGTCGACGGCATCGAACGGAAGCTCCAAACGAAATTGTTGACGTCAGAAAATCGGGAGAGACTCGAGCGTGAATTGGAAGACGTCAAAGACGTGCTGAGAAAAAATGAGGAGCGTCTCCAACGGCTCAGAAGCGAAAATACAAAATCTTTCATGGTCGCCGCCGGCCTCGTTTTCGCCTGTTTTCTGGCGTACGGCCTTTACTCCACCATTTACAACGTCAGATGACCGACTTTTTATTTTATTCGAGATTACATCTTTGCCGAACTTTACAACGGACTTTTGTCATAGAAAATTTGAAAATTCTGTAGTTAAAAATATGTAGCTATGGAATTGGAAGTTCTTGATGGAAGAAAAACGTTTTGGGTTTCCTACAAAAAATCGTAGTCGGGAGTGCCGGTCCCACGGCTTCTCATGTACCGTGCATGGAATTCCGGCTCCAGATAGCTCACTTTTACTCCCGGGTCTTCCTTCATAGCCGATCTCCATTCCAGCTGCACAACGTCGTTGCGAAACACAAGCAAAATATAACATTTCATTATTTTTGTAATAAAAATCGTCAAAACGAGAATTTCATTCTTTGCGCCCTTCCAAATTGGACGAAATTTTATGTGCGAATTCGAGGCGTACCAATCTGGGGAAACGTTCGCGCGGAATCGAATATTTTTCACCACGAATAATTTTCACAATGTCTGCTCTCTCGCACCAGGGCCAAATCATCAGATCCAACATTCCAGGCCTGCCACCTCCGAAATACGCCGATCCTCGTAGGGCCAATTCTTTCTCAAACACTGACAAACCCTCCAGGGCTTCTTCAAAGAGTTCCTCACTCGCGTCCGCGGCTGTGAACAACTGGGATACAGAGCAAAACTTTAATATATTTTCCATTTGTATTTCACGCGCTTTCAATCGATTTAGAAAATCGTGAAAAAATCGAGACATTGGTGAATTCTCTTTTTAGGCAAATTCAGGCATTTTTTTCAAAATTTTACAATAGGTTTGTGCAAAGTTTGCTCTGACAAATGAATCTTAGGAAAAAAAACGTGAGAACAAAATCAAATACCGAGCAAAACTTCAATACATTTTCCATTAGTATTTCACGCGCGTTAAATCGATTTAGAAAATCGTGAAAAAATCGAGACATTGGTGAATTCTCTTTTTAGGCAATCGAGGCATTTTTTTCAAAATTTTACAATTGCTTTGTGCAAAGTTTGCTCTGACAAATGGATCTTGGGAAAAAAATCCAGCGAATCGTATGAACTTGAAAACAAAATCAAACCTTGAACATTGTGGCGATGACTGTATTGAAAATCTCAATGAGAATTTTGTCCTTTGCTTTGAGCAGCGGATCGTCAGGATAGAGATTGTTATGGGGATGGGCTTCGTTGAGATAGTCCGCAACAATGAGGCTTTCGTAAAGCACATCGCCATTCTCAGTTTCGATGCAAGGAACTTTGCCACGGGGACTTTTTTTCTGAAGCCATTCTGGCTTCTTGGTTAAATTCACGAAAACGACGTCGTACCTGATTGATTAAATGATTAAATACATGAAAAAAGGTTTTTTTAATATCGGGTCTGTCAGACCCGGAGAAAATGTGTTATTTTAACTGCTACATGAGGATGGATGGTTTATTGAATGGTGGATGACTTTCAAAACATTTCGTATGATCGATAATTAATTAAATAATTAAAATGTGTCGTACGGTATTTTTTTGGCGTCAAGGACGAGGTGGATTCGTTGCGCATAGGGACAGAATCGCATGCTGTAAAGACGTAGTTTGCCCGGAATTAGGGGCGGGGCAGTTGATCCTTCGGGAAAGCGGACAAAGAAAAAGTTACATCGAAAGAAAATCGAACATTGATCAAGACGAAGTATTGATAATTGTTGAATCGACGATAGTCAACTGAAAATTTGTTTTTTGCTTACCCGTGCTCAGATGTTTAGTAGTATTCATCGTCGTGCTGGAAATTATATGATCCCGTGTTTTTTCTGTGGAACGTGAAACGCAGTTTCAAAGGCAAAGGCGGTTTGTCATCGGCAGAAACGTCGTGACACTGGCCGGATGAAACGAGTTTTTTTTTAATCGTCAGACAGCCCCTCCTTCCCCGCGCTCTGCCCTACAGGATCCTCACTAATGGCATTCAAATTCATCAGACGTTTTGCCGCAATTCGTCGAGCTCTATTTTCTTTATCAATTAAATCGCAGCGTAGTTTGAATTTTCTTATTCCGGTTTTTGCTTCTTATCCTATTACAAAGCAAGAATAATGTTTATTCTGTTTGTTTTTATTTTCAAAACAAAGCCGGTTGTCATTATGACCACGCGGCGAAAAACTGCAGTTTACCACATAGCGGTAAGATAAAAATCTCCGTAACCGATCGGAACGAACGAAATCGCAAATTTTTTGAGGTTATGTTCTCCGCGATTTGCAAAACTTGCCTAAATAATTCGTGGAATTTTTTTGAATTTACAATAATACAAATGTTTATCAACCGGACGAGAGTAAAATTCGGAAAAAACGGCGTGATTTCTGATGATGATTGAACCATGGATAATTCTGAGACATGAATTCTCGAGAGTAAAGTTAACGCGATGTCCAGATAACCAAAGTGTACATGTAGCTAAAAACTTGAGAACAAATCGAAACCTTTTTTTTCTTCTTTTTGGTGCGGGAACCATTTGAGATAAATAATAATTCGTTTATTTTTATGACTTACGACGAGGAGAAAGCAGCCATACCGCGAGCCACTGAAATGTCCCTCAGGGTTCGTTTGGCTCGCAGTCGTCCTGTTCAATTATTAAGTGGCATTGCTTTTAAATGTTGGGCCTTCTCCGGTGCTTACGTACTCGTTTGCATTATTCTTTACTGGCTCTACGGCGGCCTATTTGCATTTTTTCTCCTAGCTTTTGCTACTACAGGTAAAAATCATTATTACGTTAATAGAGAAACGCAGTGTCTCGCCCTCCGACAAAATTAAATGTGGAAAAATAATACATCGCTTGTTTGTTTTTTCAGGGTTTTTGTATCGCGCGGAAGATTACTTACTCTATCATCCGGAATTGCCTGCGCATTCGCGAGTTTATGTTCCTGCACCCTCCATGTTTTATTTACCTTATCAGAGTCTCTATACACGCTCCGGGGATGGAACAATGTTACACATGTTCTTCATTCCCCAACAACCGGCGGAAGAAGCCAAAAATTCACCTACCATTCTGTATTTACACGGCAATGCCGGGAATATGGGACACAGGTGAAGTTTCTCCGCTTTTATTCCCTTACTAGCCTCAATGTCTGATGATGATGAGATTTTTTGATTTTTTCGTTCGGGTTACCACAAAACAAAAAATTGTCGGAATGCAGTACAGCCTAAAAACTATTCCGATTCATGAGCTTCATTCCTGTGAAAGATTCATTGAATTTGGCTCAGTGGTTGTTAGCTGAAAAGCGCACAAATACTATTGTGTAGTAGAAAATTTTTATACGAAGATTTGGTGCGAATTTATTTATGTTTTCAGGCTGCAAAATGTTGCAGAATTGTACAGACACGTTAAATGTAATATATTGATGTTGGAGTACCGTGGATATGGATTGTCGCAAGGTAGCCCGTCCGAAGAAGGTCTTTGCATGGATGCCCGAGCGGGCCTCGAACACTTGTGCAATAGGACCGATATAAATACTAACGAAATCATTGTTTTTGGGAGATCTTTAGGTAAGTGATGAGTGAACAAAAGCAAAAAATACTCAATCGGCCTGAAAACATTTTCATTAAATCGAATAATTCAATTATTTAATTGTGCAATTGAATAAATTCGAAGAAAAAAATGGATTTTCGTAAAATTTTGTTGAAATGGAAAATGCGTTGTTCAAGGTGGCGCTGTAGCGATCGATTTGGCTACGAGGGGAGACAAGAAACACAAAATCTGGTGCCTTATTTTGGAAAATACATTCACGAGCATCCCCGATATGGCCTCACTCATCGGATGCAAATTCTTGGAATATTTACCGCTTATTTTTTACAAAAACAAGGTACGTCATTGAGACTCATGGATGATGATGAGATATTGCAAGGAAAATCGATTGACCAAACAAATATTTGCAGTATATGTCGCTGCTCAAAATCCGATCGTTGACGATACCGACGCTCTTCCTCTCGGGATTGGCGGACACTCTTGTCCCCCCAGGAATGATGGCCGATCTCTACGATCACTGCAAAAGTCCATGGAAGCGAATAATTCCAATAGCCGGTGGGACGCACAACGAGACGTGGAACGAGCGTGGTTACTATCAGAATATCGTATTTTTTCTCACGGAACTACGAGCCAATCCTCAGCCTCGTGAAGACTCGAGTCACTGGCGAATAGACGAGATATAAAAATAATAACGACGAGTGTCATAATTCGAATCCTTGGAATGCAACGAAAATGATTTTATTTCTAATTTATTATTTCGATAATTAATGAGACCGTTCCTATTTTTTTGGTCTGCTCAGTTTTCCACTGGCAAAAAGAAAACTTTTCGCTCTGCTATGAAAAATCAGTTTTCGTTGAATTCCAAAGATATGGGAGTTGCTTCAATATCGTTAATCGTATTACCGTTCAACGAGTTACCAGCTCAAGAAAAACAAAACTAAAACATCAGTCATTACGTCCAAAGCCATTAATACATTTTTTTCTATTTTTCAGAGCCCGAGCGGTTTTTTTTCGCTCGTGGCTCGCGTACATAAGTAAACGTGGAAAGAATTATCGATACGATTAACCCTGGGTACCCACTACGGTGGCCAAAGAACCGACGCCCTCCATTTTTTATTTTTCTCCACAAAACGCTTCTCCGCGTTGCTCAGAATCTGGCCGTTTCGCTACGATTAACCCTCCGTGCAGATCAACCGACACATTTTATGGTGCCCCGAATCATATGAGTCCTTTTCGTCCTGCTGCGCTGAAGTGCCAGTTTGTAAAAAAAAAAGTTGTAGCGATTTTCGTAAAATCAAAGTTTAAAAATTTTGTAAATTTTTTTCAACTTTGCATATTAAGCTCGCCGTACCGTTGAGCGTCAACTACGTATGCCGCGGGGCAAGGCCCACAAGCACGGCTAGTTTTTCAATAAAACGTTTTGAGAAACAAGATTTTTGGGAAAAAGTTGTCGGTTCGAACGCAAAAGAGTCGTATGATCCGCGGAGGGATAAATTCCAATAGACACGGTTGGTAGAGTGTTGCAGGACGATAAGACGTCGGTCCAGTGGACCCATAGAGTGTAACAAAAGTACCAAAAATTTATAGCATGTGTAGCTAGGGTTAATATTATCGATCGTGCAGTACGAACGGTGCTACTGTGATCAATGATTTCTCAAACTCTATGAAAATATATATTTATGAATCTAGAAAATAAATGAGAAAGAAAAAACACTGCCTCACGAAAACGCATCAAAACGTCATGGATTTTTGTCTTACATGAAAGATTAACATTTGATTCTTATTGTTATGATTGTCATTCGATTCGACGACGACTTTTTGTTCTGCTAATTAATTTAATCGACTCTTGCAATTTATAGTTAAAATCTTCGGTTCGTCCGTCTCCTACGCAATTCGTATTTACGAGCGAAAACTATTCCCACGATAACCAGAAGACAGAGAGTCGCCAGAGCTCCTGCAACCACTGCCAACATTCCACCGCTCGATTCGAATCTGATTGTTTTTTCGCCGCTTGAAATAACCGCCGATGGATCCAGCACCATTTTTCCCATTCTACTGGACGAAGAATCACAGAAAACTTGTCTCGTCCATTTGTACCAATGGACCATCCTTGTTCCTGATAATTCGGAGGGCGTCTCGCATCTGTAAGACAGTTGACGTCAATTTTTCATTTATTTACAAATCACTTCGCGATTCCTCATTTTGTTTTTACCTCAAACTTTCCAGGAGCTTGGGATTCGATTCGTAAATGTAAGGAACGAAATCGTTCAACATCCATTGCAATTCGCATTCGCAGTCGAAAGGATTTCCTTGGAAATCGATCCCTCGCTTTGCTACAAATTTACCATTCCATTTTATCACTTCCGGCGATATTTTCGTCAACGCGTTTCCGCTCAAATCCAGCTGTGAAGAATTTTTTTATCCATGGACTTGAAATCAAGCGAAAAAAAATGAATTAAATTCTAAAAATTCTTGTTAGCAGCCGAGACTCACGGTACATATGGAAACGTTATCAAAGGCTCCTTCCTTTATACGAGTCAATCGAGGATTCCCCGAAACGATGAGATCAACGCATTCGTCATCGATTCCTTCGAGTTTAGCAAAAGCATTCGTCTCGATGATTTCCAGCTGTTGAAACTGACGAGCATAAACTTTTCGGAGCTGTAATTTCTCGTCGAAGGTCAAATCCGTTATAGGATTAGCGTCGATGAGAAGAATTTCCAATTTTGGTAGATTCTCGAAACTCAGATTTTTCGGGATGCTCGTGAATTTATTGCGAGACAGATCCAAAGAGTTCAGCTCCGTGAAAATCACTTTGGGAAACGAGGTCAACGAATTCCCACTGACGTTCAAATGTCGCAATTTTTTAATCCACGATTCCTCCGTCTCGATCGAATCAATTTTATTGTTCGCCACATTCAAATAACGAATTTGACGGAAATTTTGAGGCAACGATTCTATGAGATTTCCGGCAACGTTCAGGCTCGTCAACGACTCTGGGAAATTCTCCGCTGCTACGATCGTCAACAAATTATTGCTGATTCGTAATTCTGTCAGCGATTTCAAACGCAACATCGTATCGGAAGGTATCGATTCGATGCGATTGTACGAAACATCCAGCAACTTTAATTCGCTCAAAGATTTTATAAATTCACTGTCAATCGTTTTTATTTGATTGTGCGATAAATCGAGACTCGTTAATTTTCCCAACGCATCGGCTTTCGTTTCGCTCAAATCGACGATCGAGTTGCGACTCAGATTCAGGTTCAGTAAATTTGGTAAATTTTTGAAAACCGAGCCACTCAAAGTTTTCAATTGATTTTGTGAAAAATCGAGTTCTCTGAGATTTTCCAAGTCCTTGAAAATATCTGCGTCAAAATCGTCGATCAAATTTCTCGAAATATCCAACGAATCCAGGTTCTTCAGACGACGAAATGCATCCAACGGTAGCCAACTTATTTCGTGGTTGTTTATTACCAGCTTTTTTATCACGCCAACTTGGTCGAACGCCAGGAGATCGAAAATTTCTGTGTAATTTGTCATCTCACGATTTTTGTAGCAATTTATCATTTTCGAGCTTTCTGCAAACAGATTTGTGAGTGAATTTCAATCTTCTTGTCACTCCGGAAGAAGACATTTCGTTCGTCAGGACTGGCGACCTCGAGGAGCCACCATTTGCACTAAATACTTCAAAGGACAATACCTGATTGTGTACAGACGCAAAGTTCACAAATCCCAGCCGAAGAAAAGGGAATGGAATCGACGAGCCACAAGCCCAGCAACGCAATTAACAGATTTTTCCTCATTTTTAATTCAACGATAATTGTACCCGAGAAAATCGTTGAAAAAACGTCAATTCTTGGATGACAACACAAGGCGACTGTTGTATAGAGCAGTGCACACAATGAGTCTCGAGATAATGTCATATCTGATAATGTGGGAGCGTCGTATACGTTTTGTGAGGTCTCTGATAACGGCCTATCCAAATCCACGATTTAGCAATCGCCATGATTCATTCCCTATCGTTAAATCATCGGAAATAAAACCACGAAAGATTGGAGTCCTATAAAAAAAACAAACTTCGAGCAATAATTGACTGTCGCAAAGTTTTTCCTTCCCGTGCGATGTTGCCTTTGATAATCGTTGATTAATTTCGTTCATCCATCGTCTGTAAACGTCTTTTTCGCACCTTTTGTCTGGAAACCTGAATACACCGTATTTTCAGCCTGAAAAATTCTGAAAAAATGCAGGCTACTGTTCGAAATCTCAAGCTTGGAATTTGCATTATAAAATTACAGAAAAATACATTTTTTCGAAGATTTTTGATCCAATAAATCGAGCGATTCGTCGTATTTGCCTGGACGAGAATGATCCAGGTTTACAGACCAAAGTGTTGAAATTTTAAACTCTTTTGTTTATGACGAAGCAACTTTTTCTTTGCTCTTCAAAGTTAATGCGTCGCTGGCACGGGATCGGTCCGAAGGGTAGATAATAAGTTTATTCCAACAAAATGCGAGTACAGTTTTGTAGAAAATAGGTCAATGATTTATTTCGTTTGGACGATCAATAATTTGTTTTAAACGGAAGAAAAAATTTACTTTTTTTTTTACGCCTGAATGAATAGTGTTCGAGAGGCTTTAAGCTTTTTTGAAAAAGTTCGTCAAGGTCGTTTGCTTCTTTTTGACGTTGGTCTTAGTCTCTTCAGGCACTTCCGGTTGGGGCTTTTTCTTGGGTTCCTCGACGACTGGTTCATCTTCTTCTTCGGAGCAAGTTTCGTAGACGTAAGATTTCTTAGTTATCAAATAGCCGCGATCGTCCATGTACGTGCTGTCGACCATTTTCCGGACTTTACGTTTGTTACCTTCTCGTTTTGAGAGCGGCGGACTTGGTGACTTTTGTCTGGCTTTGGGAGTTTGGTCGTCAGGCGGAGAGGCAAACATGTCTTCCTCGTCGCTCGGAGCTGCCGAATCATCGCTCGAATCCGACGCGACGACTATTCGTTTTCTCTTTTTCTTCTCGCTCCCCGAGTCTTCTCCGCTTCTCTCGCGCTTCGTGCCGCGGATCGTTTTCTGCTTCTTCTTCCCTGTCGATTGCTTCTTCGCGGTCGCTGGCAAAACGCTTTTCTCTTTTTTTTCGGGACTTTTCGGTGGCTCCTTTGCAACGTTTTCACTCTTTTCTTTCTCTTTTTTATTCTTCTCCGAAAAACTGGGTTGTGGCTCTTTTTTGTTGCTGTTCTCGCTCTTTTCCGAGTCGACGTTTTTTCTCGGCACAGATTTTTCTTCCGGCGACTCCTGCTTCCCCGGTTTCTCGGTATCAACCTTTTTCAATGCAGTCGACGATTGATTTTGTAGCTTTTGCTGATTCATCGCTTTTCCGAAAAGATTGCCAAAGCCCGTTTTCGTTGACTGCACCGGCTTTTTAACGTTCGACCCTTTTTTATCCACTTTTGGTTTCTCACTCGGAGAAACTTTCTTCGTTGGCTTTTCTTCGCTTTTTCCCTTCGTTTTGCTCGATTCCTCCTCAACATCCATACGAGTTTCCTCTTCCTTCTTCGACGCGACGGGAGAAACTTTTTTCTCTGCCAATCCGACCGCCTCTTTTTTTTCTACCGACGAATTTTTCTTCCTGTCAAAAATATTCTTTTTCTCTACGACGGCAGCTTTTTTCTCTCCCGCCGTCTGCTTCTTATCGTCCGCGCTATTCACAGCCGCGGCCGCTTCCCCCCATCGCATTTTTTGAATCTCTTCGTCGCTCAGCAACGAATTCTCTATGCACTTGATGGCGCTGAATCTGGAATCACCCTCGCCGCAGCCGGCAAGCAATTCGATGCTCGTCAGAGTTTTTTGCACGCTGTAAATATGCTCGGAAATGATTTTTTCAAATTTCTCTTTCGCTTCAGCCAAATCGGAATCTCTGACAACTTCGACTCTCATTCCGCCGCTCTTCAAATATCCTATCAACATGAAAGTCGCTACAAGGTCTTTGCTCTTGTTTTGTTCCCAGTAATTCCATAAAATTACTTTTGCCACGTTCACGTGGACTTCCAGTTCTTTGCTCAGCCATTTGTACGTTAACTAGAAGAAAAAAAAACGATATTTTGAGTTTTCGGAGAAATTGAATTATTCTGTTTTTTTTTTGAGAAAAAAACAGAAAATTACGAATTCTTGGCTAAAAAAGTACGTTCGTGGGGAACCGGAGGATTTACGAAGTTCGTATCGTTAGAATCCAGCGACAAATACTTTTTATATTCATTGTTTGTTATTCAAGGTCAAGAACCTTGACGATTTTCGTAACGAAATCGATTTTGACGAGTTTTTTCTTAAATTTGTGCCAATCGATTTTTTTGGGACTCGGAAAAATGTTAATAACTTACTAATTTATCCTCGTCCAGCACATAGCCGGCAACGGTTTCCAAGTACGAGTCCATCAGTGATATTTGCACCATTTTTTACGAAAAATAAACGCGTCGACTTATCGTCACGAGGTTTGATTAATAATGGAGTATATTTTTTGCTCGAATTAGCAGCATCGATTCGAATTTGTTTTATTCGTCGGTTTATTTACAAGATTTTTATGCAGCCTTTTTATGTACACGTCAGATATTCACATGAAATATTCTGTTCAACAACAAATACTACGAAATGTTCATGTAACGGCGACCAATGCTTCAACAAGTATTTGTCAACAGCTGGCGATATGGCGGGAAAATGATTTCACGAAAACGACGATGTTTACCTTACCGACCGATAAAACGTAAAAAAGTGAAAAATGGCTACGAGCTTTCAAAAAATTCCACGTAGAGAGCGCTCGCAAAATGTTTTGCGAATGTTTTGAAATGTCTGAGCATTCATCGAAGTAATTAAATTTGAATTTATTCATAGGAAACTTCGTCCGTGCAGTCAGTTCAGTAGTAACTCATTTTTTATGTTCTCAGACGTACGCAATGTGTAATAAGAGAAATATCGCACGCAAGAGCCATTAGAAAATTCTTAGGATATTTCATCGCTCAATGAAAACGATAAAAATGGCGATCATAGTCTAGCATTGCGAATTTTTTAACGATTTTTTCATGCGATATTTTATTACGAATCCTTCAACTCGCAATTTGCATCATTTTTATACATTTCGCCTTGTAAGCGTTTCACGGATCAAATGTTCGTCGTATATATGTAAGAAAAACTTGGAATCGAACGGAACTCGCGATTTTTTGCGATTCGACAAATAAAATTCCCTTTCTGGGTAAATTCGAAAGAACCCTAAATAAAGTCGTTTCGTGCGATAGTAATACGTTAAGAAACTAAATCATGTGGCTCAAAAAGACCCAGTAGGTCAACAAACGGTTTCTATTCCAACCCGAAAATGAGATGAAATTTGAAAAGATTGAGCAACCGCGAATCAGCACCGTTCGATAATGTTTTGTGCGGTTCGCATCGTCGTGTTGACATTTTACAAAGCAAAACAATAACATCCCGATTCTTGTGCATTTTTTGATAAAATGAGATGTTGAAAGATCGAATCGGAATATCGGGGAACTCAATAATTCATTGTGGTCGTGCACTGGACGCGAGGATGCTGGATCGCGGCGGAGCATCTAATTCGAAAAGAAGAGAAAGAACGAGCAAAAGAGAGCGAGGGAAAGAGCCGGCGAGGGGAAGGGGACGAGAGAGAGAGCGAGAGAGAGAGAGAGAGTGAGACTAGAGAGAAAAATGGAAAATCGGCAAGAGGTCAAGACGAAGGGGAGGAGTGGGGATGGAGCAGGGATCGTCGTGGTAAAAGAGTAACCATAACGGGAGGGGAGGAGAGAAAGAGGACATGTGTAAAGGAAAACAAGCGAATGAACGTCAGTGACGAGTGTGACTTCGATGCTGTTGGAAACTCGGAACGATCGAGTCCCTTGCACTTGTTGTTTGTCTCCGCGATCGTTCGTGGGATAAAAAGTAAATAAAAACACTGTGAAGACTAGAAAACAAAGAAATATTCAAGAGGAAACGAATTTTTGTCGTTGTTGTTGAGAAAATCGAGCATTCGGAGGCTCCGTCGTGAATCTTTGTTGTCGGAAACGCGCGGACAACGATCTCTCGCAAACGTAGAGACTGAACAGTTTGACCCTTTCCCAAAAAAACTCTTCGATCTTTTCTTTTTCTCTATAGACCCCCACGACCCTTAATAATTTCCCGCAAATTTGTAAATCCTCGTACCAAGTGTGCCACGTAAATCCGAGTCCTTTGTCCTTCGAAAATATACAAAGAGCTCATTGATCTTCGCCGACAGGCGATCGATCACGATAGGACTACCGAATCGTGTACAATCCTCGATGATATGACCTCTACTCGTTTACCACAATTTTGGTGAGTTTTCTCTCGTTTCAAAACTTTTCAATTTCTTTTCCTCGCCGATCGTCCCCACAGATTTTTATTCCATTGTTCGTGTCTCACGATTTCGTCGTTAATTCTTTTCACATTGTCCTCGTCTCGTTCCCTTCATCCATGACCGCGGCTATTAACTCTTCTACAACGCTTTTCCTGTTTCGGTGTTGTTCGATCTTTACTCCCAAATTCAATCCACGCACGTTAAAACTAATTTTCGACTGTTTTTCTTTTTTTTTTTTTAATTTTCTGATTTCTTGTGTTTGAATGTGTTGGAAAAATATAATCATCGTGAATTGCATAATTACGAATGAAAAAATTCAGAATAAATCTGCAAATGTTGGAACGCCGATTTTTTAAAAAAGATCGATAGCCTTTTATCTATTGACATTCAAAATGCTGTCCGTGTCATGACATCGTTCGTATTCAATTTTCGCAATAAAACGTCATTTCTAAACTATTGGCTGAAATTAAAAAAAAAAAAATCTAGAAAAATAACGCAATTTTTTATTAAATAATATTTCCAAAACTTTTTTGTTATTCTTCGTACGGCTTTCCCGTTGGCTCGCGCCACGCGTTTTTCGCCGAAACTCCGTGAGCCTAGGCAAGGCTCGACGAATTCTACGAAAAATGAAAATTTCTTCGAAAGAATAAAAAACATCGCGACGACACGAAATTTGATGAATTTTTATTTTCTATAATTTGCTCAGGCCACACTTTTCCTTTTGATGGAATAAAAACGACTTTTTCTCGTCCCTCGGACTCTCGGTATCATTAGGACTATCTATGGAAACAGAATTTTAATGCCAAGGTTTTTTCCAACCTCAATGACACCCGACAATTTCAAGAATAATCAAGAAGATCTTAATTACCATGACAATTATTTATTACGAGATTCGAATCTTTTTTTTTCAAATGTTCGTTTATTGCTCGATCGATGGAATGTCGTTTGTGCGGTTGGCAAAAAAAACAGTGAGAGTCACGTAGGTACATGGTACATAATAATTACAAAAGTATCGTAATAAAATGCACGCGTTAGAAACGTGAGATGAAAATCCTCGATCTTCGTAGTTTTTGTTTATTTGTTTTTTGTTTCTTTCCATTTTTCAACGTTTATCTGCTGCCAAGTCTGATGCATGATGCAGAGGAAACAATGTTACAAACCTGTTTACCTTTTCCCTCGAAAAAATCTAGCGCCTCGTTTGTTTTCGAGAGTAGATCGCGCGCGAGCGACAAAGCGACGACGAACGTGGCGAAAAACTGGTCACAGAGATCACGTTTTTTTCGAGAGCTCGATGCATCTAATTTGTCAACAATTATTCCGTTTCGTAATTTCATCACGAAAATACTTTTATCTCAATACTGATTAAAAATCGATCGATGGGAGGGAAGAAAACAAATGTTTCCAATCTTGTTTGCTCTCGTCGAGCGAATTCTAATGGCGGACGCGGAAAAAAATTGGGATCTTGTGGAATTCGGACGTGATCTTGGGAGAGCGACGTCACGCTCGCTTCCGAAGGTCGAAAAACATAGGCCTGGGTTTCGTATTCTCGTGCATACGTGTGTGTGTGTGTGTGAACTAGAAGAATGACAATCGCGATTTAAAAAACGAGATGATTCCATTATTTCTCGTGGCATTCGCCCGAATGGGGAAAATCTTTCGCCGAAAATACGAGAAAAAAAATGTGGCAAATTTTTTTTTCACATTTCTGCTTGCGCGGATTCTCTTTCGTGCAGAAAGACTCCAGCGAACGTCACACTTGCTGTGTAACACTTGTCATCGCACAAGCCTTTGTTTTGAGAATCGAAAAATCGTCGAAAACACTTTGTTTACAAAAATCGTTGCCTTCCATCGTTGCCAAAGTGAGAAAAGCGAAAGGAGATTAATCGACAGTTTTATACAGCCATATAAAAGTTTGCCGCGCGTACTTGAACCCTCCGGTGCCTAAAAATGGGCCAAGGTCAACTCGAGCCTGCAATTGCGTCCTTTCGATTTCCATCACCCGCCACGTGACGTCACAAGCGCAGTTATTTTTTTTTTCCTCGTAATGACAGTTTGTTCGATTCTCGCGATATCGACGACACGGCGAGTCCAAGAAAAACGTCAGAAAATTTCTCTTCACAGGGGAAACTGTTAGTTTTGGTGCCAAGAAATAAAATCGTTTAATAAAAATAAATAAAATCGTTTTTTGATAAAACACGTTCAAAAACTCATTTAAAAAAAATCGTGTTTCGATCGATAGTTTCGTCGCGGCTTCGCGATTCAATTAATACGCGAACGTCAGCGAAATCGATTGGAACGGGACAAAAAAACGTTCCAGTGTCGATCGAAACAATTTTTTTCGATCGCATTCGTAAAATAATATATTCAGACGATAGGAAATGAAGTGAATCGAGTTGTGAATATCACCAAATGACTATGTCGCAACGACAAAGATTGTCACAGTATCATTTGTTATTATCCAAGCTCCGCATCCGCAAACTCATTAAATCTATTTTTCACTTTTTTTCCAAAGTCGTCGATATGTAGAGCGAGGTTCATCTCGTTTCTCAGCATCAACTGTCGCGATCGCGCGAATTCAGCCTTTTGCATCGTCGATTCTCTCAGATCGGGATTTTGTGACAACGTACGAGGAAATACGAAGACAAACATTTATCGGTTGGCATTTCATGAAAATGTACGACGAATATGTATGACAAAAAAATGTTGATCGTTTTTCGGAGGAAAGAGTTTCTTGGGAGACACTTAAATTGGGCGCGTCGTGCCCGATCATTCCGAGAGGCTTTGTCTAACTGAACGAGAGAAATTAATTACATCGCGATTACGATCGAAATATGATGATCCGTGTCAAAATAATTTAGAGGTCAAAAGGACATGCACCGACGATAAGTTCCTCGCTCGCGATCGAAGGGAATGTCGTTTCCTTTATTTCCACGTGTTTCAATGAATCCTTTCTGCTCCTCGGAATGTCAGGCTTGACTCTCGGTAATAAAAAGGTAAATATAGACATAAATATGCAAATGTATCCGGTGTCCGGAAAGCATCGAGTATTTTTCATCGCGAAGTAACTCTTGAATTTGTAATAAGAAAAAAAAGCGAGGAATCTCGGTTTCCTCGTTCGCACAGAACGTGTCAGCATGTTGCGTTCGTCCGAGGTTCGCGGTACGAGGAAAAAGAAGCGAACCGTGAGGCAGAAATCGATTTTTCAAAATTCGGATGCCCCATAGATATTTGCACATCTCAACGCACGCACGAATCAAGTTGAACAAGTGTGCAAATCGTTTTGCATGTATATAGTACAAGACAAAGTTTAAAGACCGGGAACGAGGTACACTTGGTCATTGTGTGAAGATTTTGTTTACAAAAAAACCAGAGAGCGAGAGAGAAAGAAAAATCAGTGAGTCACACAGAGATCTCTGACAACGTGCTGAGCGTGCGCGCGGGCGCGCGTTTTACTCTTGTGAACTTTGGATCGTCGTTGACCGTTCACGATTCCTTATCGCTTCCATTGTCATTCCTCTTGTCTTCAGCGAACGTGGTCCATTTATTAAACTCAAGCGCAATCAATACGCACGCGTTTATCTAATATTACATATTTCTAATGTACAAACTACATTTTTTCAATACACACTCTTATCGTCATCAATTTTTTTTTAATAGAAAATAATAATAACAACAATCACTAATACACTAATAATAAAAATAAAAATTGAATATTATGAAAATCATTATATCGATAATTATTCGATTATTGTTATTTTCAATATAATTGAATAATTAATGTTTTTTTTTATGAATAATAAAAAGAGCCAATGATCATAATCAAAGTGTTGTTAATATAACAAAATTTATAATTATTAGTGAATTAGTAATTCGTAATTGAATAATTATCATTTATAATTATTGAATTACTATTTTCAATATAAATGAATAATTCATGTTTTTTTTTGTATGAATAATAAAAAGAGCCAATGATCATAATCGAAGTGTTGTTAATATAACAAAATTTATAATTATTAACGAATTAGTAATGAGTAATTGAATAATTATTATTTATAATTATTGAATTACTATTTTTGATATAATTGAAAAAATCAGGGTTTTCGTTAATGAATAATTACAAAAGTCAATAATTATGACCAAAGTTTTGTTAATATAATACAATTTATAGTTATTTGTATATTTACAATATCATTGAATAATTAATGGTTTTTGGTAATGAATTATAACAAAAGTCAATTGTTATTAACGATGTTTTATTTATATTATTAAATTACGAATAATTAGTCGTTATTAGTTCATTATTAGTATATTTGTAATTAGTAATTGAATAACTAGAGGTTTTTGTTAACGAATAATAATAAAAACAATAATTATAAATAAATTGTTATAAATATTTAATAAGGTTAATAATTGTTTGTATATTCGTACCAATAATTGTTAATAAATATGTTGTTGACTTATTTGTAAGCAGTTTGCACATAATTTTGGAACGAAATGGAATAATTGAAAGTTATGAGTTTTGACACGTGATTGAATATGATCGGAGGTTTTATTGCCTTGACAAATTCTGTAGTTTCGTTCGTCCTCGAAGCAAGAAGTTTGGAATGACGCGTTGAACGATTGAAAGATTAGTTATCGATTTTGTAACGATCGAATGTATCGATAGGATTAAATGCTCGAGGAAAATTTGTGATTTTTAGTGAATTTCGAATTTTTTCGCACGGACCGAATAATATGAATAAATTTAGTAACGGAAATCGCTTCGTGAATGGTTTGGCTATAAAAATGTAGCTTTTTTATTCACGGTCTAGTACGAGCCGTTTTTTTATGGGATGTGAATTCCGTGTCACGTCCGCAGGGCTCACGATATGCAGATTGACTTTTATCCTCATAGATACGTATTACAATTTTCGTGCATGGACATTGGCTCACGATTATGTGCGCGGAACGCGGCAGGGTCGCGGCGTTATCAAACGTTACGGTTTTATCGCTGAACCTCGACTTTTCT
Organism: Hyposoter didymator; assembly: GCA_037952995.1. Lineage (NCBI taxonomy): Eukaryota > Metazoa > Arthropoda > Insecta > Hymenoptera > Ichneumonidae > Hyposoter > Hyposoter didymator. The sequence goes on from JBAJMU010000010.1 coordinate 9,805,921, forward strand.
CTTTTTTTTCATTATAAACACGAAATTCGCGATTCCTTTGTTTCACTAATTCGAGGAAATCGCGTTGACTCTTTTCTCGCATTTCATTTTCAATCCCGATCCAGCTCGTTCGAGACTTTCACTCATCAGCTGTTCGTTCTACCCTCCGCGATCTCTGGACTATGGCAACCTTGTGCATTCGACGTTTTATCAATTTTACCGAACACATTGTTATTGAATAATTCGAAGAATCACACGAGACCGAAAAATATGTGGGACGATCGTAAATCTATCGGATTTCATAGACGCGGGCTACTTTTTTTCCATTTTTTCTCAATATCCCACGTGCTCGTATCTCCGATCACGGAGACATCGATAAATCACAATTTCATGAGCGCGTCGTGCGTTACAATTGTTTTTTCCCTGACGCTCAACATTTTTTCATCGCCATTAAAAATCTTATCGAGAATTAAAAAAAAGTCGTAAAGTTGGAGAATTTAATGAGATTCAAATGAAAAATATTGTCGAATCTTTTGCTATCCCTTGTGTACCGAAAATAGGGAAACGTTCGACGACCTTTTGCACCCATTTTCATTGGCATTGAAATTTGAAACTCGAATTCTTGAATATTTTAGAAAAAAGCATAAAAAAAAGGTTTGAATTTCAATTGAGGAAGTTGAGAGGAAACGCTGGAGTCTGCCAAGTCCTCGAAACTGCCAGTACGTCGTGAATTTGGGCATTGGAAATCTTGGCTGGTATCAGGAATCGATGAAGAGCAAGGGCTCCGAAAACGTTCGTTCCCTTGTGTGTGTGAGAAGCCAAGGGGGAAGGGAGTGCTCTGTTTGGGAAGTCCTCGTGACCCATGGTAGTCGGGCTAGGCGAGTGGGGGGCGAGATCGGGAGAGCAGGAATTTCGAGGAGAATCGACACGACGAACCGCTAGTTTCGTACTTCGATCCTGGTAGGAGCTGAGATTTTTGTCAAGCGAAGGTATTCGGCGTATGGGAATAGAGAAACATGCGCGTGAGACCTGCTACGCGTTCCTGTCGTCCCGACACGAGCCCAAACGACCGGGGACTCTTGCACGCTCGATTTTCGAGTCTGAGCGATAATCACAGACGCGCTTCTCGAACGAATGCCCATTCCTTCGAATCTGGGTCAATGCTTGGTCCTTGATTTTCTTTCTAATTAACGCCCGCCGTAACTCTCCGTTGGCGTTCTTTCCGAAAGAGTCTCCGGCGGCGACCTCTCTGCGCAAATCCAAATTTGTAGTCAACAAAATCCGCTGCGTGTATTTTTTTTTTTTTTTT